>BRZM01000001.1:16081927-16329092 GCA_033238685.1 Lates japonicus | reverse complement strand
TTGTGACTGAAGGCAGAAAATCCAGACCCATGTAAGCACAAACACAAACCTGCATGTCACATCGACCTCAATATCCACAAAGTCTGAGCACATTATAAAAATAGGTATAAATGAGCTTATTATGTGATGCTGTATGGCTTTCATATACCATATATCTAAACCAGAGCTTCCCTTGGGTTCACTGAGTGTAAGGGAGGAGGAAAAGGGAAAGCGTTTGTGGTGAAAATCTCATGTTCAATGAGCATGCAAAGGACTGTATGGGATTAGCGTGACTGGGGAGGGACTTTTTTTAAAAGGTAACTTCAGAGAGAGTACCATAGGGGAATGACAAGAAGAGAGGAAACCCAAGAGAGCCCAGGGGGGATGTTGCAAAAAAAACATATGATGATGAGGTGGAGGTGTGAATAAAAGCTCAGTTGAGGAGAAACATGGAAAACAGACAACAAATGCAGCAGATGTGTGAGAATAATGGTTCAGGAGTTCAAGAGAGTCACAGAGGATTGAGCTGCATTTAAACAACTCTTATTCCCCACCTCAGCTGTGGAGCTGACACGCTGACATGGCTGCCTATTGACATGTAAATTGGGGGCCCATTCGAGCAGTGTGACAGCCAGAGGAGCCCGCAGACTCTGTCGAGCTGTATATTTGCGGGACGCTATTACAACGCATCAGGGAAGGCGGCGAGGGGAGGAGAAAAGACAGAAGAATGCGGATGGAGAAGCGGGAGCCGCGACAGAAGGTGAACGTGGCATAGCAGTAGGATGATTTTAGAAGTGTGAAATATAGGCTGGAGCAGCCCGAGAGAGGAGGAGGCGAGAGAAAGTATGAACAGCTAAAAAGGCTGATGATAAGAGGGGAGGACAAGGCAACCAAAATTGATTTCTATTTTGGAAGAATGTGACCGATGGGCGGAATGGAACTAAAACATGTTCGATTTCAAAGTTGCATGCCTTTACCACATATAGGTCTTTTGTATATATAAACTATCTCACATGCAGATCAAACCTGCCAGAGATCATGCTACTAGATTGTGGTGTGGTGTAATTGCTTTTCAAGTGGATGAGCGTGACTTGCGCTCCTGGTCGTACCAAGGATGTATGCCTTGATAGGGTGGCTGGGCCATTAGCCATTTGGTTTAATGGGCAATCTGCACCACAGGCTCTGACCATATAGCACTTGGTAGGAGCAGGCCAACTTATTAACGAGGTGAAAAGCTCAGCTTACCCTATCACACAAGGCCACATAATTAGACTGTTTGTTTAGCAGACTCTAATGGGAAGGATAGCGAGTGGGGGGAAGAGGTTGGCCTCTCCTTCAAGCTGCGGCTGAAAGACATCTGGCCAAGGATGAGACTGAGGACATAAGATATTAGCGGAACATGGCCTCATCCCGTTTGCCGCTATCTCATTTTCTCCAGGACAGATGGTAATGATGGGGAGCAACAATGGACAATATTCATAAATGGTAAATTAGTCATTACAATTCCACTAACAATTACAATTATAATAAGTACACAAATGCTTTATCTGAAAGGCCAAACGTGGATTACATTGATTAGGCGTCGTGGGAGAAAAAAAACACAGCGAAGAAGAAAAGAGAGAGATAGTGATTGGGTTTATGTATTAAGTCAGTAAGTAACAACAGGGCGGTGTATGTGGGACACAACCCCTGTATGAAATTATACCTAATTAGTGCAATCCTTCAGAAAAATTACATCTCTCTTTTTCATCCATCCCTACACCCTTTCAGCCCCTCTCCCTTGATCCCTGTCCCTGTGCAGAAGGCTAATTAAAGAAGAGTGGATATGGGCCTGTGCGCACTCTAATTCAGGGAGAGGAAGGAGGAAGGAGGGGAGGAAAGGGGAGGCGGCCGGGTGGGGAGAAGTCGGACCCGGGACAAGGGCACTGGATCAGAACGGTGAGGCCTTGTCATTTCTGCAAGTATTAAAGGGATGGCAAGGTTAGTGGCGAGGGCAGGCCGGATGAGGCAGTTGAAGTGCCTCCGAACAGAATCCCAAATCCACCACACTGCATTCCCTTTAATCCACTGCTGAATTATACTGGAGCTGGCTTCTCCTCTTTTACCACTTCATCAATCTCTGAGGGGGCTGCAGGACATGTGTGTAAATGTTTATCCACTGAATCATCCTTTGTCCACCCTAATCCAACACACTGGGTCAGATGTCAAAGCAGTTGGCGGTTGGTCTGAGATGGCCACTTGACAAATCCATTAGATCAATAACTCATTGAAAATGTTCTCCTCCATCAACAAAGCACTCTAATGGATGTTGATTATTGTATTACTATTATAAGGAGCAGTCTAAGTGCCCTCACCCTGAGATAGAGTGTTACACATAAGTTCCTTTAAAGATAATTTCTGTTTATTTCAACTTTGGTCTTGTTTCTGTGGCTTTGTCCATCTTTTCTATTGGTGCTAATCACCTTGTTCTCACCAGTGTGCTAACCAAGATCTGGGAACGTGGCAACACTGTATAGTAAGCAGTCACAGGATCATACAGGTTTGGGACAAACTTACAGTTTAACCAAACTTATTTGGAAGAGAAAACAAAGGCAAGCTAAAATTATTACCCTAACTCTCTGCTGCAAACATCCATCGCAGTCAGTTTACAGACTTATTTCCTGCTTCAACTCTAACTTTCAACTTTCAACATTTCGGGTGCACTCACTTTTGGTCTTATAGTACTATCAGTACCAGTAGAAATGAAAACACTCTGACAATAAGACCCAAGTTGTAATTTAAAAAAAACAAAACTTTAAGATGTTGATTAACTGACCAACCAATATGAGAACTCTATATAATATGAGGCCCTTGGTAATGCATTTTGAGAATTTCAGACCCAGTAACACTTTATACAAACACATCTCTCTCTGTATCCTCTTCCCCTCTGTCCACTTTGTCTTTATTCCTCTCTCTGCAAGCCTAAGATCCACAGGCTCAGGCCAGGTGCAGCTGCAGAGCTGTGGTGGATCAGCGAGTTGATGATGGATGACAGGAGGGTGCATGTGTATGTGTGAGTTCAAGAGGATTCTCCGTGCATTATATTGAGTGACACACTCCCTGCTGTGGGGAAGCAGGGGATGATGATGGACACGGGAGAGAGGTTAACAGCTTGCATGCTCTCCAGCACGCACACACACACACACAAAATCACTGTATAACCCCCCGTTGTGCAACTGTAACTGAGAGGGTTAACACACTATTACCATATTACTTTACTACGAGGCCAGAAACACATTTGGCTCTGACACCAAATGCACCAAACGGTCCCTGTCTCCAGCAGGCGACGTAAAGCAAGCCAGGAAAAACAACAAAGGGTGTATTTGTCTGTGTAAAGCTAACACCCCCCACCACCCCCAGTCATCTCGCCCAGGCACCCAGTGAGGTGTTGGCTCTCCTTCTGCTTCATCTGCATGTTCACACACACAAATATAAACATGCACATGGACCAAAACACACGCACCCACTCACATGAGCACACACACAGAGACTGAAATCCTGTGGTATAGTGGGAGCGCCCCACTGGAAAGGGGCAATTATTTCACAGTAGACTGAGCACACGACTGCCTGACCTGATCAGAAGAAAGGGTGTGTTTGTGTGCTGTGGACGTTTCGAGGGAAGGGTTAACCATAACAGTTCCTCGGCTTAACACAACAAAATGCATTACTCAACAAGAAAAGATAGACAGCTGTACATGTCAGTTATTTTGTGATAAAATTATGGTTGCTAATATGATTACAAGCAAGAAATCCACCATATATTCTCTTCTAATGCCAGTAATACTTTTCTCCAAAGAGGCGTCTGTGCTTTTCATTTTTGTGTCATTTCAGTGTCCTTTAAGGAAGAAAATCCTATTAAATCTTCTTTTATTAGGAGACACCGACTGTATACACATTTCTCCACATCTGTTAGCTTCCTTCCCACTCACATGTCCATCATGAAGGCAGTGAATACACTCCATCACCCCTCCTACAGTGGACTGTCTACCCACATGTACAGAGAGACATGGGGGTTGAGATAAATAGCTGGGTTGTTTTTGGACTGAGATCCAGCTGTGTGCTCGTCTCCATGTGGGCCTGTCAGGCTGATGGTGAGCAAGGCAGCTCCCTTCTTGCTTTGTGTGTGCATATGTCTAGCAGTATATGGATGGTTGGAAGTCACCCTGGCATCCTCAGCAACCAGCCCTGAATCTTTGGATTTCCTCCTGCGTGCTGAGCTCAGCCAGGCCTGTCTCTTAGAGGGGACACACATGCAAGCACACCCTCACAAACTGGGGTTTGCCCCCGTGCTTATTCCTGGTGTGAACAGGGGATAAACCACGCTGCTCTCGCTAGCCTCCTCCTGTGAAAAAAATCCCCTGGTCCTGGATGCTGTGTACCGGACAACACAATGACCGAGTAGCATCATTTGTATGCCTGCTTATCTCAGATATGACAATACAGCCAGATGTCCTGGGCGATTTAAGCAAACATCTGATGAATTTCATCCACTCTGAATAGCCAAACATGGAGGGGAACATAATTATATGGCGTGACTCGCTGTGCAAGCAGGCAGCAAGGAGGAAAATGTAATTCTCTCTGCAATTTACATGAAGATGAGACAAAAATGTCTATTATACCATTTAAAATGCATATCACCCCTTGTAATTGATAGTGTCACAGGCTTGTAGCTGACAGCCCACCTAACAATGAAACTGCAACCTCCTGACAAATGGAAATCAATGCGAACGTTACAAATCAACTCAGCTATTATCCTGTACATTCCTGGAATATACCACCTACAGTACCAGGTTGTTAACAGTGACAGTTAACAACCTGGGATCCAGGATGTCCCTTGGCAAAGTATGGACTAGTTTGATTTTGCTGCCACTCCATTTTGAGGCTGCAGTGAAGGATTTTTGTGTCTATTTTCCATTACAGATTTAACTCTTTAATTATATTACCACAAACAGTTAACAGTTATTCAGTTCTGTATCAAATAGCCTAAAACATTTCAAATAGTTTAAAATCACAGAAAAAATCTTATCAAATAAGAGTGTTAGTAAAGCATAGAGATCTCTGGTCTTAGTCATTGCCACAGGTTGTAAATCAAGCCCTGTGTCTTCAAACAGTGCCACAGTCTTTTTGGACCAACACTCATTAAAGTTTAAGTGGTACAGCACACTGTCAGGGTGGCGTCAGGCCCCAAGGCACTGAGTAAATTAATGATGCTTAAGTAAACTATGGATTAATTATAGATAGCCCAATGTGTCACTGGGCATATATGCATATCTGACTGTGAGTGTCCTACCTGCAGTCAAGCTAATGAAGAGCTAGCCTGCTTCAGCAGACAGAGGACAGATGGGAAACACACTTGGCACTACACTGATGCTCTCACACACACATTATTGCCCTTGAGCAGAGAGAGGCTCTGATTAGGCTTCACTTAAGTTAGTTAGCCTGGAGCAAACACCAGCCAGCCAAACACAGGAAAGAGAAAGGGGCAGGACAACAACAACAACAACAGCGCAAACAATCCAAAAAATGCTGAAGAGCTTTTCATGCAGTGTATTAATGGATAATCGGTTTTGTCCCCTGAAGCTGGGAAGCAGCGAGGGCATTTCAGAAGCCTAAAAGCAGACATTTCTAGAAAGCCAAGGATGCATAAAATGTGGCCTCTTCTGATCAATTTCAATACGTAGTCACAGAAATGTGGAGTTTTTTATGAAATGCAAACTGCTGACCCAAGTTTGGATTCTACAATTAATCAACCAATCAATCAATATAAGATCAGTAACTACAGTATGTTGATAATTGAAAAAGTTTCTGAAATTTTTCAAGCACAACTAACCAAAACATTTTCTGTTTTCAGATTCTTAAATGTGATGGTTTTCTGCTTTTCTTATCATCATGACGTGAACATCTTTTGGTTTCGTCCTGCTGCTCACACAAAACAGGCACTTTGATGTTATCTTAGGCTTTAGAACGGTTTTCACTATTTTTCTGACAATAATTTTTTTCTGACAGTGCAAATAATTGTTAGTTGCAGCCCTAATCCAAACATACAAAAGAGAAAAATATATTTTCCAACTCTACACTATGAAAAATGATTCTCCTTTTTTTCATAGCAAATTTGTATTTATGTAGGACTAATTCAGTTTTTTTGGTGGGGTTGGATTTGTTTGAGTTTAAGAGTAGATAAAATATTTTGGGTGGACTTGGGTGGAGTGAGTTTGATTATGGTTTTGCTTACAATACTATTGAAACTACCATAAGAACATAACTAACAAACAAAACACTCCCTAGTCAACTCCTGGTGTCCTCTCCTTTGATTTCATACATATCAGAAGAACATGATATTTATTTTTGTATAAAAGGGCACATCTGTTTATACCATTGTATCTCCATCATTAGTCAAACAAAAGCATGATGAACAAAGAGTGCTGCCTCACTGTTATGTTCCGAGCTGAATACTGCCAGTGATTTATCCAGGTGAGCCAGGTGCTGGCCCACAAATATAGACCATAAAGTACAAACAGACCATGGGAAGCACTGAACTTGCAGTATAGTTCTCTTTCCAGTAAACCAAAGCATTTGTAAGCTACTTCACTGCAATGAATATGAAAATATTCCAAACATTGCATCAGTGAAATACTTATCTGTCTTTGCTTCTCAGCTTTACTTGACTGCATGGATCACACTGATAAGTTTCAGAGTGGATTATGTCAAATTCATGTTAACCTTAAAGGGGAAAAAAAACCTTTGCACTTCATCTTTGATGATTTATTTTTGGTGAAGATAATGTAGGTTATCCCCAAATCAAGGAATGTATAAATATAGCACAGTGTCTATATATCTACATTTACTGCAGCTTACAGCATAAACGCTTTTGATAAACCCCTTAACTCCCTCTTATAATCATTAAATGTCAGAATAAGCACATGCTGGAAATACTGCATGAAAATATTTCTATGGTTTAATATGACTTTTTTATTTATTTATCACAAAGTACTGTAATGTCACCACGAACTCATTATTGAACATTAAGTCCCTGTATGAATATTGTGAGGCTTGGTAGGATGCTTCAGTGAAAGGCATAGTGAGCGCTCTTACCGTCCACAGCCATAGTCGGTCTCAGCGTGTATCTCTCCGTGGTGTCAACAGGACTCTCCCATTCTTCTGCCAGACGGATAAAATGTACTGAGTGTGAGGATAAAGAGCGCTTCTTGCCCTCTCTAACCTACTATGTGAGCATGGAGGCAGCTCTTCAGCCGTAGCCGTGCGGAGAGAAAAGAAACCTAGATCACACTCTCCCCCTCTGTCGGTTCACGGCCATTTGTTGTCCGGGACGCCGGGACCAGTCCGATATGAAGCGGCTCCTTCTGAATCTCCGCCCCCCTCTCTCCGTACCTGAGCGCCGGGAGACAAAAGGTCATTACGCCCCGACACCAGCTGTTACTGGATACAGACTAGAAACTACTCTCTCTCTCTCTCTCACGCTCTCTCCCTCTCTCATGCATAAACACACACACTAACACGCCCCATTTTATCATTATCGCAACCAATAGAGGGTCCCATTAGTTGGAATCTTTTTTAAATCAAAATTATCCGAGGAAAAGCAGTAAACTTTGTTATAACTACCAACATGATTCATTTAATGAAGTTCAATGTAAAACTTTAAAAACATTTAAAAATTAACTAAAAATATCAACAGAATGTTGAGAAATAACCGTTACAAAACGTTGCAGTTATCTACGGAAGTTAGCATGCTAACCAGCTAGCTTCGGCCCATCCTGTCCCACAATGGACTACAACTTACTACCCTTTTTATATAGAGTCTATGTTTATACCTCAAGAGGCGATTCTGAAACTGTAGCGTCCAGTCTGCCCTCAGTCCAACATGAGAGGATGAAGAAGTAGTGCTCCCCATTGAGTATTCTAACCTCTTATCGATCATTTTGAGAATGTCACGGAAAAACAAAGATGGCTGACGCTTTCGGCAAGCCGCCATCACCGCTGCCTGCTTGAAAAAGAGGCAAAACAAGAGTTAACATTGGCGTTACATTCCATTCCTGGAGACACCTCTTGGCATGTAAAGGAGCTAAGTTTGATGCTGAACTCGCAACGTTTCTTCTAAGTAAATAGCTGTTATTGCTAACGTTGGCTATGTGGCAATAGCAATTTTAAGCTTACCTTGCATATGGTTGGTGTTGTACCATTGCCCTATATAATTGGTGTCATCTGAATTTGCGAATACACTGCTATCACCTTAAGTTGAAACTATGGCCAGTGACAAAACAGAACCACACTAACCATACAGAGACAGTTCAACATAGGTATCTGTATATCAGTAATTGTGTCTGCCCCCTCCTGTCTACATTTTTACACTTTCAAGACAAAACCAGAAAGGCGGTGGTGCTTAAAGGGAATTTACAGTATTTGTGAATCTGGGTGTAAATTGCAGCAATTTTGCAGGCTGCAGTAAGAACAGTGTTGATTAGGGCAAGGAGCACCAGCCTCCCAGATTTCCAAAAAACTTCACAAACACTTCCTGCCTTTAACTGAAAGTAAATGGAAAAGTAGTCTGCAGGGAGCCTGTAAGAGCTTCCTTTATTGTAAAGTGGCAGTGATGACAACTGCACAGCGTGTGCCTTGTCTATTTATTTTTGCAGTTTTCAAACTTGCAGACACAAACCATCGTCTTGTATTCAGTAGTCCTATTTCTTCTTTATGCAAACAAGCTGAGTCAAAAGTAAGCCTCCGTCTTAGACTAACATTTACAAACAAACCTGCAAGCATTAAGCAGGTAACTCAGCAAGCAAGCTGACAATATGGATCAGCTATACTATGCAGCTCTCTCTGTTTACTCAGACAATTGTTTAAGTTTATTTATTGTGATTTATTTATTTATGTCCTGTGGGCGGCTGTAACTTGACCAAAAAGTTTTCAGTTTTCTACTATGGGGATGGTAAGTAAAATACTATTATGCTGAATGAATAGACAAAAATATGACAGTAAGATCAAGTCTAACGTATACTGTGATGTAGTATTGCATCTCCATAAAGATGGGGTACAAATATGAGTGCAAATACAGTTTTAAAAGAATAATGGTCAGAGGCTGAGATATCCTCACTTTTAGTCCCTAGCTATAAGTTTCAAGGTTCAAACCCTGATAACGTCATCATGGTTATACAGACTTTAGAAAATTCCCTCTAGAACTACAGAATACATTATACAGCTGTTTTTACATCCTGAATGATAGTCTTCATGATAAATAATCTGACTTTTTTGTGTAAAGTCTGTGGCTTGCCCCTTTAAGTTCATGAGCTTCCTTGAAATACTAGACAATCTAACACGGTCTTTGCACAAACCCAGAAACAGACAAGGAGGAGCAGAAAAACCTAAAAACAGCAGTCCCCCGGTAGACACCCACGTCAGCCACTATTTGCCCATCAAACTGCCGAGCTTCACTTCAAAGCAGCGAATTTGGGAGCAGGTTGTGAACATTGTCTTTGTCAATGTAATCTCACAACATACTCAGCTAATTGATTCTGCTGGCATTCAGATGCATGAATACTGCTCAGTGCCCGTGCCTTTTTTTATTTTTTATTTTTTTGAAGAACAGTGAAGAGATGTGTCCCTGAAAGACTTCAAGACAGCCCATCAGTCTGCGTTGGAAGATGAGGGCCCTCCCCAAAGCCCAGGCACTGGATCATCAAAGGGCGAACAGCAAGGAACAAAGGACTAGCTGGTCCTTCGGGGCTTCACCAGAACACACGCTGACTGGGACTAAAAGCAACACTCGCTCACCCAGACACACACATACAGATTTATACATGATGTTGCACTCATTGACTTTGCAATGGACGTAGGTACACACATACACACACACACACACACACACACACAGATATTTGCAGGTACTCACTCATATACTCAGAGACAGGGCTTAATTTAAAAGTATGCTACTGTGCATCTGTAAGGACTTTTTTTCCTGTAAAAAGAAAAAAGAATGGTCAAAGCAATTCAGAGGACGGTCAGTGTGGTGAATAATGAATAGACTGGAAGCTGCAGAGATCAAGGCGTAAGACTTGCTGAGCATCGCCGGTCCATAGGGTGTCAGGTGGCAGAAACACAGCAGCTTAAACATGAGCAAGTGTTGTGGAAAGAAACGATTATACAGTGTTTTGTGGCGCAGCCCAGACGAACACGAGGGAATAGGAGCTCCGGGGAATGGAAAATGTTATTGTTTGTATTCATTCTTTACTCTGTAGTTAGGAGTTTCCACTGAGATTTTGGTTAATGCATCTTTTCTGGGTGATAAGCAGTTGTGAAAGGGTGGAGTGATGGGGACACTATCGCTTTATATCATGTAACTAACAGATGATGCCATTAAACTTTTATTGTCTGTTATGCCATGACATATGGCCTGTCCTGCTTATGCTAAAAGACCTTTGTTATTTTTGCTGTGACAGTGCAACACACAGTATGAATACACACGCACGCACAGACATTTTGGAAAACAGCTGTACTGCAAACAAGCAGATTGTGGCTGATAACATGAAGAAAAAAGAACATCTTGAGCTTGTGCTAGAGCTCACTTCAAACTGGGAATGAGAGAGAGAGAGCACTTTCCCGAGAGACACAGAGAAACTATTGATACTGGAGTGTGGCGTCAGCCTTGCCAAAGCTGGTGTCACAGTGAATGGCTGGTCCCCGAGTTGGCAGCGAGAAGTAATGGTGCCAAGTAGAACAGGAAAGAACAAAAAAATGGCGAGAGAAGAGCAGTTGAGGCAAAGACCAGACCAACCTTGGGTGCATCTGAATGCTCAGAAACAGAAAAGATTCAAAGAGGTTGGATTTCAATAGAACATAAGAGTTCTCTTCTGCTTGTACTTAATCTGATGTGAAAGGGAGGGCTCTTTCAGGTGCAAGTGAAAGCAATCTAATGAATTCCCACAGGAAGCTATTTACTCATCTGAGATGAGTGCAGATGATAGAGAGGAATCCACTTTATAGTGTTAAGTTCTGGCCCTGAGCTGTTTTCGTAATCAGAGACCTGGGGGAGTTTTCTGTAATTCTAAGCGCATATTGTTGAGAGCCCTCCTTTGAAAGCCGTGTCCCCTCTCTGGATTTATTCAGGGTGTGGAGCAAAAGATGACAGAACCTATTTGAGAGATATATTCCCTTTGCCACTCCCTGATCATCACCTCTTGTCTCCTAGTCTGCACCCTCCAAGTGTGTGTGTGTGTGTAATGTATTTGTACTCCCGCGTGAGTGTGTGCGTGTGCATGTGTATATGTGCACATATGTGCAGGGAAGTAGGGACGGGAAGTGATTCTCATTCCACTCACTCTCTGGTGGTGACCTCACTCTTATGCAAATGACCACAGTGTAACAGACAGCGTCTGAGGCAGAGCTGCACAAACACAAACCCTCTCAATCTCTCTCACACACACATGCACACGCACACCATACACCAGTTGGTTCAAGCACAGCCATCTAATTTCTCTAGATGACAATCTGTCTATGTTCCTTGTGTGTGTTTGTGTGTGCATGCGAGTCACAGAAAGTAACTGAGTGAGTGTCAGTCTTAAAAAATACTGTATCGATACAGACAGAGACAAATTAAAGGAAAAACCTTGTTATGTTTCACGGCCATCTTGTTAAACGAGTGAAAGCAGGGCATTTTCCTGGCATGGTTTGGGTTCACTTGCTTCCTCGGAGATAAGGATCACTGCAAGTCGATACAAATGTATTCTGAATGATAGTCTTACCTTATGATGAAACATTTCTGCCCTATTGAGTGTGATCTCTTTCAGGATGGTTTGGTGAGTATGAAAATGATGAGTGAATCCTATGCCATGGCCTTCTTAGTCACCTGCTGAACAGCTATGGGAGATTTTGGGACCATCGCTCTTCATCACCATGATCAATTCACTATAGAGGGAATATATTCTCCAGTAGAGCTCTAGAGACATGTGCAATCTGTGTCAAGGAGCATTGAGAATGCTCACCTTACTGTGATAATGATATGATATGATATTAGTTATTCCTTTACTTTAATTTTAACCTATCTCTGTCTCTATCTAAGCTAGACTGGATGAATTGTTCAGGCTTTGAAGCCAAACAGTAATAACTTCTTTTAGCACTGACGAAAAACATGATCACAGTTTCACAGTAGGTAAAGTGTAAATACTGATTTTTGTATTCATCAGCACCTCAGGTGAAGCACTTACTGCTCTGCTTAGAGTAGACATTGGCCTAAAAATGAAAACTCTCTGTAAAAACCACAGCCAATAAAAATAGCAAACCCAGCCAGTGAAAAAGACATCCCTTCATCCCTTCTTATCTTGAATGTCATCTTTGAAAGTCAGTGCCGCTCACTCCAGTGGTCACTCTAGTCTTTTCTCAGATGGTTCCTTATGTGCATGATTGCTGTACCTGCAATTTCTCCAAGAATCTTTTTCCAAGAATTTTCACTTGTAGACTGGACTCTGCTCTTGGTCACTTACACTACACCTAACTACACTTCTTTTTTATTTCAATTATGCAAAATGAACTGCTTTTGATGCCTTTACAAATCAAAACAATGACACATGAGCAGTATGTATGATTTAAATTTTAGTATTCAAAAATGCCCACAAATGTCATAACATATCTTATTTGTTCAACACAATGCACAACATAACTAGTTTCTATTTATATAGCACAACTAGTTCCTCAGCTTCCACCAACATAAAATATACACTTAAGAACGAAGTATATTCAAAGAAAATAAAGAAAGAAAGAAAATGTTTTAGTCCTTTCTGCTGTTATCTGCAGCCACAGAGCAGTACATTAAAAGTAATCAACTCTCAGTATTATTGTATTATGATTTATCTTCCTCACAATCAGAGTTATTATCTTCGCAAGGGAGCAATTCTCTGAATGCAGTGAACTGAAAATGTGCACAAATAATTTATAAAAAAAAAAAAAATGTTGTGCCCCTGCTGAGTTAAGACAGTACAAAGACAGGCTTGAACCGGCAGATAAAGAAGACAGTGATATTCATGTCATCTTTGTATTAAAAGACTTCTTTGTGTTGTCCACAGGGAAGATTTTGATTGGACAGAATCCAAGTTTATTCAACCTTCTGAGTAAGACAGGATGCTCAGTCTCTCTCCCTCTCTGTCACTCCCTCCTTACTTCTTCTTGAATCATCACTCATCTCCTCTCTCTCGTCCTGTCTCTTCCACTCCATGTGTCTGTGCTTTGCCGTCCATACCTGTCGAAACTCAGTGTGAGTGTAGCAGTCTCCTCTCCTCTCCTCTCCTCTCCTCTCCTCTCCTCTCCTCTCCTCTCAGGACAGACAGGGTCAGGGAAAACTGAATGCATCATGGTCTGAGCTGCTGTGTCAAAATAACCCAGCTAAGTACCAGCCTCAGTCACACAACAGGTCAGAATAACATCTTCAGTCGATAATCTCATTTATCTGCTCAGCTGTCGGGGAAAACAAATCAACTCTACATTGCATCGTGTTAGCTGTCAGGCTTTTAATGTGAAAAATATGAAAACCAGCGTGAGTGTCATTCACTTGCTCCCCTTTCCTCTCTAACACTGAGTAAAACTGAATGCTTACAAGGAGAAATGTAACATGGCAGAGGGGGGATGCTGTGATCAAGTGAAAAGCAAAGCACATGCTATAGCTAGAGAGTATATCAACCATTCCTCATCACTCTGAATTAAGTGTTATTGTACTGTATGTGCTTCTGTAAGTGTTCTCCCTTAGACTCAAGGTGACCCTATTACTGCCTAAGGAGTGGAGTGGAAGGGGTCTTTTTCTTTGGCAATTAGTCCAATGAAGCATTTCCAATATGATTGCCCCATAATGCAAATATGTCACGTTTGTCAATGCATTAGTATTCATGGTACAAAATCCACCATCTTTTTCTCCTTTGTACTTTGTCTCAGATCCTGCTCTAGACTAATTACCGGACTGTCCTTATTCAAAGCTTTGTTGTCACACTAAGCTCAGTGGATCAATGAAATTCCATTTGAGCATCTGTTGCCCAAAACGACTCTGGCTGGCCACCCCGAAAGGAAGCTCCTAATAGCAGTTTACTGCTGTCCTTTCACAAGGACACTTCTCTTTGTTTCCGAATGATACACAGTCGGTAATTAGTGCCAAATAAATCATTGATCCTCCCTGGACTTTCTTATACGTATGAAGTCAGGCTTTGTGTGTGTAGACTGCTCTCAACTAAGAGATGTTAATTGAGTTTAGCATGTGTGTGTAATAGTGAAAAATGATGATGTCCGTGTCCTATTTTGCATTTTTTTCCTTCTTCGCCCACATTGTATTGTTGAAAATAATGAGCTAAAATTAACTCACAATGCAGCTCAGGCGGTGTGAATGATGCGTCTGTGTTTCTTTGTGTGTGTAGGTGTGTGTTTGTTGGTGATGCATGAAAGTATATCAATAAACCTGTCATCTCGACATATCTCCTCCTGTGCTCCTTTCTTGCAAAACTGCAGCTTTCTCTCAATCAGTGGACCATAAATGGGACATGATGTTATTTGCTGCGATATTTCATCTTTAAATTCTTGGTATCCTTCTATAGTCTATAGGAAGAAGAAGATGAGGAAGATCACATTGTGGACATTTATTAGGACAGACAGTCTAGCGGTCCTCCCCTGCATCTCGTGTCATATGCACTGAATAAACAGATTGAAAGTCATGCTTCCATGAAAACTAGAACACACATGAATGGATAAACAGGCAGAAACATGCAGATTACTGTACGCTTGCACGGAAATATGCACACTGTTACACACACAGTAACACACTATAATTTGGTTTGTCTTCAATAACACGTCTTCACACATCGGTTTATCACCATATCACAAATTAAAGTATTATTCACAAAAATGAGGGATATTATTTTGTGTCTCACTCATCAAAAATGCAATTCTAGCCAAATGAAGTGATTAGTCTTTATTTAAAAATAAATAAATAAATAAATAAGACTGAGCTGGCCTATTTAATTATTGTCTTTCAGCTTTGCTCACATAGACAAATCACACTAATGGCTATTTTTATTTTTATTTTTTTCACTCTCAGCATAATAAAAATCTACAAATAGGCTGTTAATCACAACCCCAAATGCTATTAAGAGCTCTAGCATTTATTTTGAAAAAATATATAATTAAACTCAATGCAAATCAAATGTAACCCATTCTATAAATAACTCAGTGTTAGTATCTACAATGACAACAGTCCCTTTCAGTCTTCTGTATCATGATACCAAGTTGCCCATAATATATTCAGATAAACTAGTTTCTTCATTCTAGACACTGTTTCCAGCTCACAGCTGCATCTACAGGAAGCATTGCCAAATGTTTTATGGCAGCACATCAAAGGGAATGATTATAGTATGAGCTTCGGAGAGACCACAGTTAGTAAGTCTGCCTTCACGACCCCTGAGCAGATATCTGCTATCTTCTGCTGCCGCTGCCGCCACATTTGCAGATTTTAATGCATTTTTGGTGGAGGTGGGTGGATTCCTGCTGAACGTGTTTATGCTTACGGAAACATACTTTTGTTAAACAAGTAAAGGTTGTCACTTTATGTGTAATCCCTGTTTTTTCCCATTTGAATGTCCTACTTGCGTATTAATCACAGCAGAGATAAATGCATCCATTCCTGTGCAAATAAAGCAGGCTTGCAATATGTGTGCTTGGACCAGGCTTTGAAGGATTTTCTCATCATTGGCCAATGTTGTTAATGATTTATTTATTACTAAAGAGACTGACCTGGATCAGTCATCCATGGATCAGTACTATGATGAGCATACAGATATGTAATCTGTTTTGTTTACTGCCTTTATTGGAAAAAACACATATAGTAACTTGAAGCTGCACATTATATGTGCTTATAAAAATCATCAAACTAAAATGAAATGATCACTGAAATGATTGCATGAAAGCAGAAGAGGCAATGCAATAACTGAATGAAATCAAGGCTTGGATTGCACTTCATGTTTAAATTGGTCCTCAACCGTGTGAGCTATATATCCTCTAATGTGTCTGACAGTCCATTTTCATCATAACATCTTCTCCCAGGAGTGAAGTAATGTCTGCCCTCCAGGCAATGTAAATGAAGAAAAATGTAAAGGTCTGGGCCGAGGCTCAGACTATGGATGGGTGAAGTTAAATGTGATTGAAGCTAATTGATGTATGGACTCACTTCATCTCTCGGGATGAAACCCAGAAATGTCACATTAGAATGTAATTACCTTTATTTCAGTCTCCAGTCTCATGTTTGAATACAGGCTCTCCAATATGGATATTTTTCACGCATAATAAGAGATGTTATTGCTGTAACACACTAACACGTGTCTATCAGAACTACAAATCACTTAAAATGTATGGCTCATTTGACTATATGCATGTAAATATCCTCTTTAGACAATGGCCTGAAGTCCCATTTCAGTATTTTATTAACTACTCCTACAGAGAGCCAGAGTATAGTACAGTTAAGGTTCAATTAAATGTGTATAGTACAGTTAAGGTTCAATTAAATGGTTTTATTGTGGAGTGCATATTGATTCTATCAAATGTAGAACCCCTGGTAAAGCCCTGAGATAATAAAGAATGGGAAGGTTCATTTAAGTTGGGTAATATGCAAGTTTCAGATTGTGACTGTTTCTTTAAACAAACGTCAGCTATGTCATTCATTATACCATGATTAGGGTCACAGGTCCATTTATGACACTGAGAAAAAATTAAATTGCTGTATAAAATGCACAAAGAGCATATCATGCTGATTACTAATATGAAAGGAATCACCAGACCAATTATATATACATGCCTTTGAAGTTTGCATTAATGCCCTCAGGAAAAGGAATTATGGGAATAATACAGTAAAGTAAAATAATGTTCAAATAAAATTTCTCTGTTCTCTCTGGGAGTATTATATACTGACATCAACCTACTGAAAAACCCCAAAGTCCCATTAGGAAGACTGATCTACAAATCCTAACAAGCCTACTTTAAATTTGATTAAGCACACTATTTCAATAGGCCTGTTATTTGTCAGGATGTGGCGCCCTCTTGTGGCTATGTGAAAGACTGATATCAGCCTGAAGTTTGATAAATATTTTTAAGAAATAATTTAAATCACACAGTCACACAGAGAAATGTGGCAAATGACAGTGTTATAGGGTTTGCGCCAAAAACTTTTCACTAAGAAGACAACGTATGAGAAAACAGAGCAAACAGTAACCATTCTGACCTGTGGGGGCGCTGTTACAAACACCAACGGATATTTCCAGACGGACGGGGCCGCTTTGCTGGTAACGGAAGTGCGACTGTTGTTTATCCGGCTTTGAGCCTCCTCGTCGTTCGAGCAACGATGGCCAGCGCCGCAGCTAAACAAGCGCCCAAAAATACCTCCAAAGCGTCCGCGGGAGGCCCCGGTGCTGCGGGGGTTAGCGGCGGACCCCCGATAATGCCCCTCGCATCTCCGCTCATGGGGAAAAAGAAGAAGCCGTTCCTGGGGATGCCCGCTCCGCTGGGCTATGTCCCCGGTCTTGGCAGAGGGTGAGCTAACTTAGCTAGCTTGCTAACAGCTCTCTAGCTAACACGTTAAGTTTTGTCCGTTGAATGAAGTCAGTGGTTTAGCAAACCAACTTGCGTTTCTGGCTACTGAGCAGATGTTTAAAGACATCGTGATAGCAATTACTAATAGAGCAGTTATATGACTGGGCACAACAGTGGCTAGTTCAGTGAACAAAGATATTAGTCCGCTATTATCTATGGCTGCATTTATTCGATGACATCCTCATATGGTTACATACGGAAAATACATTACCACAGTCTTTAACCTCTGATTAATGTTTAACCTTCATACTGACTAATTAAAAGGAAGTTGGAGCCCGTTGACAACGTGCTTCAAGAAGAGTTTAAATTAAATATCTATTCTGGGCCTATAGTTACTTTGATAGATACGCTTTTCATGTGTCATGCATATACAAGTGCCCAGTCCACATGTACTTACACGACACTTTAATACCATTGCACATCTGCAGATTTGAACAATATGTGACACTTTCTCTTCACTGAAAGTACTCAACAAGCCAGAATGATCCAATTACTCAAACTGAAAGAATGATCAAAACACTGCTGTAAAGTATAGATGATGTTATTAGCTTGTTCATTGAACTGCCCTGTGCATGCTTACCATGAGTCCCATGCCAAAGGCGTGTTTGTGTAACATCTTAAATAACTGCTTCTTTTCAGTGCAACTGGTTTCACCACTCGATCTGATATCGGTCCCGCTCGTGATGCCAATGATCCAGTGGATGACAGACATGCACCTCCAGGGAAGAGAACGGTTGGAGATCAAATGAAAAAGAACCAGGACGATGACGATGAAGATCTGAACGATACCAATTATGATGAGGTACCTGTGACTGGATTGTCTTTGGCTGTTGACCAGACCATTCATCTGTGTATACAAATTATTATATAATGCTCTCTGTCATGCTTATTATATTATGTTGCCTTTTTTCTTCTAGTTTAACGGATATGCAGGTAGCTTGTTCTCCAGTGGGCCCTATGAAAAGGACGATGAAGAAGCAGATGCTATATATGCAGCACTGGACAAGAGGATGGATGAAAGACGCAAAGAAAGAAGGTTATAACAAACAGTTGTTATTTTTCCACCTGAGTTTAGGATATAAGTGTATGTCCTCCTGAATGTTGGACATCCTTTGCAACTGATTGTATAACTTTTAAACCTGTCTTGTGTATTTTCAGGGAACTGAGAGAAAAGGAAGAAATTGAGAAATATCGTATGGAGCGACCCAAAATCCAGCAGCAGTTTTCAGATCTAAAGGTACAGTCTTACACATGATATGATATACCGTTGCCCTTTTTTTCCACCCAAAATGACCTGGTTTTCCTCACCATGACTTTTAGAGATTATCCAGCTGGCGTCATTACAATTGCCTCTACTTAAGCAAGCAGAGCTGAAAATAATTTTTTTAACCCACAGAGGATATGTAATCTTAACATTACCACGAAAATCACCATAACTGGATTTTAATGGTTTCCACAAGACAACAGCAATACTCTGCTATATGTTTGTCACAAAGAAACCACACTGCTGACGTTCCAATTTGATTCACATCTCATCCCATTCTTCTTTATTCTTCCTTTTTTCTCTCGTTATAGAGGAAGTTGGCAGAGGTGTCAGAGGAGGAGTGGCTGAGCATCCCAGAGGTGGGAGATGCAAGGAACAAGCGTCAGAGGAATCCCCGCTATGAAAAACTCACCCCCGTCCCAGACAGCTTCTTCTCCAAACATCTGCAAACTGGAGAGAACCACACCACTGTTGACCCTCTGCAAGGGGTAAGTGTACATGCACGAACAAATTCAGGACAGAAATTCAGAACTGTGGACATCCACATAAAAAAACACACATCAGTGAATGATATGATGTAGTTTCAGCCTGCACCAGCAGGAGTCAGGATATCTCATTGCTAACAAGCAAACCACTTCAACTGTGCAATTTATACATTTTGAAAATGCTCCTTTTTCATGCAATTGTGACACCTGTGTCTGCTCATTGATCACACAATCTCTTTTGGCACTTAAAATATTGCATATAAATGAGGAGAGTTGGCAAACGAGGTCTGTTGATTAAAAGTTGTCTGTTTTTGCCATGTATACATTGCATTTCCAAATTTTACATATTGCTATGAGTATTTTACACCATATTTGTTGGTCTGCAGCACAGGAAAGCCATTGCTGAGACTTTAACATGCATCATTTACAGTGTTTGGAAAAGTGTCATATGATCTAGGTTGTAGGTAGTGTTTCACAAGCCTTTCAACATGCCGTGACAAAATTCTCACAGAGACTGTAATGCTCCTGTCCATTATGATTATTTTTTCTCTTCACTAGCTGGGAGGTCTGAACACCCCTTACCCAGGAAGTATGACCCCCGGTCTGATGACACCAGGGACAGGAGAGCTGGACATGAGGAAAATCGGTCAGGCCAGGAACACACTCATGGACATGAGGCTCAGTCAGGTAACTGATGCGTCACTCTCAGCCCTTTTCACTTTTACCTTGTTCTACAGTTCATACTCTGCTGTTGTTGTCCTGATGCACAGAGTCTCTCTCTCTCTCCTGTGTCTGCATTTTTATCTGTGTTCAGGTATCTGACTCAGTGAGTGGACAGACAGTGGTGGATCCTAAGGGTTACCTGACAGATCTCAACTCCATGATCCCCACACATGGAGGGGACATCAGGTAGAAACACAGTGGGGACACCAGAATTTTCTAGATTACGTGTGTGTAAAGTAAGTTGTTGTTGTGTGTGTATGTCTGATGGCTTAATTTTTGATTACTTATGTCCAGTGACATCAAGAAAGCTCGTCTGCTGCTGAAATCAGTGAGGGAGACCAATCCCCATCACCCGCCTGCCTGGATTGCCTCTGCCAGGTTGGAGGAGGTGACTGGCAAACTGCAAGTGGCAAGGAACCTGATCATGAAAGGCACTGAGATGTGTCCCAAGGTAAAGGATGATGGACAGTACACTTAATCTGCCAAGGGCCTGTGTAGATAGATGTCTGTCATTAGCTCATCAAGACTACAGGCTGTAGTAAAGTTTATTCATTGGTTTGTTCATATTAAACCTGTACTCTCTAATGTAGTAATATTTCCCTGGATACTGTATAATAGCATTGCTGATGGTAGTTTTCTGGGTAATTTAATGATGTAATAATACTGCTCGACTAAGTTGCAATCGGGGAAAATGGTCCATTCCCTCCTATAATTGCTATAAGCACTTCCCTCTGCCCACCAGAGTGAGGATGTGTGGCTGGAGGCAGCCCGGCTCCAGCCTGGTGACACAGCCAAAGCCGTGGTAGCCCAGGCCGTCCGCCACCTGCCACAGTCTGTCCGCATCTACATCAGAGCTGCAGAGCTGGAGACCGATGTCAGGGCCAAGAAACGAGTCCTCAGGAAGGGTAAGGCTGTCATGCAATATGACTCAAGTAATGCTTTCAACTTGTTCTCTTCTTTGTATGTATCAGTCCTCAGGTTGTGTGAAAGCGGTAAGTGAAAGTGTTGAAATTACTTTGCTGTTTTGTTCCTTGTTTTGCCTGCATGAATGAATGCCGAGCGATTTCCTTGCCAAAAGGAAGACACTGATTTCTGCAGGGCAAAAATTCACAACCAGTCTCAATCTGTCCATTGTGTCATAAAAGCATCCACACAGAACTACTCACTCCCTGCACACGTAAGAGATTTCATAACAGTTACATTTGGCAGCTGTGGTTCTGGCTATTCGTCAAGGCCAGGCACCCTATTTGAACCATAGTGTCAGTGCCCTACCATGCATATGTGCGTGTACATAGACACACTAATATTTCCCAGCAGCATACCCCAGTGACAGAGATGGATGTGGAGCTTCCTCTGTGGAAGAGGTCTCTCCGCCTCTACATGTTCAGTTGCCTCTGCCCTACATTTCTCCATTACACCCACAGTACTTTCCCTTCCCATCCAGACACTGTTGAACTTCATTACTGTTACTGTTGCAGAATATGCTGTAAAACGTTTGTTATTATTGTGTTGTATTCACTGCTTGTCATTTTACTAAAGGTTGTAGTGTCTCCATTTCCTTTTTTGACACTGCACAAAATGTTGCTAAAATGTTGCTGTTCTTGTGCCAGAATGGCCAATTGATTAAACAGAGCTTGTTACAGCAAGGTCCGAGGATTTAAATTTTTGCGACTTAGTTTGTTGCCTTGAGGAACACACAGACCTGCTTACATACTCTAGTGTCACTCAGAATAAAAGTTTCAATGAAATTACTTAACAGTTGTGTAATTGTCGCCTACGTAGCCCTGGAGAATGTGTCCAAGTCAGTTCGACTATGGAAGACAGCCGTTGAGCTGGAGGAGCCTGAGGATGCCAGGATCATGCTTAGCCGAGCTGTGGAGTGTTGCCCTACTAGTGTGGAGGTATGCCTAGCACTAGCTGCCATTTCAGTTTTTTTCCACCAACATGAAACATTGAATATAGGATTAACAGGAAGCTACTCACCACAGTGCAACAAACGGACCTTTGCGCCCGCCTCTATGTCTAACTACTTCTGTCTGTCCTCTCTAGTTGTGGCTGGCACTGGCCCGGTTAGAGACGTATGAGAATGCCCGTCGTGTCCTGAACAAAGCTCGAGAGAACATCCCCACTGATCGTCACATTTGGATCACTGCTGCCAAATTGGAGGAGGCCAATGGCAACACTCAGATGGTGGACAAGATCATTGACAGAGCCATCACCTCTCTACATGCCAATGGTGTGGAGATCAACAGAGAACAATGGATACAGGTGTGTTCCTGTGGCTTTGTGATTTCTTTGACGTCACTGCGAGAGCAGGGTCTCCTGCAGCTGTTTGTAGAAGAACAGATAGGTGCACTGAATTAATAATTGCAATCCCCAATGTCATAAAAAGTAATAAACTATCATAAAAGAGAATCTTTAAGTTAAAAGAGGACAGAGGCATTATTTTACAGAGAAAAGACCTAATGTTTAATGAGCACTGTGTTTCAACAGATTGCATTATATTGGAAGATGTTCCTTCCTAAAACTGTGGCACTCACATACCAGATATTACTGGAAGTAGTAGTAGAATATTTGAAACATCTTTCAATAAATGGCTTTCCAGTTAAAGTTGACCACAAAAGACAGCTTCAGGAATTTTTCTATTGTTGAGTCACTTTCTCTGTGACATTTCAGAAAAAATGAAACTTTTCAAACTTCACAAAGAGATGTGTTGCAGAGCAATTGTGTTGGTTTGGAGTGGATTGTGCAGATGTAAATAATTAACTGCTAATTTGGTGTATGACTCATTGACAGTGAACTAGAGCTTTTTCATTTTTTTTAATAGTTAGTTATATTTCCCGTTTGTAACTGTCTCTTTCAAATTGAGAAAAACACTGTACAAAAAGTAACTCAGAAGTTGTTGATGTTTTAATACTGAGTACATCGATAATATTCATAAACACTGGAATGAATCCTGTTTGTAGTTTCAGTTATGATGAGATGCTGAACACACCTTTTGGACCTTTCATGTAGGTCTCAAACTCTTTTTATGCATCTGAATAAACCTGTAAATTATATGGTGAACAAATGAAGGATCGTGCCTTCAAACCTTAATGTTGAGGGAGTAGAAACTACGTCATGTGTTAATCAGGTTTGATAGCATGCCAGCATGTTTTGGCAAAGCTGCCCTCTGCTATTTCATCTGGGTGCAAAAGCATACAAGCCAGCACCGTGACTGACATTTTGTTTTGCAATCATGGGCCTTCACAGCAGTCCTTTCTCAGATTGATTGATTGTTTTCCTTGACTACCTAGCCTTTTTCTACCACTGGCAAAGTGTGTGGTCATTGTGTTAGGTTTATCAAGGCCATTTGCCAGCACTCTCATTGTAACACCAACAAAAGATGAACAAAAGATACATTTTGTATAAAGAGACCCTGAGTTGGTCCTTTGCTCTTCCCACAGAAATCATCTATGTCGATGTTACCTTTTATAAAAGTCTACTATAATTGTGTAAATAGCTCCATCATTCCTTTGAAATTGCTAAATTGCCTTGGGGTCAGCAGTTTAACTTGCATTCTTCTCCTGTGTATCACCCACAATCTCTTTCCACCTAAATGTTTCTTCTTGTCCTGCAGGATGCAGAGGAGTGTGACAAAGCCAGCAGCGTGGCTACCTGCCAGGCAGTCATAAGGGCCGTCATAGGGATTGGCATTGAGGAGGAGGACCGTAAACACACCTGGATGGAGGATGCAGAGAGTGTGAGTACCGATATATATCCTTTATTGTCTTTTATCTATAGATCCTTTTCTTCTGTATTTTGAGGGGTCCTTCACATACCCATTTGCTGCCAGATTTTAACTTCATTGCGATGCTTGTCTGTTATGTTTCAGTGTGTGGCTCATGGAGCACTGGAGTGTGCCAGGGCCATCTATGCCCATGCTCTGCAGGTGTTCCCCAGTAAAAAAAGCGTCTGGCTTAGAGCTGCCTACTTTGAGAAGAACCATGGCACCAGGTGACCAATTTGTTTTTCTAAATGTAGCTCCCTCAAAAGCTGACAATTCCTTAATTTTCTCACATCTTTATTTCTTGATTTTTAAGTTAACCACTATATTTAACATTCGGTTTTTCTCTCCTTTACCTCACATCTGCTTCATCACTTGCCACTGTTCCCCTCCCATCCATTTCTCTTTCATGGCTCATTGCATCTCTCAGGGAGTCTTTGGAGGCCCTGCTCCAGAGGGCTGTGGCTCACTGTCCAAAGGCAGAGGTCCTGTGGCTGATGGGGGCCAAGTCCAAGTGGCTGGCCGAGGACGTACCCGCAGCCAGAAGTATCCTCGCTCTTGCCTTCCAGGTGACGATGAAGTCATGCAAACTTTAACTTGTTCATGTAGCATCCATGTGAGCCTGTGTGTAACTCTGTTTTACCCTTTCCTCTGTTCTCCCCCCTCTTATCCGTACGTTCTACCTCTGTCCCACCTCTTTTTATATTTCCAGGCCAACCCCAACAGTGAAGAGATCTGGCTTGCTGCTGTCAAACTAGAGTCTGAGAATAATGAGTATGAAAGAGCCCGTCGACTGCTGGCCAAGGCCCGCAGCAGTGCCCCAACAGCCAGGGTGAGTGTGTGTCAATGTGTGAGTGTGGGAAAGTGAAAAACATTTCCCTATTTTAGACTCTCATTAGGGCTACTATAAACAAATCCACTCTCTGCTGGGAAACCAGTCTCTACGTCTTTGTTTTGTCATTAAGACCTTCAGTAAGGTGTACTATCAACGGTAATTTGTTGGATTATAAAACAGGCTGAATTAGAAAATTAGGAAAATGAGTAATTTTCTTAGAAGATTGATGCAATCAAAACTAACTTTTTTTGGCTGTCAGTTTGCACAGGGGAAGTATAGTTGTGTTTTTAAACTGTCCTGTCCATTTGCTCTCGAACTGTCCTTCCATGACCCTCTGTACTGGAACAGTTAGTTTGTTTTTCATTAAGTAATGTTGGTTTAAATAGAGCTCTGACCCATGTTTTAGGCACAGTTTGATAAAGCAGATTTTATTTTCTTCTCTCTAAAGCCTGTGTTTAATAGAAAGTGAATAGTGTATTGTAAGAGAGGTAGTTTGTACAAACATTCTGTTCTCCTCAGGTTCAGGCTTGCCAGATTTCTACACCTTGAAACAGAGCGCACCACTGAAGTTGACAGATGCTGTCAGCAATGCTCTTAAACTATCACTCTTGTTCATGGAGTGACCTGGCTGCACTCCCTTTAGTAACCTGTATTGTATTTACTAATGGATATGACTAAGAGAGTCTGTTTTAATGTTGGCTGTACTGATCATCCTGTCAGATAAGACAACTGTGTAGTGTCAATGAAGCAGTTAAGCATTTAGGCTATGCCCTAGGAAGTTGTTTTTTTTTGTTCTTCAAATTAAATTTCAATAATACTGTTCCATGTCAGAAATCACAAGACAAGATCATGAGCCCTTTTCCTGGCTGAACAGCGTGTGTGTTTGTTTGTAATTTCTGCAGGTATTTATGAAGTCAGTGAAGTTGGAGTGGGTGTTGGGAAACATAGATGCTGCCCAGGAACTGTGCACTGAGGCCCTGAAACACTACGAGGACTTCCCGAAACTTTGGATGATGAGAGGCCAGATAGAGGAGCAGTGTGAAAACATGGACAAAGCCAGAGAGGCCTACAACCAGGGGGTGAGGCAGAGGAAGTGTTTAGGGCAGGGAAATTTGACTTTTGAGGGCATTGTTTGATGACAAGTAACATCTACCTAATAACTCTAAAAATTGTTTGATGTCTTGTTTGTTGCTGTAGTTGAAAAAGTGTCCTCACTCCGTGGCCCTGTGGTTGCTGCTGTCTCGTCTTGAAGAGAGAGTGGGACAGCTGACCAGAGCCAGAGCGATCCTGGAGAAGGCACGACTCAAGAACCCCCAGAGCCCTGAGCTATGGTGAGAAAACACACAACAAAGACAGTGCGGTAAGCCACTTGAATGCACAAGCTGGATGCTGCTTGAGGAAGTGCTTTAGTTTGAAATGTGTCACCTGTGTAGACAGTGTGTTAAGCATATTCATGAGAGTGTTTACAGTAATGTTTGTGCACAGAGTAGTTATTTACTTTGGCATTCAAGTGGCTTCCCTCTTTTCCTTCCTTGTTATGTCTTTGGCTCTTTTGAAACCCTCTCACTACACTGCAAGGAGGAGAGAATACTGGCATGCTTACATACACCCACGCACAGATTGTTTTATTCATTTCTCTAGAAATGAAAAATGAAAATGTACAATGTTAGAGAACATGTACATCAGACAACATGTGCTAAATGTGCTTCAACCACATTCATTTAAATAACTTTCTTTAAATGCAGCACAGAAACCAAAACTGGGATAGTTTGCAGATTAAAAACAAAAATTACCTGAGAATTAGTCTGAGATAAAAACTGACAGACATGTACAACTGTGCTTCTCAAACGATGTGTATGTGATCATATAAACCAGGTTGGAGTCTGTTAGACTGGAGTTTAGGGCTGGACTGAAGAACATCTCCAACACGCTAATGGCCAAAGCCCTGCAGGAGTGCCCCAATTCAGGTGAGAACATATTGTTGCTCTCTCTTAATACATGTCTTTTTTTCCATGAGACAGGACATTTGCAGATTTTTAATTCTCAAATTCCCCATCTCACCCCACTCCCTGTTCCTTCCTACAAAGGCATCCTGTGGGCTGAGGCCGTGTTTTTGGAGGCCAGGCCCCAAAGGAAGACAAAGAGTGTGGACGCTTTGAAGAAGTGTGAACACGACCCCCACGTCTTGCTCGCCGTAGCCAAGTATGACATTGTCTTTTCACTGTTTTCCAGTAATAAGCTCTACTGTTTGTGCAGATTTTACATTGTATTTAGCATTTAACATTTTAGTATGACACTTGTCATACAACAGGTATTTTCAAATAATCTTGTGCGCACATTTCAGGTTGTTTTGGAGTGAGCGGAAGATCACCAAAGCCAGAGAGTGGTTCCTCAGGACAGTAAAGATTGAGCCAGACCTTGGAGATGCCTGGGCTCTCTTCTACAAGTTTGAGCTTCAACATGGCACAGAGGTAAGATTTTGTCCTTGTCTGGGTATAAAAACTTGTGTGTAGCAGTTAAATATCAGGCACCACTGGAATCAGTGGCATGCAGTGACATTGACTCATAGTGAAGCAAAACTTGAAGCCCTCCCCCTGGGCCACGAGCCACCATCTCATTGAGTGATTCAGCTGTTTACTACACCAACAAGAAAAATGGACCAGACTAAAACGTTCCATTTCATTACAGTAGTAGTAGCAAATCTGTTTTAAATTCAGGGCCTGTCCTGTCTTGTGATTTTGTGCTGCTTGTCTTTCCTGTGCTAAAAGTCTCTCTCTTGCATCTTGCTTCACTCTACCTGGACATCTTCACCTTACTGTACTTCTTCCCAATTGAAGAAGTACTAGGATTATTCCTTTAAACTAACAATAAACATATCCAATGTGCAGTGAAGAGGAAACATATCTACAGAGTTACTTCTGTGGTAATTTTCAAAGTGTTTACCATTAATTGACAGTGACACACTAAAGTGAATATGCAGAATGCTGTATTTTCCTGCCTCAATATTCTGTCTCAGACTTCTCACACTTTATTTGCAAAAGGAGTTATCAAAAGCTGCTCCACAATACACCCCAAATCCTCATCCTCACACATCCTCACACAGAAAAGACTACTGAAGTCATTTTCTAATGTGCAAGTACAGTTTCCACATGCATCTGGCCATATGTATAATAATGTGTGCAATATCATAGCTGATCTCAGAGCAGTGGAAGCTGAAACAAGGACACCTTGACAAGCACACTTGTCTGTAGCTAGCTGTAGCTAGTCAGCCGTCAAAGATCCCAGGATTATCCACAATGCACAAACATCCAAAAATGTTGCTCCTCCCGTTGCTTGAGATGCCCCAGCCTTTGTCAACGGGACACGCCCACGCGAAAATGATGGAAATGAAATATGCACTGGATGGTAGGCAACGTAGCTTCTAGAGATAATAGCCTGCTGCAGCCACAAGAGGGCAGTAATTTATAAAATGAATGCAAACAGGAAATATCAGATCCTTTATGGGACAGAACGCTGCTCTGAGAGACGTCGCCCCTGCTTCGGTATCGTTGTAATTGATGTCTGTTCTTAGTTTTAACTGGTCGGCACTGCTTGCCTCGCTCGTCCGGATGACACACCACTTTGAATGACTTAAGCCTATAAAGTTTATATGAGTTAAGTCAGATTTGAATTCAGTTAGTATGACTTTAGTTGGTCTGAGTGTGCTTTTGCTACATTGGACAGCTTAAGCCTCACTGTATCATTTACCACTGAATCCTTGTGAATCCTTAAGATACAAAATGCCTGTATCGAGATATACATTACGCTGTCACTCTAACCTATTTTGCACCACAAGTAATTGCTTTTACTCATTCGTAAAGACGACAGTGTTACCAAAAACTGAATATGTGTCTGTCTGTCTGTGTCTAACCTCACTGTTCTGCATCTATCAGGAACAGCAGGAAGAAGTGCGAAAGCGCTGTGAGAATGCAGAACCCCGACATGGAGAGCTGTGGTGTGCCGAGTCCAAACACGTCCTGAACTGGCAGAAGAAGACAGGAGAGATCTTAGCGCTGGTAGCCAGCAAGATCAAGAACACATTCTGAGACTGGGGAAATTTGGACTGAAACACCTGGAGGACTCTGGCAGTCACCAGTCTAGCAAGGAACAGCTATGGACATGCTCAAGTATTGTTCTCTACCTTCATCTCTGGAACAAAGTATTCACATGTACCCCCCTTTACCTTTTTAATGTCAAAGTGAAAACAGATCTTTTTGTATTTTTAATCAAGTACCAGTATAAAACTCACTCACTATCCACTTCAAGTGAATATTTAGTAGTAACATGTTTGGCAGCAATAAAAATGTGTTTGCGGTATGGCTGGTTGCACGAGAACAGTAAACAGTGAACTTCATTTTAAATGTCCTCAGCTTAACTGAGGTTTGGACTCGGTCGCTCCAGGGCATTAATATTCATATACCTAATATTTTCAGCTATTTGTGTGGATTTGCCTCTATTTTTGAGTTGTTTTTTTTTTTAAAAAGTAAACCTTCCCCCGAGTCTGCTTGCAGACTGCTGCAGATCGTCCTTTGGGGTTTCGTTGTATTTCGCTGCAGTCGTTTTACCCTCAACCTTCAGAGGCCATTCAGGGCCTATGATACTACTGTCACCATACCTCATGGTGGAGATTGTGTGTTTATTCAGTTTGGATTCTTTTGCTTACCCACAAATCATAGGTTAGTATGACAGTGTTCCTCTTTGTTTCAGTTTCCCACATGCCCTCAGGCAAACACTTAGCTCAGATAGTAGTTGAGGTTTTTTCACTCATGGTGTCTTGTTTACTTGCCGCGCAAGCCGTCGATTCAGGTAGGCGTAAGCAGCGTGTGCCAGCTGTGTGGGCCGAATTCAAATACGGTAAAAACCACGCCCAACCAGTGCAAACCAACACTGCACCATCAGGTTCTGGAACTGTGGGGAGTTTACACACAGGAGATTTCCATGCAACTTCTAACAATCTAACAGTAACTGGCTGCACCAGTAATTATGTAAGTGTGTCACAGTAAAGGTATGAAATTTGGATTCATTTGTTCATCCGTTTTCACTTTAATATTAGTCTTGTTTTTCTGCTGATTTGTGTAAAAGTTTAAAATTTCAGTTATTGTGGCTGTGCAAAAATTGTAAACGATAAACCTGAAAAAGCAGAATTGAAAATGAATACTTCGAGTAGCCGCTGTAAGAGAGAAACGTACCTAAGACACACATTTAACAGTAAGTCTGGACAGAGCCCATCAGGTATCAAGTGATCAGTTGTTATTGTCTAAAATTTTGTTTGTTAAAAGAATATCATAACAACTTATTTTAGATAAAATTTATTTTTATGTCTTGTCCATGTGGATATGTAAGAGATGAATTTTGGCTCCGTCTGTTCAACAAAATGTGACCTTGTATATAAACTCTTTGTCAGGGACTGTTCCGTGATCATGTAGTCATGATCTGCTTTTTTTTTACACAGCTTGCTTGAAATACTTTGCAGGAAGTCCAATAAACAAATAAAAGTTTATTGCACCATTCCATGTGTCTTCCAAACCAGCTCTATTGTAAAATGGGATGTTGTAATTTGATCTGCTTTACCAGTCCTTTCAGTCCAGAAGTTTTACCGGCACTAATCCCCAACACTACTAATGTAGTTCTCTTGGGGCCAACACTGTGGTATCTCTGTTTGGGATTTCTTTGTAACTTTAGGTCAGGTTTGGTTTGGCTGAAACACGTTGTCAGGATTATAACCATCGTTTCATAATTCCACTGGTGTTCTGTGGGTCCCATCCCCACTTGAACCACTCACGCTGAAAATGTATGTCCTTTAGGTATTAAATGGCTCTTTAGAGAAACGCTCCACCAAACTACACTCGCTCCTCACACCACCTCCCCCTCGATATCGCATCTTTCCAACGAAACCGAAAGGATGAAGGCAAATGATTGATTGCAGAAGTTTTTCCTAGACTTGATCGGACTGGAGTTTGGTGAAATCCAAAGCCCAGCGTCAACAATCCATGACGGGGAAGGAAATTGGAGCAGCAGTGACTTTGGTGATGTTGGAAATCACGGAAAGCTTCATCGGAAGTCTATCCGCCACCGTGTTAACCTATCCACCAGAGGAAGTGTAAAAAAAAAAAAAAAAAAAAGAAAAAGAAAAAAAAAGTGGTTTGGACACAATGAACGCCGACGGATCGGGAGTAATTCCTTGGATCTGCCTGGTACTGATAGAGATGGGTTTGCTCGTCTGAGGATCCCGCAGCAGGACATGATAAATGGTAAGTGCCTGCTGATAAGAGAATTTTACAGAAACCTGCGCTGCTGCTTATCAGCCCAGTGTACAGCGCTGCTGTTATCAACACTATATCGACACTGATCACGCCGCTGGTTAGGCTGGAAACCGACGGATGCTGGGGCGCACTGTGCGTCCGAGCAGGAACCAAATAATTCATGGTCTTTTTTCCAATAGGTGATTTAGTGTGGACGCAATTAAGACGCACTTATCTCTTTTGTAGTGTCTGACCGGAACTTTGCTCCGTAGTGTCCTGGTGGTTCTCTTGTTGGCCAACACTTGTGGTAAACGTAGATGTAACTATACGGAAATCCTGGGCTCCTACAGAGAAGTCATCCTCGTTGAGCTGCAGAATCTGGTATGAGAACTTTGTTGCAGATAATAGTGTGTGTGACTTTGACAAAGACATAAAAAAAATAAAATAAATCTGAATGTCTTCCTTTTGCCTTCCATTGGCATGCATGCTCTGTATGTCAGTTTATTCAAGGCAGTTACTGTAGCTGGAATTAAACATGTAGGAGCAATGTTTGAATATCTGATGATAGGCTGCCCTCCAGTGTTTGCCAAAGAGTTTCTTGTACCAGCTTTACTTGGTACTTTACTTACTACTATTTTTCTCTTCTGAATGACAAGCAGTTTTTATAATGTTAAGAAATCCATATTTGCTTGTCCTTCTGCAGAATTTGACAGGTTCGTTTAATGCCGCCAAAGACAGAGACCCCTGTCCCCCAGGAAAGGTAAACAGCACTACAGTATGTGTACACTTTCAGCACCATGGACAGGGTAATAATCACTCATAACAGTCTAATAATAACTCATAAGAGTCCTGATACTGTGGTTTCACAAGAGCCTGTCAACTGCCTGTGTGGCTGCCTCACATTATGAATGTGGAGAATGGAAAGGAAGAATGTCCCCAGGGGAATTAATTATGAGGTGTAATGCAGGTCGTTGTATTGCACCGTCAACAGATGCTGTTACATCATATTCATTTTTTGGTGGTGGGGGGGCTGTTGTTTCACGGCAGGCACGTCGCATCCTGGTTTCAATCTATGGTATGACACAGCAGATTCGGTGTCAGAGGAATGGCAAGAAGCAGTCAGACCTGGAAAGGCCAGTGGAGAGCATGGAGCAGCTCATCATTCACAACTGCAGTCCTGATTACCTGGTGAGGAGAAGGACTTCAAAGAGATATATATTCTTCCACAAATACATGTTGATTTTCTTCTTCTTCTTTTTTTTAAATAAATGAGCACAGAGAAAGATGTTTTACTTACCCACAGGTAGAAATAACGCAATTTTTTGAGCTTCCAGATCTAAGATTGGGCTTTGGGAAATGGTTTTTACTACATAACAATACTTCTCTTCTGCTTGTCTGCTTTCAGGGGAAGAGAACCTCCTGTTCAGCTATCAAGAAAATACGAGGAAAGAAGAGGAAGAGGATCAGGTTAATCAAAGTTATCGAGGCACTGATCACTTGTTGGCAGAAACTTCAGAGTGTCTACATGCTCTCAAAGTAGGAGATGCTGTGTCTTCCTGATTCCTGCAAAACCTGCTACTTTCTCATGAAGATAACAGGTGAATTTCCAGAAAGTTCACTGCGTCAAACAGAGGATATTACATGACCAACAACCCACTGTATGTCCAGATAGTTGTTTTTCAAATGCAATATCGTGAATGTTTACTGTTGTCAAGTTCTCAGTGTTTTGTGTATTAAAACTATGCCAGATTTTGCATGTCAGCAGTGCTCCTTGTTTTATGGAATAGTTTTATAGTAACCACAGATAAGCTAAAAGAAAAATATCCACAATGCATTCAAATAATTTCAGAATATGCACATTTCCCAAGGTCTCTCCTGATGTAACAACCATTATTTTTGTGTTTCTAAGCCATATGTCAGCATACCCATGAAATGTTCCTCTGTCAGTAATGTTGTGGAGTATATGCCATATAATAAAAATGTTAAATGTCTTTAACTATTATCATTAATATCATTATTCATAGTAGTTGTGGTGCAATACAGTCAGTTAGTTAGTTGGTTATACTTTGTTGTGGGGGGGGTTCGACTTCACAGCACTGTATATCACAGGGAGTACACTTTACACACATCATCACACGACAATGACAGGTAGAAAAACCTTAAGTACAACACAACAGCACACAACAACAACAGGCAAAGCATGAAAGCAAGACACGTAGGAAGGAAGTCACCCTGTTTAAAGCTGCTGTGAGCTCTGGTTTTACAGTACACGTTTCAATTATTGTGCAGGAATTATACAGCTTAAATGTGGCAATAAATCAATAAATACATAGAAGGGATAACAAACAAAGCACATCAATAAATGATAAACAGAACAAGACTTTACGTTACCTTTTGTTGTTGTTTTTTTTATCGGTTACTGCTTTCGAGGAATCCGCTTGGTAGCATGAAAAAAAATTGGGGAAGATTTTGAGGATTTTACCTGATTAACCTAAAAATATAATCAAGTTAATAATATAATTTCCATTGACATGTTAACTGAAACGAGAGTAAGCAGCAGCATATTTGTGTTTATCGAAAACCTCCTCCGCTGAGACTTCTGAGAGGAGCGGAACTTTTCAAAAGCAGCAAGGTTTCTGTCCGGAGTATACTACGCGTTGCACATCCTCAACTGAACGACGGTCCAAACGATGCCGAATATCAACAAAGTCGCAGCGCGAGGTATCGTGTAGTTACTAACACGTTTGCTCAAATGTTTTAATTACGTTATATTTTTTCGCTCAGCCAAAAATTAACAGCACTCATCTAAAACATTTTAAAACAGCAGCATCACCCTGTGTTAACTATCAGGCGTAGACGCTTTGACGAAGTCGCACCGACTCCTCTGAACATGAGAAACTCGTATAACACTTAAAAGCGGAGTTTAGTTCTTGTGTTGCCAGGTTTGGTTTAGTTGGTAGGTTTAAGTCAAGTAGCCCTTGACAGAGCAGGCATGGCCAGCGGCGGCAGCAGCAGCAGCGGCGGCGGTGGCGGCGCAGTAAACATGGATCCAGATGTAGCTCTGAGGCTGTTTGAGGAAGGAGCAACCCTGGTGCTGCGGGGTGTTCCTCAGGGCACAGAGCTGGGGATTGACTGCAAGAGTTGGCAGGTGGGTCCTCGCTTCCGGGGTGTAAAGATGATCCCCCCGGGCCTGCACTTCCTCCACTACAGCTCCGTTAACTCGCCAAGCTGTGGAGGAGAAATTGGCCCAAAGACAGGCCTCTTCCTCTCTCTCAAACCCAGAGAGATCCTACTGGCTAACTGGGATCCCAAATTAGAAGATCTGGACTTCTCAGCCTCCAAGAATGAAGAGGAGGTGAGCCGCATCCGGGCGACCTTGCAAGAGCTGGATCCTTACCTGGGTCCCTATCCGTATGAAGTCATGAGAAAGTGGGTGTCCCTCACTGACCGTCTGAATGAGGAGGTGGCCAATAACCTGCAGCCTCTGTGTGGCAGGATATGCGCCTTCAGTGACGTCATTCCCGAGACTGAGTTCAGACACACCAAAGACAGGGCAGAGCAGCCGAGGAACGACACGGCCTGTCAGAGCATGAGAGAGGGACTCGACAGGCTTCCCAGGATGAAGCTGAGGGAGGGGACGGAGCTGCGCTTCTCTGTCATCCCCAAGAAGACCTACCCACCTGGGGCAACGCCAGCCGAGATCACCCAGTGCTGTATGGACCTGAGCTATGCCCTGGAGACTGTGTTGGAGAATAACCACGAGCTGCAGCCTCTCAACCTGCTAGGTATGTGTTAGATATACCAATATTAGGTCACATACATCTGATCTTTAAAGTACCTAAATGTCCTCTCTCCACTCTCAGGTGAGTTGCAGTTTGCCTTTGTGTGTTTCCTACTGGGAAACGTGTATGAGGGCTTTGAGCACTGGAAGCGTCTCCTGGCTCTGTTGTGTCGCTCAGAGGAGGCCATGCGGAAGCGTAAGGAGCTCTACCTGGGGCTCATCGCTGTGCTCTACCACCAGCTCGGAGAAATCCCACCTGACTTCTTTGTCGACATAGTGTCGCAGAGCAACTTCCTCACCTCCACCCTGCAGGTATGATGCAGAGTCCATTCAAATGACAGAAAAGGCTTCTTAATGTCTTGTCAGTAGAAGCTTTTATTGTCACATCTCAACAAATGGAAACAAAACAAGCATGAAAAGAAAAAAAATAAATGGTATGAACTTGTTTTAAGATGGTTTGGGAAATCACATTTTGACTTGGCATAATGCGGAAAGCACAGGTGTGACACATCAGCATTAACAGCGAGCCAACATGCACAATACCAGGATCCTGAAACTAAAGCAGGTCAGTGTAAGTTCAGGCATAGTTTATTTGATTATTTACACCTGTGCTTTTCCTACTGTGACACATCAAATGTCCTCCTTTAAGACAGCCCGCAAATAAGAGTCCCCAGGTTTGGACTCTTATTTATCAAGGGTCTCAGAGCAGCGAGATGAATGTAATTGTCTAAAAGTTCTCAGATCAGCTCATATTTTTTTAGGACCTTTTTGGCCTGGGAGTAAATTAATTAAGACTTTCTTAACCCAGGGGAGTAATGCTGCCATAGCCTCTTAGGACTTGGCAGGAGGAGGCAAGTTATATGAAAGATATGAACACACACTCTAGTTGGTATGGAAATATAGAATGATGTATTTTTTTTTTGAAGGTTTCATTTATCTATGGCAAAAACACTGAGAACTTCTGTAGCAAAAAGGAAAAATGGCTACAACAGTGAAACTGCAGGTCCAACTCTGATTGCGTTTAGTCCATCATCACAAATAACTTTTCTCTGATTTATCAGTGTCATGAATAGCACCTGTAACAATATTGTTATATGGCGAGTAGATGAGGATGTATTTCAAGTAAGTCAAGACAGTACATACACATATTATGGTCTTCATTCATTCATTAAAGATCTTGGATGTTGTGGCCATGACACACAGACATACCTCGACCACGACAGCAAATGTCGTGGTCGAGGTATGTCAAGCAGTGTCAAATCATCTCTGTTGTCAGAGGATGTTCACATCTATGATTAAAATCCACTAACCTCATGTGACTTATTTTCTCCCAGGACTTTTTCCAATTTGCCAGCGGACCTGGTGTGGACAGCACACTCCGTAAGAGAGCGGAGAAGTTCAAAGCCCACGTGACCAAGAAGTTTTGCTGGGACTTCGATGCAGACTTGGACGAGTGTGCCCCTGTGGTGGTGGAGCTGCCCGAAGGTGTGACAGTGGACTGAACCTGCTCTACTATGGACCCAACGTTCACACTGGAAGCGTAAGCAGGAAACAGGACTGAGATGATGTGAGAGAGAGAGAGAGAGAGAGAGAGAGAGAGCAGCGAAGTGTGGTATCTAACACCAGATCCAAAGGTTCTCAGAAGGCTTGAGGAAACGTTTACAGTGGGTTGCACATGTACACAAACTGCAAACTGTTGTAAAGAAAGCAAACGAGTTACTAAGTCATCCCAAGTGTTGCAGCCAGGGTGGAGCTACAGTATACTAAATGTCAGAGCTGCCCTCTGGTGGTGCTTTTCTCCAGGTTCAGCAAGCATGTCGCCACAGTTGCACCACAGTTATTATCAAAAGCCAAAATCCCCTAGCATTTTCAACTTTAATTTAAAATAGTTAGAGTTAGTTAAAGGTAAAAGCTATGACTAACATCATACACAAACCTGTCATCTTCATCAGTGATGGAGCACTTAAATGTTGCCACATAATAACTGTATAGAAGAGAGAACTCTAACTGTGGACTTTAAATTCAGCACCACCTATTTTTTTTATAAAAACAAAAATTCTACAAAAGATAAGCAGAGTTTTGTTAGATGACAATTGAAGTATAATGACTGTACTGATTCTATACCTCACACATTCAAGATAAATATTTCTTTCTGTTGCTGTAGCCACACAGGAAAATAGAAGTTGTGGTTCGTAACGGTAAATTTGTCAAACATGAAGGTCACTATCAGCTGTTTTCTTCAGAACTTTTCTTCAGCAAACATTTACTTTTCTATGATTTATTACATCCAGAACTTCATTTAATAAAAAGAACACCTTTGATTCAAAATAAGTGTGTAGTGCTTTGTGTCAGTGTTGACTATTGACTGTGTCAGTACCTGCCTGGAGTCATCTCATTCTCCTCCACTAGATGGCGTTCACAGGCTTCTGGGGAAGATTTACAACTTCATTTATCTTCCTTTGTACAATTGTTATAAATGTACAAGTGCACATTTGCACAGAATGGAAAGCTTCTGATTCTGATGCTGGGAAAACTAGTTTCTGGTTGGGATTGGCAGTGGGTGCTGTGCACAACAAGACTGTCAGGGTGGATATTATCTCTAATCTTTCTCTGATGTCAACCGAGATGATTTGTGACGAATAACAGGTGGAGGAATAAGTATGGGGTGCACAGATAACAACTGGATTAACTGGATAACATAATTACATGGAATTTATTAGCGGTGTGTGTGTGTATGTGTGTTCTTTGACTGTGATGGATGGGACAGGCCTTGTGTTAGCCTGTTGGTCCATCAATCCATTCACTCATTAATTTCTCCCCAGCCCCTTCTGAACCTTCTTTCTCTCCAGCTGGACGTCTCTGACTTTAACATGCCCTGGCTCCATGAACCCATCTATAATCATAAAGCTGCTGTGAAAAGGACTAAAGCCATCTAATGTAATTATCTGAATCAATAGACTCTGGCCTCTGTTGATGGAGATCCAAATACCAATACAAGAAATCCATTCTCCTCCCAGAAGACAGATGGTATTGTGAAATGAATGGTAATGCTAGGCTTTATGATGAAAACTCCTCTTTCGAAAATTTATGCACATCTTAAAAGAAGATCAGTTTTGTATTTGTGGTCCACTCTGAGACCGCTGGGGCCCTGTGCTGGTTGTTATTTTCCTTTTGAATGTAATTAAGTGGAGAAAATGTCTTGGAACACATGGTGGAAACATATCAGCACAACATGGAAGGAAATGTATGCCAATTATTTGTAGATTCATTTTCCTCTCTGGGGATGAAAAACTGTACATTGTCAATGAAGACAGTCTCAGAAATGACACTGCTGGGACATCTTTGCTGCAATTCCAGCTCTAATAGAGGCGCTGGAATTGCAGCGTGCGGCAAGTCAGTGAACACCTCATTAACTGTCTAGCTTTTTCTATGCCGCATGGGCACCCTCGTCACCTTCAGTGAATGATACCCACCCCCCGCAGCGTTGCCCTGGTATGGCAGCCATTTCCCTTTTAATCTCTATTTGTTTCGTTTTGGTGCGGCGCTCCAGGGGAGTGAGGCACGCTGGGAAATTTGGGGGGGGGGGGCTGCGTTGATTGTGCAGAACCTCAAAGCCCTAGCAGGCCCCTGTCAGTCATGGCGGGGCTTTCTCTCCATTAGATGTGAGCTGGTCATTTCCATGGGGCTCGCAAGCTGCTCTGCCTGCCAGTGTAAACACAGGCCCCTCTGTTTCTCCCCTCAGCTACTCAGCCACTCTCTTCCCCCCCAACACCACCTTCACTGCAATGAGGAGCATGGTGTGTGCATGCGCATGTGTGTATGCGACTTCTTGACCGAGCACTGACTCTGGTTTTAATGTTAATTATTGTTGGCTTATAAAATCAGGCGTTAGATCATGTGTGTCGGGAAATATTCAATTATTAATTGACCAAGTGGTTTCTGATCACCCAAGCATCTGCAATAAGTGGGCAAATTTGATCAATTGCATTGTCCACTATAGTGGAAATTCAGAAATGTACTGGATTATCAGCACACAGTTCTATTTGACTGCTGTTTTTGCATCGCTCTGTGTCTTTGCATTTTTCTAAACACTGTAATTTTGTAAAAGTTTTAATTTCAGGTGGTCGTTTCTCATGTTTTCCCTCTTTCCGTATAGGTTAATGGTTGCCATTTCTCTGCCTGCTGCCTGTCTTTCACCCACTGATGTGAACTCTGTTTCTTTCTATGACCACTTTGATGTATGGCAAGTTGCATAATTATAATGAATAGCTTGTCAAAAAGTGGACTTTCTGGTAATTGCCCGTGTCGTAAGATTAAATGCGGGGAGAGATGTTGGTACAGAAGTGGACAGAGTGCTTACTGTGTGGAGATTTGCACAGGCAAAAAGTATATTTACAAATCTTGGCAGTGTGGGTTTGTTGTGGGACAAGCATAAACACTTACCACTTTTCAGGTATAGGATCAGTTAATATGACTATGGCATGAAAAGTTTGGACTTGAGTATCTGTTGTGTGGATTCTCTTCCTGTCTACACACATCAGTTTCCAGCAGCTACTTTCTCTCACCTTTTTTGTCTTGAAGTTTTCCTTCTGTAACTGCCTCAGAAGTGTGTGTGAGTGTATGTGTTGATGACCAGGCTGCTATCCTCTCTGCTGCAGTACCAGAGGGGCTTCACGAGTAAAGAATAAGTTTGATACTGAACTCATAACTTTTCTTGTAGAGTGGTCAGTTAAACTGCTGTTAATACTGTGATGGCGGTACGGTGATAATAAAAGTTCCAAACAGTTCAAACAGTTTTGTTTGAATAACAAAATACACATTTTTTCTATTCCAAGTACTGCAGTGGACTTTATGCTGCAGATGTGTGAGCTTAGAGATGTGGTGCTTATGTGTGTGAGAGAGGGAGAGAAGCATGGCGTGAGCACAGGAATGTATCGGTGCACAGTTGCAGCTAGGTTCTCCCCTCTGTTCTTCCAAGTGCTACAGTTGACCCTGCTTCTCAGTTGTCTGGCCAGCCCAACTAAATGACATCCTCAAGTTCTCATGCCCCTAAGGAAGCACTGCTTCCTACACACCAACACTGAACATTGGCAATGGATGTAAATCATTGAGGCGCAAATTGTGTCTGGCTCTAATTCTTGGCACACTGGGCAACACATACTCACAGCTTCTAAACTGGTTTGAATGCTATCCTAAATTTTAATACAAAACTCGAATATCCCAGTGCCTCCAACAGAGGAGGCTCAGTACACAGACACACAGACACACACAATTTAAACACACACACACACACACAGCACCATGTGATTGGACCTCCAGCCTTCCTGCTCTCTATTGTTTCTCTTCTGTTCCTGACCTTGTGCAGAGGCTGTGAAATAGGATTATTATGTGTGAAATTGGGAGCCCTCTCACTTTCTATGATCCAGGCAGCAGACAAATTCGAGGGTTAAAGACAGGCAATAAGACAGTACTGAGAGATAGCTGCAGGCTCATGCTGCACCACCAGGGGTTACTATACGGTCTGGATTCTTCCACATCGTACATATAACTTTCTTTGTATCCTGGAGCCTGAGGATAAAAAAGTTTATCTACGAAGATACGAATGATGGAGAGCTATCATCTCCTCCAGCTTAGGAGTCTTTTTATAAATGATCCCAGGTGAACAAACATTCATTTAGGCGTGATGGATCCTCACCTCCTAACCTACGATTCCTATCCACTCTACCCTCTGCAGCGTCTGCCTGGCTCACCCTTGGCATTCCCTCATACCTGCACTCTCAACTATTGGGAGCACATGCAGGTCACACAGGGCCACGGCGGGGGCGGATATATCACGTGGCTAACAAATCTCCAATGACAACCCGAACATTTCATGCAGATTAATCTTTTCCCAGGCTGCGAGGTATAGAATATAGGTCAAGCTGCTAGTGAAGGGAGGTGATGGGGTGAGAGCAGGGTGGGGAGGTGAAGATCAAATATTTGAGCAGAGGTTTCCCAACCCTGGGCGGCTGTGACCTCTGACTCCCCGATGTGATCCTGAGGCGAGCTCAGTAGAGAGCGACCTCCTCTGATGGAGTAATTAGCGTGAACAATAACGCACAATTGGTTACAGTTGGATTAGCTTAGGCCCTCTAATAGGCAGCGTACACTAAACAGCTCAGTGAAGTGCTCAAGTTGGGAAGTAATTACACACTCTTTGATGTTTTTAATGAAAGCATCTCTCTCTTCTCAGCTCACTGGCTGTGATGCGCCATATGTACTATAGATAATGATAGAAATTATGAAGTTTCCAAGACAAAAGTAACAGTGAATGACAAATAAATACAAAGACTTTTCCCCAATATATATTCCACTTCATTTCCTACCTTACTTATTAATTTTAGTCCTTGTCTCTTGTAGCAAACTCTTAAAAAATGTCTCTGCCTTTTCTTTGAAGCACACATTGTGTTATACAAGCTTCTCCATCTACGCTCCTTTTCCTTTTAATTTCCACCAAGGTTGATCCCTCCTTTGGATGATGCAATACAATCAGTACCATTGCAGGCCTACAATGCATTTCATTGTGCTCTCTTTTTTTAAGTGTTCATGTCAAGCGTCCCAAAAGTAAAACATTATTCACGGATTCCCATATGATGTAAGCGCATCCTGGGACCCCCACCCTGAATAAAGGTTTAACATCTCCATTTTATTTGGGTAGTTCAGGTCGTATATTAAACTTTCCAAACAGTGCAATATATCTGCAGGTAACAGCAGTTAATACAGTTGTAGCGAATCCGAGTCATTACTCTATGTCAGTAAAAGACTTAGGCCTGATTTGATTCTGGCAGTAATTGCTCTAACTAGCCAAATGCACAATAGTCTAATCCCAGGCTGGACATGTTTTATTGAGAATGGGATTCATTGGTAGGTCAGAGATGACCTGGGAAGTTAATAACCTTTCAGGTTGCAAATATTTCTCAACTTTTTGGGTTACCTCTGTCTTTTAAGTTCTATTAAGTTCAGGAGTCAATTAAGACCAAAACTAACGTTTGCATCTGAATGAGATAATCAGTTTATGGCATCTGTTGTCTATCCTGGTGGTCTCAACATAAAATGCTCTCCTCCTTACTGTAATGTGATTAGCTGCTATTGGATTGATTCAGCGCATGTCAGCTGTCAAATAAAGGCCATTCCAGGTCAAAGAAGTCTTTTGATTGATTGAGTCTGACATAGATTGCTGACTTTAATCTGACTTAATCTGACTAGTGGCCTTCGAGTCTGCACCTCAGTCATATATCTGATTAACCACAACCGGCATCTTGATGTCAATTAAAGAGAGAATCAAACTCAAATATAGAAGACCAATGAATAAATTCAACTTTTGGGTGGTATAGGTTTGATGACCATATAGTAGTGAAAGCCTAATATTTATTGTTTGGATATTCATCTTAGAAATTGAAGTCTGGGTTAAAAAAACTGATTTGGGTTGGTGTCAAAATGATTTTGATTCGGTTTATACTTTACTCGTACATAATATCTGTTGAAGCTAGGAGGGTGTGTCTATTCAATGGTGGCTTACCCGTTTCTTTCCCATGCAGCAGCTTCAGCGGGCGTATAGCGTAAGTTCGATGATATACAACCCTAATCCCATCCCGGGCTCCTGCTCAGTCCAGTAAACAGTTGTTGGACCCAAAGCGAAAGCTGGCACTGCCCTCTTTGAACCCGGGTCTCTGCAGTGGTGGGCAAGTGCGTGTTTCCCAGCACCCATCCGCCACCCCCAATATTTCTGCTATTTAATTCAGAAGGCGTACTGACAGACTGGAGGCCAATGGAATATTATTTATCTATTCCTCCATTTTTTTTCAAGAGACTGCCTCAGATCCCTACAAAGACCTCTGGATTCTCTTTTGGAAATTCTTCTACAATAAACTGTACCATATTTTATTTTGCCACTGTCAAACAATGCAGTATAATTTACTGTTTCTACTATACACCACTGAATATTTTGTTGTGGTCAAATGATGAGGCGATCATGTTGACTGTACTCTCCCAATCACTTCCACAAATCCCCCAATGGCAATTTGGTCTGTTTACTACCTGGAGTGCTGACTGATTGCAGCTCTCTCACTGTTTACTGTTGCAGAGCTGTTTCCAGCATTATTAACAGAACCAAGTGGACTCCAGACCTCTGCAAACCAGCCTCTGGTGAGCACTTGGTTTGTTGCTGTCTTCAGCTCCTGATCAGCATCCAACAAAGTGAGGCTTCCTTCCCTTCTCTCTCTCTCTTCAGTCCCCCCCTCCACGGGCAAAAAAATTGCCTGAACGGAATGCACTTGATTCATTTCGAATGTTTTCTATTTCCATCTTTGTATTTTCAGCTTTTCCTCACTGTACTGTATTAGCATGTAAAGCAGAAAATACAGTATGCCTCTTAATAGGATCAGACGTCTTGACAAGGTTTCATCTCAATCACAACCCAAAAATGCTCAGCAAGTGAAAGAAGACATTCAAAAGAAAACATCTCTGTTAAATGTACAGAGATTTAATCCCTTGCAGTGGGGGAATGTGAAGGGGCAAGGCATGCCAACTTGGTCCACACAGGCTGTTTCCTGGGGAAATGACTCTGACCAGCCCTTCTGGCTTTCTGTTTGTGTGGATCAGAAGCATATCAGCATTAACACATGCTGTCCTCATTTCTGTCCTTCACATTTTTGTTCTTGTTTATTAACATGCAGGTTAAAAAGTGAATGTAAATGGAGTGAGAGCCTTTGTTTGCAAAGTGGGATAGAGATCTTGCTGATATTCATAAAGTAGCTACTTATCGTGATTAGTTTGCCCTGGTGGAAAAAAAGCACGCAATAATTTAATGTACAATTACAGCCTGCTCTGCGCAATTATAGGGTCAGGTCATGTGGTACAATGCAGAGGCAAGTCAAAGTCGAAAAGTCTCAACTCCTATCCGAATTAACCAACCAAGGATTTATAGCGTACACCGCCAGTACTATTTAATTAGAGCAGGGGTGTCAGGGGAGGACTAGCCTCTATTACCTCTGATTGGTGAGGCTGAAATTATTTCCATTCCTCCATCTATTAAGTTCAGTGGTAGAAGACCCATCTGTTTGTGGTTACTATGCCTGGCTCTGAAATATATTCTGCCCTCTGCTATTCTTTTATTTTAATGCTGAATGGGCTTCGTTACGATCAGAGAACTTTGCAATCCATGCCTTTGGTTATACAACACCATTCAGTACAGTAAGCATATCAGTGTGTGCGTGTGTGCTCACAACTGAAAGTAGACTCCCATCCATTTGGCAATATGAAGGGAAACTTATCCAGCAGCACTGCATGAGATTTCATCAGTGATTATGTTGTTTACCATGCTTGACTTTCAATGGTTTGGTTCTTGTCGGAGGAATGTTATATGTACATTCAGGCGAGCTTGTAAATCAAGTTTGTGAAAGCGGGATTATATTAATGAGACCATCCGTGGCTGTGAAGAGGGGTCATGGTTTTACTATGGGAAGGAAACTTATTGCATTGCAGCTTTGAATTTGAATGTGCTTGGGTGATGAATCAGACACACAGCAACTTGTTCAGCAAATTGTAAAGCTGAGCTCAAATGGTGTCTAACGGCGAAAAAGCAACTGGAAGCAAACAAATCACGTAACATCGGCTCCGCCACTTCTCGCAAGTTGCTGTGGGTGTGTCAGTGCTCATGAGCTAGTGAGCAGCCTGCTCGTTGGCAGACAGTTTGTAAAAATACAATCTATGACTTTCTCCAGCGATGTGACTTTGTGCCAGACAGCACTTTGTTTTTTTGTATCTATAATCTTGGAGGCAAAGGACACAAAGATAATAATCCATCCAGGGCGTACAACACTCAATTTTTTGTTGTCAGTTTTTCAGCAAATCACTGCTGGATCGCTATCTGAACTTTTTATCAACTTTCAACCCCTCTCCTTTTTCGCATCATAGGCCAGTCCTGTGTAGTAAGGAATCCCATAGTCCCTTGTAATTCATTTGTGTCCCTTTGAAAATGAATAGGGGTAAACTTTGCTCTTGCATTGGGCCATGCTCAGTGGGTCTTTGTGGTAATCCTTGAGCATCTGAGTGGGCATTTCCCAGTTGAGCAAAAACTGAAAGCTCCATAGCATTGGTGGACTTCAAAAAGTTTAAGCCATCTGTCTCCATAGTAAATTAAACATTTTGGTGAACCCTCTGTACTGTTAAGTTTGCACTCTCCTCAGAAAGTGGAAGCACTGATTCCTACTAGATATTACTTTTTGCATGTTATTTTAAGACCCTCTGAGTCATTGGCAGCAATCCTTCACACTCTGTGTCGTGTTCATTCTGCATTAGAAAAAGGAGGTGGTGTAGCTAGCATTAGCTGTCTTTATCTCATGGGTCCATATGTGGTGAAAGCAAATGACCACAGTGTCAAACCCTGCAATAACAGGTAGATATGTGACCTCAGCACCTGTACATTACTCTATTAACTGAGTTATTGAGTAACAAAGGCAGTGCTATAGTCAGAGATTGGACAAAAGGATGGTGATAACAGTTGCCACATAGCTGGTTAACTATCTGTTAGGGTTTTGTAATTTAACAGATATAACAAACAATTTTAGTGCCTTCCCATACGTATATCAAACCGGGTCATGAATGGTTTCAAATGTCCAGTAAGCCATGCAGAGTAAAGTTCCTGTAGATCTCACAGTTTGGAGGGAAAGAGGGTTGAATGAGTGCATGATGCAGAGTGCTCTGACTCACTGGATTGAACATGCTAGGAATTCTTGGCCCGAGCCCAAGAGAGCTGGCTTTAATTTTTTATGATCACAATCATAAGTTATTGTCCTGTGTCATCAACTTGGCCCACAGGGGCACTGGCTTCGAAAATGGGAGTAATTTGTTGTTTTTGTCGCAGAGCATTCGATAATTTAGGGAGAATTTCAACAATGCAACTTTTATGATCTCACTAATGTTTGTGTCATGGTGTGTTGACAATGATAATTTCTGTGTATTATTTCATTTGTAAAGATGGGGAAAATGTTTTTTAATAGCCATTTTGAGAAGATCTAAACCTATGCAACACTTAACATGTGGCAGTTGGGTGAGCACACACATATACTCAGCAAATATCACACGTTAATATGTTAACAATTTGAACACACACACACACACATCCCCTCAGCTGCTGATTTGTGGTTCTTCCATATGGCAGTCATATTGAGCGGGAGGGAATGAGGGATAGTGTGGTGCTGTTATGATGTGCTTGGCCAGTAGCCTGTGTTAGGAGGAGTTGTATGGTTCTGTAGAAGTGACCAGAGAGATCTTCAGTGATTTTCATTTCCAATTTGGATTTTTCATGTGGCTCCAGAGCTTATGTAACAGGCTGGCCAGCGGCTGCTGTTACATCAGCAGCAACAGGACAGCGATGTCCTTGGAGTTGCAAGCACAGCTGAAGACACTCTGAACAGCATATGTTAGGGCATTACAGAGGCTAAATGATGCTTGACTGTTTTCTAGGACCATTTGGATTCATCTTTGATAGGTGGGATTTGTTTCAGTGGGCTTCCATCTCATCTGTCAGATAAGCTCAAAGGTTCGAAAGGATGGTAGGATGGTCGCTGGCTGATGATGAACTGGATGCAACGCACTGGTGGAAAGTAAAATTTCTGAAAATCCTTGGCATCAACCATGTGTGAGGTTAATAAATAATATGGGAAATAATGTGGGAGGCCAGGATAGCATCTGGCTTTTGTTTGACCAGCAGGCCACAGAGCCCAGTATCTCTGTTTATCTCTTCAGTTTACCTCTCTGTTGCCCTCATAAACAGCCAGCTGTGTCAATAGATGTGAGTTTTTATGTTTGGCTATCATTGACAGTATGTCACTCAGGCCTGTGTGAGGCAAACTGTTTGATTTCAATGTCTGGAGTGAATTGCACTGACCCTAAAGTGAAACTAACTAAAACTACAAGGGTACAATGGTAGAATGGTTTAACAGTGTTCAGTTTGGGTTGACAGATAAAAATTTGCTAAAAAAAAAAAAAAAGATGGATGCATGTGAGTATTAACTGAAAATCTTTTGACATATCTTGATATATTCTACTTTTCATGCATTTCATAATCATAATCCTTGGCAACAGTACATTGAGAAGAAGAAAAACAGGTTAGCTGTAATTCTGATTCTGTTTTAAACAGTATTAGTGGTAATCCTTTGTCACTGATGACTGATTTAAATACAAAATTAATTATCACATTATCAATTATCAATTAATCAATTAATTCATCTAAAAACTTTTTAAAAAAACAGGGATGTTTCATCCGTCTGGGTTTGATTCTAATGGCTGGGAGACGGTTTTTGCACAAGACGCATATTATTATTACAAACAAACTATGGAGATCAGTTGTCATCAAAAAAAGTCTCATTCTCCTCATAACTGTAATGGATGAGGTGTCATCTCTCCCTTTGTCCCCATAAAGTAACACATGTGCTTTTGTCTGTTTTCTCCTCCAAATGGCAAAATGGTGGATTTGTTTATGCCTCTGATGTCATCCTAGACCGAGTCCCATTGTAAAATATAGGCTGCCAGAATGAGGTTCTATGTCAGCAATGCCCTCACACCCTTTTAAGAACACTGTTCTTGAAAGGGTGATCCTATAACTACACCGAGGTCAGCCATTTTTGTCATATTAGCAGATGATGACCTTGGCCTTAACCGAGAAAAAAAGGCCCCAGTGACTGTTATTTGTTGTCACTGTTGCTCTGTAATACAGTGAAACAATGAAACACACCCTCACCTTAATACACAGGCTGACCAGATGTATGGCCAGTATTTTTCATACAACCTTGCCAATGTGCTCTCACCCTCCTTTGTGACACAAGATTTACAGTGTGTGTGCACTCTGTGAGACCTCTATTATGCTACTCTAGTGACTATGACTCTGCAGCCTCTCCGTCTACTGACATGTACACGTATCACCTCCCCTTCATCTTGAGCACACACATGCTGAAGCTGTTCCCAATCACACTGAGATCTTGGGAATACCTGCTTGGATAATTAGACATTCCTCTTGACAAGAGGCCATGTAGAGGCAGGAGTACTGGATCATTATTCCGTCATTTCAGTGAGCCTGCCTTGATGGATCAGCTCAACCTCAGACCTCAGAAAGAGATGGCAGAGAGCTTTGTTGACCCAGGCGGTCACTGTTACACCATAGCAACTACAGGAGCTGTGGAGAACACAACAGAGGAGTGGTACTCAATTGTCCATCAACAGGGTTGTTACAATAGATGACCTCTTAAGAAAAAGCAATGGACAAAAGAGATTAACAGAGATGGGAAAGAGAGAGAAAAGACGAAAGCTGCAAAGAAGAAATACAAAGAAAGATGTAATAGAAAGGCAATGTAGCACAGAAGGTGAAGAGAGAAACAAAGGATAAAAAGGTTCCTGGATGAAGTGAGTCAGAGTGAGAACGACATAATGCTGACAGATGTAGAAACTCAAGGGACAGAGAAAGAGAGAGAGAGAGAGAGAGAGCAGTGGCTAAACTAACAGTCAACAATCAGGTCAGAGGTCAAAATGGCAACAGGATCTTGGTGGTCTAAGACACAGACTGGGGGTCTCGGGTGTCAGTTCTATTTGTGGGGGAATCCAACTTGTCAATTTGCATCAGTGAATGATTAGAAAAATTGGCTCTGTGTGTGTTTAGTTGCCCTGACAAAGAAAGGAGTGTCTGGCAGGTGGGAAAAAAAGCTGAATAGGTCACGAGTTGTTTGTGAGTCAGTGAGCTGTGTGACAGTGAGTCTAACAGCCCCTCTGCAGGCCATGTCTCCACCTGTGACTTTGATATTAGCGCGGTGCTGAACTGGACAGTTTCAAAAAGACTCCTCTGACCTATGAGACACAAAGGGAAGCGTAAGTAGAAAAACACTAAGGGGAAAGGTTTCCTAGAAGGAACAAAATTAGAATTCTGGAATTTCAGGATTCCCAGGCACCCCACAGTGGTTTGGAAGCTGTAGGAATCAGATCATGTTGGAATGACGGGAATGGTGCGAAGTCGGCTTCCTGGGAGGATGTGCATCTATGGAAAGGAGGCGAATGTGACTTGTGTCTAGAAAGTCCAATAACGGAGCTGTTTTCTCCCCTGCCCAGTTTATATTCCTCTTTTATCTCCAGTCAGGTTAAAGTCAAACTGAAATTTCAGCTCCTCTTTGAATACTCACTTTTTTGTGTGCGAAAATATGGACTACAATCAGAGTTTATGTTAGCTGGCATATGCCGGTATCATCCATTGTTGTCTGATCAAGAACAGTGTACCCGACAATCGCTACCAGACTCCACTGACAAAAACAGTAATTTTACCGAGCAGAACACAGGAGCTGCTGGGATACCACTGCTTCTATTGGTTAGTTAGTTTGTGATATTGTTTGACTTTCAGTGGTGGAAGAAGTATTCAGGTCATTTACATAAGTACCATACAGTAATTTAATAAGCTAACAGACTGAAGCAGCGGTGTCTCAGCATCTCTGGTGTTCTGCTCAGTTAAATTACAGTATTTGCCAATGGAGTCTGGTTGAGATAAACAGTAATGTTTCTGGTGAATAAAAAGGTCTATCTCTGTAGGAATCTTATCCATAAAGTCATCAGATAATGATAACAATCTGAACCTGTCAGTGACAAAACAAACCGTTTTAGTGGCCTACTTTTATCTACATTGCAGCAGCTGTTTGTGGTGTCCGGGTTCACTAGTCTTGATCAGTACTGCACCAATCCCAAAGACTTTTGTTCGTATCAGTTATTTACACCCAAAACATGATCCTGTTCAAAAGTAACAGAGTTATCTCTTTTTACATATGAACATACATTATGCAAAAGTTTATTTTACCTCCCCTGTTTCATTCACAGAGTGTTTGGTCATGTGACTCGGCTTAACTCACATATTAACATTTGGCATGACTCTGACATGGCTAAGCAGACATCAGCGAAGGAGTTCAGTCATACTGACTACTTTAAATGAATTTCATTTGTTGTATCATAACGTTTGTGCTTTATTTTTCTTTAAATGTAGGCTCTTATAAAGCTATTTAAGACATGTCCGGTAGTTGTTTTATGTGGCCGGATTTCTTGAATATTAACAACATATTGGTCGTCTAAAAAAAGAGTCTAGCATAAACTCTGACTACAATAATAATACAGCCACTTTTCAAATGAGGATGTATTTGTGGAAAGAGCATCTGAGCTTCAAGACTCTGGTAGGGCGTTTCCCATGGCAGCAGCTGACTGACATTTGAGGGCCAATGTTGCTCGGAGATGAGCTGTCAACTTTCACGGTGCACTACCAGCTGGACTGCGTCATAACCTAGTATGGCCTATGAACAGGGACACAAAGCATTTTCCTCTCCTTTTTAAACAAGCCCACATAGAGTTAGTGATTCAGCAGTGTGATGGGTGGACCCGTCATGCTGTTAAGTTTGTATTCCACTGAGAAAGTTTAAGATAGTCAGCCTCACTTTCCTGCCAACATTAGTGTTGGCAAGAAACATTATGTTACTATTTGTCCATGTTATTTCAACACCTGCTGAGTCGTAGGCAGCTCCTGCACACTCAGTGTTGTGTTTGTTGCGTTATACAATGGAGGGGTCAAGCTAGCGTTAGCCATCTCTCTTTTATGACTCCACCTGTGGTGACGGCAAATGACCTCATTGTCAAAACCCAAATAAGTACACTATTCAAAACAAACACCAAGGATACACTGATTTGTTAGCTGTGATAAGCATTCAGTATGAAACAACTTTGTCTCTGTCCCCTCTTACATCCAAACTTGAGTGTTTGATCACTGTCTGTTAAGTCACTCAGGCTCTCTCAGTGGCGCTGACATTGTGTTGGGTGGTCTTGTTATGACACTTACACATACAAAAACCCGCTCCAGCACGACTATAAACATACAGAGGGATTGCATTGCCTCAGCTTTGTCATTGTCACAAGTGATTAATACGTGCTCCTAGTGCGCTGTTTATACTCTGAAAACAATGAGTCACTGTGCTGGACGGCATCTTGCCTGAATGATTTTTGATTATTTGGAAAGCATGCTAAAACAAAAAGTGCAATTTGAGGATGACATAACGTATGAATGCACTGTGACTGGGGGAATACTAGAGAACTGGAAGATGGGTCTGGGAACTTAAAGAGAGTAACAGAGCAACACAAGGTCACCCAAAAAAGGGGGGAGAAAGGTGCTGAGGCATTATTCTGATTGTGAGTCTGTGCTCTCACTCGCTACATGTTGCTAATTAGGAAACAGCTACATTAGCAGCCATGAACAAATTGTAAATTACAGATCTGCTCTTGCAATGTTGCAATACACAGTAGGCACTGTAGGAAGCAAACAACCTGTATGTATTCTGCAGCTTGATTTTAGTCCATGTTACCAATGGCTCAAGGCGATTATCGAGCATATGGAAGCAGCATGTGAATAAAAGGCTGTTGGTGTGTTGGCCAGACATGAGAGAAAATACAGTGGGAGGGATGAAATCCGAAACACTAATCTAGCTGTAAATTCAGAGAGTGGATCGGTGGTTGTGAGAGGTCACGCGGTTGAGCTTGGACACCTCCTGGAATTGCTGTGTCATATTTCACACATGGCTCTAGTGCTGGACACCAGCAACGGATTTTTACAGTTGAGATTTGTGAGAACATATTACATTTCATACAACAGCAAAAAAGGTGTATCGAATATGCCATGAAACTGGGTTCAGCTCTGTGTTTGTGTTTGTGTGGTTGGAAGGGGCGGGGTGGGGGTGGGGGTTGCCTGTGTAAAAGTGCAGGAGTGTGTGTAAGGAGACTGCGTACTTGGGAATCATTGTGTTTTGCTCCATTATCTCTGGGTGGATCCTGATTTCTGGCAGGGATGATGAATATTGTTCTCTTAAAAACACTGAAAGCCAACACCACAATCTCTGACTGCCCACAACTCAAACCCCTAAAGATGAGCACTGTCCGCATGAACTCAAACTCTTGTTGTTGTCCTCTGCTTTTCACAGTGGGACACGCTGGCTTGGAATTTCTTTCAGGTGCCAGAGCAAAATGATCCCTCCCTTCATATCCAAAAACACTAATCGAACTGTGGCCGCAGTCAACATCATTTATAATCACTGTAATGTTCTGTGACATGTCTTAACAGTGACCCCATCCACTTTGACATTTGGTGTCAGTCTGACACCTCAGCTAAAGCAGGTGCCAGCTGCCACGAGGCAGGCGTGTTAAAGAGTTTCACAGCAAAAAGCTGCCAGAGGGCAGAGATTTAAAAATGCCTGTCAGGTGATTTTCTGACACATTTTTTTACTCATTTCACTTTCCATCTGAAAAGGCCAAGCATAAAGGGATTACAGGGTACAGACATGTCCAAATATTCTCATCATCACCGTAGGCTCCAGGTGTCAGGCCGTGTTAGTATCAGCACCCCCTACCAAGCACATCTGTCCCCCTGCATTAAGCTCCAAATCTAACCCTGAGCTTCCCAGGCCCCGGACAGGCCACACCTGGTTTAACCTGTCCACAGAGGTTGATTCTGTTTGGGTGAGGGATGAGGGCAGAGCTGCTGAAAAGTGGAATTTGAACTGATTCACTGGCTGAGTCCCAATGTTTGATTCCATAATCTAGTATCCTTGAGCTACTGTCTGAGGAAATTAAAGTGTTTAGTGGCTGCTCTTTTAGACTGTTGTTTATACAAACAAATTACAGCTAACTTAAGAGCAAGCCTTTAAGAATGCTCCTCTAGGGTTCTCCTTTTCTTAACTGCTCCAATGTTTCTGCTGGAATCCAAACTTCTTATTTGTAATTAAGAGTGAAATTAGTCTGTGTCCCTGTCCATAAGTAATTTAGCCTCCTGCTTTGCACCAAGCCAGAGAGAAATATAACAGCTTGTAGTTTAAATATTGCACTGCAAACCCATTTGTTTCCATGTTCCATATATTTTCTTAATGCAAGCAAATCTGCTTACATTAATTTATTCTTGTTTACATTATATTTTCCCTTATTTTACAGGTTTTCTAGAAAGTAGTTTATGGCCTTGACATGGGACAGAATATTTGCTGCACCAGTATCAAGAAAATGACACCCTGTTCTAGAAAACTGTGAAACAAGTACCGTTTTTTTCTTTTGAGTCAATTTAGTTACTAGTTGCAACTTTTTTTTAGTTCTATTTTTGTAATCTGCATTATCCTAGGTAAACATACAACTCAGGTCTTGAACCTGTAGTTAAAAAACAACCGGTAAAGTACACAAGTGAACCTACAGTAGAATAGTTTATAAACACAGTATCATCACCACCCCTCCTTCTTTATCTTGTCATTATTCCTGTACAGGACAATGGATGACTTTAAAGCTTAGGACAGGTCAGATCCCATAAACACATAGCAGATCTGCTAATCTCCTGGGCTCTGATACTTTCCAGAGCCCAGGAGAGCCCCCCTCCTTCTCTCACGGGTCCAATGCATCCCAGATGTCTCACGCTGACTGGCTGGACAGACTCACAGCTGGCTAGGAGCACAGGGCTAGAGAGAGAAAGAGAAAAAAACTGAGAGAGAGAGAGAGGAAAGAAAGAAAAGAGGATTGAGAGTACCTGCCAAACCTGGATAGCTCTGCTGGTCTGTCACACTGTAGACTTTATGGTTTATCTGTTTCAGCTCAGTCCAAATGAAATACAAAACACAATATTCAGATAAGCAGCAGTCGTTGTATCTTTCCGTGCCAAACATCTTTCATGAACAAAGAATATAGTGTTCATATTTTGTTTATTCAACTACGCTGTATTTTGAGATAAAAATCTGTCATGGATATCACCACACAGACAGGCACACGTGATCACATGTTCCAGGAAAAACACAAACCAACTTTTGTTTCTTCTTCTGCCCATAACAGATGCTTTTCCGTGTCTTTAATTAACTATATATTGCCTTTGTGTTTTGTGTTGGCTCTGCCTATACAGAGAGTGAAGCTAACAGTCAGGACTTGCTATCATTGTCCTTGGGAAAACATTTCATTAGCTGTTGCTGCCACAGTGTCTCCATCAAGCAGAACAAAGACGGACCCAAGAGATGGGAGACTGCCTGCTTCCAGAGCCCCATTGCACCGGCACTCCCTCCTTAACCCAGATCTGCCTCTCCTCTGTGTCGCATAAAACTCCTGCGTATGCTGCACAACCTGCGTACACACACACACACACACAGAGGCAGGCAGACTTTCAGTCAGCCCCTCTCTCGAGTGCTTTTGTCTGGAACAATCTATTAAATTGTGGAACACACCTTTAAATTGGGCTCCTGGGGATGATACCTAATGCACATTTCATTAAATGTTTTGACATGCTGTTATTTTATTTATTACAGCAGTCATATGAAAGTGTTCATCTGACAACTTTTTCCAGTGTGGAAAGCAGTTGTGTCCATGGGTTTGTCCATTTTCTTAAGTTCTGGATGCTCAGTTTCACATTTTTACAGTCACACAGGAGAGGTAGAAGTCAGTAAACTATGCTGGGCTCCATTGTACAGAAAATTTGCCCATCAGCTCCAGAAGGAAACCACGAAAACCAAATACAAACTGTTCCCTCTTTGCTGACGTTTACTCCTGTTTGTAATCTAAAAGCTGAAGTATTTGATGGAACTGAGAAGAGATGAGTAGTGAACTTAGGGGACTTGTTAAAACTTTGATCCAGTGTTGGTGAAAAGAGAACACTCGCTCACAGCTATTCACACCACAGGTTTTAAGGTTCCTCTGTGACTTTCTGATCACCACCGTTTTACAACAATGCATACTTCGCTCATTGAATCATGTGTTTAGGCTTCGAATAGATGGTGGTATTTATGTGAGTTTGACCATGCCGGTCCTCCCTGGGATCTCTTGTGGTCTTTTAACGTAAGACATTTGATGTCAGAGGCCCTGTCAAACCAGATGGCCCTTCCATTAGTTTTCCCAAATCAGCCTCAGGACCTGAGATGGCAACACATGGGAGCTGCTAATGACATGTTGACATAAAAGTAACAAGGAGGAATGCATTTCTGCTGCCGATCCATTTCATATACAAAACAGATTTGTTTATGGCCACATTCTCAAACTTGTGGAACTCGATGGTGGCTTTCAGCTATAAGTTTATATGTAGACTCTGAGCAATTACAGCTATTCAGTTACCATACTGTTAGAATAAGTTTTTTTTTCATTTAAGCAGTAGTATGGATGTAACCAACATTCATGCATTTGTTGCCTTCAGCCAAATTACCAACTTCTCTTACCAATCAGCTGAAGTTTTTCTGCCTTATTAATCTTAAATTTATTGTATTTAAAATGCATTCCAAACACTGGAGGGAGTTTCAGTTGATTCTTTGCTAAACCCCTTCTCTAACAGTGATTGCTCAATCAAACCCTTGCAACAGTAACTTGTCATGGCAGGTCCATCAAACTTTGGATTCAGGTGGGTGGTATCTTTGGTGGTGGTGTTTTGTCCTTTTATTGGCTGTAAAGGTTAGCATGTCTGGCTAACTAGCATACTACTTACAGTGAGCTAGGTAGTAGGCTACACTAACACTGCCAGAGTAAATGATGGTAAATATGGCTCATGTAGCATTTCCTATGACACCCAGGAACAAGTATATAACACATAATAGCTAACTACATTATTTTGTGAGATTATTCTGTGCTTATGTCATGAAAGGTTGGTAGAGATGCAAAATTGTCCCAAGTTAATGACTTGCAAGTGTTAATGCTAACTAATAACTTGAGGCTGCTGTGTGATTACAGAGGTGGTCATGTGGGAGTTAATACTATACATTGACTATATACCACCATATCCATTAAATGTGTGTTTAATTGCATTGAAGGATGGTCTGGGCTGATGTAAGGAATCCATATTTGTTTTGTTTTCAGGTACTTCCACACTAAGAAGTACCAAGTCAGATATATTGGAGCTTTCAGAAAAATTGGAGTAGTTACTGTAACCTTTATACAAAGTCAACAAAGCATTGCCAGTTATGTTAGAAAAAGCCTTGTTAAAAACTGGTACATCTATTATGTCTATCTATTGCTTGTCCAAGTGTGTTTTCTATTAGGCTCAGATAAGAATACAGATAGATTCATGTCAGAATGAAATATGTATCTTTAGCCACAGTCTTTTAGCAGTCTTTGTAGCGTAAAGAAATTGCATATTCAATATGCTTTTACATGGTTCCTATTTTAAAATGGTCTCTCCTGGAAGACATTCATGGTGTTGCACTTGACTGTTAAGATAAGATAAGATATACTTTATTTATCCCACTTGTGGGAAATTTACAAGTTCACATGAATAATGGCTGGCTCCTCTCTCACACGTGCACACCTTGCCAATCATGACGTGAAGTGGGTGTCAGTGTCAGATGGTTGGTTTTGGAAAGTTGCAGAAACTGCTGGACACAGCCTCTCCAGTTCTGATGTTGGAAAGGTGTTGGGGGAGGGGGTTTAGGGACAACAAATTTGTAACAAAAAACTTGCTTTATATAGTGGGGGCACAGAGTTTGAAAGACGTGGCCATTCACCAAGCAGGGAGGGTCTACCAAGTTGCATTATGTGAAGTGAAGCATCCACTGTCTTTGGAATTTGATCCATAGGGACTAAAAGTCAGGATATCTTACCCTCTGCCCTTTGTTTTCTTTTGAATCTGTCACAATAGTGAGACGCAGATTGCAATATTAAATTGCTGGCATATCCTTTCCAATCTTGCAAGTCTAATGAGAGAGGAGTCCATTTAACACAGGCAAAATTTAAGGCTGTGGTTTGTTGTATGGTTCAAGATTTTACATTATGAGTTGATTCTGTTATTTTGTCGACCCCCCTTACATAAATTAGTACCCAGTTTTCAAGCCAGTCATCTTTCTGTAGAGGAATGGGTAATGACTTAGCAGAAAAGCTAAAACAAACATTTTCACCAAGCTTAAAATCTTCGAAGTACAAGGAAAGAAAAACACGATGGTCGACACTGATACATCATATTAAATCAGAAACACTTCAGCTGCCTTATCAGTTGAGGCGACAGAGGGAAACACAAACAGCAAGAAGGACAGAAGGGAGCTGGAATTCAGGAGAATGTTTTGTGATGTACAGATTCCTGAGATCACATGTAGCTGTAAGCAGCAGCTACATGTGTGAAAGAGCTCTTTGTCTGCAGCCCAGGTTCTTGGGTTCAGCTAATCAAATGGATTAGAGACGGCTTTGAAAGTCCGCCCATCGGAATTGGCCATCCGCACAAAAACAAACACACTGTAGTGGCTGCAGCCGTCCACTTTCACTAAGGTGCCTGTTTGTGTTTGTGTGGGTGCAAGTGTGTGTCTGCATACCAGTGCACTGGACTGTATTTGACTCTTTGTGTTCTGGTCTGTGTGTGTGTGTGTGTGTGTGTGTGCGAGCTATAAATGGGGGTCCACTCCAATCTCATGAAGGTAAATAAAGCAAACGTGTCCTTCGAATGCTGATTAGCAGCTGTGTGATTCACTTTCATGAGACAGACGACAGTGCAGACTGATGATTACATCGTGCTGTTTCTTTTCTGACCCGACACATCAGTGGTACAGTCCAAAGTGTTGTCTGTATCGGTTTCTGGCATTTTAATAAAACCCAGATCTCATTATTCCCTGTCCCTTCCGATGCTTTCAAGTGCAGCATCTGTTTGTATTGCGATGTCAAACGTAATCAGTGGATATTATGCACAGCTAAATGATGTATACTGAAATATTTCGGGATGTTTTAGGAAAAGCTTCTGCTTCAGATTGATTGATTTATATTTGAAACAAAACACTTGGGGCTTTTGTACCATCTCCAAACAAACCAGTAATTAAAGAGATTCATATGCGGCACAAGTTCAATCTCACAACTATTGTTTTAGGCAAGACTTCTGTTGTTTTAAGAGAGGTTTTTTTTTTTTTTTTGGAAAAGCTGCACAAAGCCTTCAAAACATCCAGGAAGAATTTGACAGTATTTGTGAACCAAGAGTTCAGAGTATGATCGGAAAGGGGCTTTTGCTTATCAGTGAGGATGCAGACTTGTAACACTGCTCGTGATCCTTGGGCTTGATTACTCAGCTCTCCCAAAACTGGGAAACACTAGGACTTTCCACCCGATCTACTCCACGTGCATGCGTATGTGTTTGTATTTTCTTTCCACTGTGTTGAGGAGTTTCCACTGAGTGTTTGCTTAAGAGAAGAAAAGGTCAAATTGTGCAGGACTCAACTTACGCTTGTGTTTCAGTCAGGGAATCGCAGATGTCTTTGTCTCATTTCTGCTCCCATTGAACTCTGTTGTGTTTTTATATGCTGGACACCCACAAATGTGCATGTAGGCAAACTTGCAAATACACACAGACTCTCTCTCTCTCTCTCACACACACACACACACACACTCAACGCCCTGAGCTCCCAGGTGGCCGGCTAAATGCCTGGAAGTGATAAAGTTGGGAGGCCCTTTGAGACACAGAGAAGAGGAAAAATAAGGTTTTTCGTCCAAGAGATGGAGTGATAGAGCACTGCACCATCAAGGCCTCAGTGGAGATCACACACACACAAACAGATTGCTCCGATGGGAGGTGACAAGTAGGGTTCTGTTTACTAACAGAGCACAAACATGGCTACGAGTTGGATAAGGGAAAGACACATGCATGAAGCTGATCATGTGTTGGTCTGTGTGATTTAAAGATAAGAAGATAAAAGTGACATTTTGCCTCCACTACTACTGAGACTTGCAAAAATCCTGTCTTTACATTATGTTTTTTTTTCTGGTAAAGTAACTGACTACTGTGTCTGTGTCTAATCAACCACAATGTTGATGCTCTAAGCTTTGCGCAATTGGATGATTTATGGTTGATTGCAATTTAGTTTTTTTGTTTTTTTTTTTTTTTGCCATATTGATTTCCAGTATGTGATGCAGATTGTCATAATGAAACCCTGCAGGCAGGCACCACAAGATTTCACATGTTCTCACTTTCACTTTCTGTCTCTCTTCCTCTATTATTGCATTAGGAAATGTAAACGTGTCGCCCCGTCCCTCCCTGATACTTTTTCTGTGTTTATTCGTATGCATCTCTGGTCTGCAGATGTGAATATTTGTTTCGGAGGATTCATCTACATGGCTTTCTGATGACTGTCAACCTCCACACAACACAGAGCAAAGGTGGAGCTAAACAGATGTGTCCTTGTTTGACCATGAGGGCCTATCTGGAGACCATGTACTGTAAAGCCTCTGGAGGGATACTGCAGCGGATTATGATTACATAAAAATTGTCTCAAGGAGAGGAGAGGAGAGGAAAAGCGATTAAATATGATAAAAAAAGATGGAGACAATGAAGTTAATATGTTGTCTGAGGTCCTCTAATTTGGAAAATGCACCTCACTCCCTCCAGATGTCTATAATGACCAACAAACTAAACTTTAAATTGAAGATATGGCATCTGGCGTCTCCTGGTTCAGCTCTGTCGTCTCTGAGGCAGTACGATGTCTGATGACTTAAGCTCCTGTTCTTGGCTTAAATGGACCCTTCAGCATTTACAGAGATAATACTCCCAATTCTTCTAATAGACACACATGATGTGCAAGGGTACACGTGAGAATATTAGTGCACAGTCCCACATGTTGGGAACAGATAAGCAGGGGAAAGACGTGAAACAGACTAGACGGCTTTCATTAGATATGTAAAACCTGAAAAACACACAATGGTATGCATGAACACGGCTCATACAGGCACGCAGGCGCAAAAGCACACAAGCATACACTGGATGACAGACAGTCAGTGATGGGCTTTTGGGGCCTTTTGAGGCGCCAGATGGGACAATCTGCTGTAATTGAGGTGATCTGTAGAGACATTCAGAAATACTGATGCAGCACTGTGGGCTACAATCAAAAATGAGAGCAATGAAGTATTATAAGAGCTGTCATTCTTGAGCCAAATCTGGATGAATCTCTGTGGACTCCGCTGAGCTTCATATCCTTTTCTCATTCATCTAACACTGTATCGTCTCCCTTTGTTTTCGTTCCACGCATGAAAATAGTGCCAAAGTCTTCAGTTACCACTGGCTTTGTCTTCAGTCGCTGCCATCAAAGACGTCACTAATCCCGTGGATGTTTTGAACTATGCCTCTTCTGCTACTAATTCCACCAATTATACCAGGAAATCTGCTCCGCGTCTCCCTGGCTCGTGTCCCTGCGGTCCCAGTGGCTCCCAGGGCCTTGCTGTGTCCAGCTGGCATGGCTGAGGGAACTGGGACAGCTGGGATCCTTGACCACCCGGATTACAGCAACCCACTCACCATCATCAACAGCCCATCAAGACAAGGAGTTTTCCACATCAAACCCCACGGAAATCTCTCCAAGTTCCCAGCCATCACTCCAATTGTTGTTTCATACTTGGACATAAAACAGAGCTTTTCTCAAATTCTTGACTCTCCATAACTACTTCCTCCAATAAGTGAGTGGTTTGGATATACCACTGATTTGACTGTTAAACCTCATACCTGGCCATTAAGAGATGAGAGAAGTGTCCTTCTTGATATCCAGTATGAGAATGTTTAGACTGAGGGCAGGTTTTGGCATGTGGACTATGTGTGCTCAGTGGATACGGTTCTCTCATCGTGCAGTGTGATCACAGCGTGCTGTGGATCTGAGAGTCAAAAACAGGAAAAGGCTTTCAGCACTAACACACCATTCCAAATCTGAGAAGCATGCAGCATGAAAAAAAATGTCATCTATTGACACTGATGGCTCCCAAAAGTTCGAGCTGGGACGTAGCACTCCCTGGTCAACCATCTGTGTATGAGCTGGTGTAAGGAAAGTGTTGAATCAGTATTTGGAATTGTGTATAGCCCTTTTCAAACAATGATAGCTTCATCTATCTGTTCCTGTAATGGTTTTAAGGCTTTCAAACACTCTATAAATGTGACAGATAGAGCTGCCTTGCTCACGCAATATTTGTCATCTGGTAGATATGAATTTGCAGGGAGATAATTTCTCAAGTTTTGGATGCTGCAGCATCTCCATCAGCATCTGAGTCCAGCTTAGTGGATGAGGAGTCTTCCCATTGGGAGGGATCAATCTCTGTGCCAGCAAAGTGATAAGTGTTATTTTGAATTTAGTTCCAGGAAGATTATTTGTTCTGTCCTGTTATGCCAAAAATAGCTATCATGAGGACCAGCTAAATTACCATTTTGAAAGTGTCTGACAGTGTTTGAAAAGTAAACCCCAGTGAGTGGACAGATTGGATATAATTCCATTTTGTTATCACACTGAGTCTCAACATCTCAATTATTATTGAGTGATTTCACTGAGGTTTGTTTGCAGACTTTTCCATCGTCCAGTGATCATACCTGAGGAATATTTAACCCACCTCACCTGTTATCTCTCTCTGCATTGCAGTCTGCTGTTGTGCAGCTCAGCTACCCCACTGGCACTAAGGCCCTGTCTAATGCCTCTTTTAGGGCGATCTCTTATTGGCTGAGATTTATAGGATTAGGATTGCCATTGTTTATATCTAAACAATGGCATCAACAACAAAGTCTTTAACAAATAAAGCCTCTGCTTTCTTGTTAACTTCTGTTGTCTTTCCCAATTTCATGTATGTATCCAGCTGCTAAACAGACCTAGTGATGTGGTTGTTTTGTCAACCATTTTTTTCCACGTTCACAGATGAACTCGAAGTCTCAGTGTTTAAGCCAACATAAACAAAAAATCCCTAGAGTTTTCCATGACAACTGGGAAAACTCCATCTGCTGGGGAGGAGTTTATGATATGGTCAAAAACTTCAGAACAGCTACTGAACTGACCTAATGGGGAGATCGTTTTGTGTTAACTAAAAGATAGATATATGTTCCTATTCAGGCAGAACAAGACACGCATTTCTCTCTTTGATTTAACCTTGAGTCGTGTTCAAAGTGTCATGTATTCGTCCAGCTTAGATATCATAGGGACTTTAAGGGTAAAGTGACTCGAGGGGGGCTTATTTTTAAGATTTTCAAAAGAGACAGGTGACTAATAGCCTCTTTCTAATAAATCTTCCAAATATGTTTCTTGATCAGACAGTTGAATGAACACTTCATCAGAATGATGCTTCGGGCAGAGGATGTTCATGTGTGTTGTTGTTGCTGCAGAATTTCCTGAATTATCTTTCCACCAACACACACAGTCTCATACACAATATCCAATCATGTATACACAGTGTCATGAGGTTTACATGTATGTCCTAGTTTGCCCTCAGTGGTCGCACATAGGCAGAGGGTATAGAAGAAATGACCCCGGGCCCCTGGTTGAGGGCCTCCCTGTGCAGACTAGTAGACTCCTGCCTTTGTTGCGTGCTGCCCTGTGAGAAAGCCTAGCAGTTGGGGTCTGAATGTTGACCCTGTGTGCTAGTGGTAAACACCAGCCAAATGCCATACAAACAAAAGCAAAACAAGCAAAGAGCTCCTATACTGTCTCTGTAATGAGCCTCTATCTCTCCGTCTCCCTCTTTCTCCTTTGCTCCATCTCCCCATGTCCCCTGGAAAGCCTCAGCGGTTTGTGCGCTACTTTAACATCGGAACATGAAGCGAGAGGCCAGTATCAGCAGCAACCTGGAGTTCATTCAGATGTCTGATGGAAATCCAACTCAACCTTGTTTATATATTCATTCAGGATCATTTTGGCTCTAAACCATTTGATTTTCTTGTCCATTCCTTGTCCATTTTTGCCATTTTTCAGTTTCTGAGAGCTTTGGGAGCATTTTGAACTTGAACCCACGTCTCTCCTTTTTGCCCGTTTATACCCTCTTAAGAATCCCATGCACACAGTTAGACCAAAAAAAGTACTGCAAGCAAACACAGTCCAGTCAGATGGTGATTAATGTGTGGTTCCACAAGCACCGGCACAGCTGCTATGGTGGTTAATAGTCCATGGCTTTGTCTTGTATCCTTGCTCTCTCTTTCACTCGATCTAACTCTCTCTCTCTCTCTCTCTCTCACACACACACACACACACAACTAATCCAGTGCCAGTGTAACCAAGCCAAATCCTGGTTATGAGGTAGTCTATGGCAGTACTCCATTAGTTTTGGCCCAAACATTGCCACTGTGTTCCAGCCTTGACCAACAACACTGGTTCACTAACCTCCGTATCTGTGAGCAGACTAATGCCTTGTGGATTTGCACTGATCAACAGGAGTAACCACACTCTCTCTACATTCCAGTGTCCGCCTGTAACCGAGACTAATCCTGTAAGCCCTAATAGATATTATCACTTTACTCTAAAAACCACACGACATTTAATTAAACCCGGCTGCTCTGATCCTGTAGCCAAGCTGTGGCGTGTTCAAGAGTAGCACCAGTTGGTTTGCATTCATTACTTTTCATAATGTAGTTAATTATTAGCAAGGACAAATCTACAGCTGTTAACCGAGTAATACTCCATTACTAATGATAACTGAATAACATCATGTAACGTTCTGTGTCTCTGTCGGTCTTTCTTTCTGTGCCCGCTGATGTCCATTCAGAACTTTAACTGGCGCTTGTCTTTCTTCCTCCCAATGTTTTCCTTCAGATGACTGTGCCTGCTGGTTTAGAGCTCTGCTTTTCATTGGCTTTATGAGACCAACTGTAAATTCCTGAGTGAGTTGTGTCTCACAGCGCACTCTCTCCAGTTTTTCCTTCGCTTCACTGAATTCTGCCTCCCCCTCATAAGTTAACCGGCTGGCAAGCACTTGCCCTGGCACACCTATTTACGCATGGTGTTTGGCTCTTTAAAACCTGGACCACTAATTATGAGGTGATAATTATTGAGCACAGCTGATGAATGGTGTGCTGGTTGTGGTGAAGGAAAGCAGGACTCCCGTGCTGTCCATTTCCCTCGGAAGGTGTGTGGCAAAATGTGGTTTACAGACACAATGGAAAGACAACAAACACGTTTGAGTATATTTCAGGAATATTTTCCTTGCCTGAAAATATGCTGTTGCTTATTTCATCCAGTGCAAAGATAAAAAGAATTGACAAAGTGGTACTGTCACTTCTTCAGTATATAATGCAGATTAGAAAGTCTGCCAGAATAAAGTGTTTGCAGTGTCCTAAAAAGGCAGTAAACGTAAGAAGGGCAACATGTCTCAGGGCTGCAGCAGGAAAACCCTCAGCACAGGGTATGTGTGAATTAGAAAGTTTTTCTACACATTTGCTTTTCTCTATGAGTATCTGCATGTGTTTGTGGCCTGAGCGCATCAGCACGTGAGCAGCGGAGATGGAATTGAGGAAATGCAAAGGAAGGGAGCCAGGCATGGCGACTGAGAAAATGGAATTTATTTGGATGTAGCAAGGTAGAGAGTGTGTGTTTGTGATACGCTGGCCGAAGGAGGCTCTTTAGACATCTGTTAATGATTTTGCAGATGTGTTTTGGGGACAGAGAGGGGCGAGTTTCACTGTAACAACAGAAGCTGCATTGTGCTTTGTCTAATTTAGGTGCATTATGTTCTTTTTTGTGACCCAGGAACTCCAAGTGTTGGCTCGCGGTGCTTACCGAATGGTTACCTTCACTCAGAGTGAAATGTCAGTAAACTAATGTCGTCATGCAAGCTAGTGTGCATGAGTGCATAAATGTGCTTTTGTGCACACACAAGTATGCAGGCACACACACACACAAACAAAAAGTAATCCCTCACGGTAATGCCAGTAATGCCTCAGGTATGTCCTGTACCTCTTTGAACTTGCTGCCACAGCTTCTGTCTAATAGAAAGGTGTCAAAGGTCAGTGCTGAAGTCTCTTAACAAGAGGATATGACATTTGAACTTTGAGGTTTGGTCATAAGTAACCATAGTCTGCAGCAGACATGGGACATATTTGACTTGTAAAAAGGTTTGACCTTGGCTGAAGGATCTGTGTAGATCTGAGTAAAAGCTACATCCGTTATATTAGGTTGGGTTTTAGTATGAGAATGACACCATATTCAAACCCTTAAACTAGAGGAAGAGGTTGTGAATGACATTCCACTATCAATGAACTGAAATCTACCCCTCTCTCTACCGTATGTTCCAGAGAGGGGGAGAGAGGAGAAAGCATGAATGAAAGCAGTATAGAAAGAGAGGCAAAAGAGTGGGGTGGAAAGCAAAAGAATGTCATAGACGGGGGAGAGGTGGGTGGGGAGGGTGGTGAGAGGCTTTGGAGAGCGATGGGACTGAGCAGTTGACGTGTTTGGGTCTGATAGCTTGATGTGCATCACTGATCCCTGTCCGCTCTCAGTCCATACACCCTCATCCCTCTATTCTAACTCTGGCATTCAGAGGCACTTTCCCACTGGGAAGGTCAAAGCCCCATTAAGGCAGCATTTTGTTGCTATTTTGTGTTTGTTGTGGGGATAGTGAGTGGAAAGGGCAGCCTGGTAATAGAAAGAATTTGCTTCTGCATCCCCTCTCTCTACCAATTCAGACTCCCAATAGTTCCCACTTGGGTTGTCACTGCTCCCACACATTCAGGCTCTGATACTTGTCTAGACAGAGGAAGTTTGTGAGTTCATGTGGAAACTTAGCTCTTCTGTTTTCAACACGCTCATAGAAAGTGAAAAGTTTAAGTAAAGTTTGTATTTTCCTGGATCTGTTGTGCCACATTTGTAGGCAGGGGCCAGTATGAGATTCTGTCAATACGATAACCTTAAGCAAAAATATCACAGCTCTAAAATTAGTAGTTTTTGGTAAGAAAAACAACTTTTTTAGTAAATGTGTGTGTTAAGTTGAAATAATAGAATTTATTTTTTAAAAATCAATAAATAACTGCAGTCCCTTAATTAAGCCTAAACCTGCAGCTCAACAAGCTCAGTTAAAAACAGCAACACATGTGTTTAAAAAAAAAAAAAACACACACACAAACAAACAATAGAAACAAACAGACCTTGACTGAAACTTGACTTTTTCAAACCACCCTGAAACCGGTGACTGGCGCATGCCTACACATATGTTTGGGAAAAAATCATCACAATTTTGTATGCTTAAAACAAAAACACACTTCTGGCCCACTGTTTTACCCCTTAACTTTGTTTGTATCTGTGTGTGAGTGTGCCTGAATGTGCTGGCATGCTCATACATATGTCCTGATGTCACGCTTTTATGTTTATTGGCACAGGTGCATGCTGCAGCCATGACTTTGAAGATGCCAGATCAGGAAGTCAGGAGAAATAGGAGGGGCTCTGATGAAAGGGAGGCTGAGGACCCGAGAAAGGTGGAGGTGAGTGTTTTACTGACACCAGATGGAATCTACAAGTAGTTTTAGTATCCATGCTTGAGCCTTATATCGAATTTATTCTAACAGTAAAAATTTAAACATGAGCGTATGACTGCAGTCATTTCTGTTAACATTTATGGAGAACAATTGCTTTACAGTCCTCTGTACCGCGTGTCTGACTTGTGTCCTGTTCTGCCTACAGTCATTAGTGTGTCTAATGGTGTTTCTGTTTGGACGGTAGCTCTGCTGTTTGACCCCCACACTGTGAAACCTCCTAATTGTGGTTAAATTGTGAAGGGAAACAGATGCAGCAATTAGACTCCTTTTTGGTTTAGCTAGAGGAAGAGTTGGGGAGTCTCTGGAGCTAGAGCGGGAATCTCCGTCCTAACTGCCTGAAAAACCGGCTGTCAGAATATGTGGCAAGTCAGCGAGGCTGTAATCAAAATCACATAACAGTCTTTGAGATTCAGTTTTCCTTCCAGTATGTCGGTATTTATAGCACGCAGACTGTGTTCTTCATAAACCTTGAAACATGGCCCAAACCTCTCAACTTGGGTAGGTCTGTTGCAGCATGGTGAGTGGCACCAGGAAGTGATTGGGCGTGACATGGGAAGCTATTTTAGTTTTTGGTTTGTGTAGAATAGTGCTGTTTGAATAAGAGGACACGAATACATTAACCTCCAAGGACAAGAGTCAGGAAATGCTGCAATGACACCCACAGGTCCATTTTATCCTAAAGTGTCAAATACTCACGAAATGGCAACAGGATGTATCATGTCACCAACTTTAAAGTCTATGATTGATGGTGTCAGTGTATCGGCAGTGACATGCATGCACTGCTTTAGCCGAACATGGGTTTGTACTTGTGTGTGTGTGTCTGCCTGTGTCTGCACCATATCTCTCTGTTTGTTTCTAAGATTAACATACCCAGATTATGAGCTAAGGACTGTGATTGCAATCTATACTCAACTAAAACTTATTGGCCTATGGTGGACACAAACAAGAATGCTGTAACTTAAGCCACATCATTCACTGAAAAACAATGATGTCATTTCCCAGACCAATTCTTGGTTTTCGTAATTCTTTGCTTTCTCTCTCACCCACTGGAAGTCTCTGGATCTTGGTCTCTGGTCTGCTGTGGTGGGTTTAACATAGCAATGGCTGCTGGCACCAATAATATGACCTCACTGGGTTTCCTGGTTTTCTTTTATACCTAATTGCTCACCACATATGTGACAAAATGGCGCCCAGATGCCACAATGGAGAGAAATACAGCTCTCTCAATTTATGAGCTCAGAGAAACAGTTAGCCTTGTTATAAAGCTTTTTTTACTAGACCTGGCCCCAGGGAATGGAAGTGACTGGACCGGTACCAATACAGACTGTGGCACGTGTGATCCCGTAAGTAGACTGGGATAAATCGGTCAGGTGTGTGGAGCAACAGGTTGTGCTACAGTGTGACTGTATTGTGAGTGAGAATAGAGAGGAAGGATAGAATTAAAGAAAAAGCTATGCATTTCAAAATCTCAAAATCAGAAACATGTTAACTAATACTGTGCATCAGTTTACAATAACAATAGTGGATTATTGAGAAATATAATACATTTGGAAGGGTCATCACTATGTCTCAACTAAGTCCCCCAACACCTTTCTGATGAATTGGTGGGCTGGTCCCATTCTTTAACTTAAGCGATATTTACCCGATCATGCAATGATTGGCCAGTTATTGTGGGGGAGAAATAAGCAGGTTGAACTTCTCTCACACAGTTACCTATGTCTGTCAAAGGCTATGTCAGACTGACAGGTGAATGGATTTAATGAATAAACAGGGTTGGATAGAGGACTATGAGGGGATCAATGAGCGGGGACAGACAGACAGGCAGGCAGGTGAGTGAAGTTAGTGTAAGCATAGGAGAACAAATGATGATGTTGATGTTATTTTCTCCACCAAGGATGTTATTTTTTCATGTGTGTGTTTGTTTATTTGACAGCAGCATTACGCAAAAAGTACTGAACAGTTTTGCACCAAACTTGGTGGAGGGATGGGACATGGGCCAGGGTAGAACCCATTAAATTTTAGTGCAGATAGGGTTAAAGGGATGAGGCCATGAATTTTTTGTTGCATTTTTTCTCATTTTGGCATTAGAAGAGCTATGTACTCTACGGTTTCATTATTCAACACAAATGATACACTACTCGCATCATTTGGTTTGTGAGACCCTCATTTACATATTGCTTTTCCGAACACTTAACTCAAAATCATATCTTAACCTAAAAACAGGCCTTAACTGTGTTGGTCTGTTCTTTTTAAGTAAATAAAAAGTAATAAGGAAATTGAGCAAATTGTCCTCACAATGCAGAAATATCATCACTACAGCTACAACCCACATCGCTCACATGCGCCCATACAGCACAAACACACTCTTGTAACATAACATAGGTATCTGGGGCTACAGTATTTCCTGGATGCTCTGAAACCCATTGCGTGGTTGGATGTCTCAGCCAACAAGCGGACAACTATTGCTCCATGTCTAATATCCTGTCCATTAGTGCTCCTTATTTCCCAGTTTCTGTAAATTAGCCTGAAGTTAAGCTTTCTTATTGTCTGGAAAAATTGGGGGCGCGCGGTCTCTGTTCACATACACTACACAACAAAGATCAGATCAATGGTGCTGATTATAGCCAGGGGCGGTGAGGAGCCTCAGCTGGTGCACGGAACTACAGGCTGGTGCGTTTGATGCTGCTCCTCGGCTCCTCCTCCTGTCTCAAGCTCCCTCAGAGTATACAGGCCAGGGTTCTTAGCATCCACAGCTTGAGACTACAGCCCAGATGGGCCCTACTTTACTGCGCATGTCTGTGCTCTGCTCACAGAATTAGGGAGGGAAGAGCAGGGCTTAAACTCAAGGACTGAATTTGACCATTTTTGATTTGAAGTTTACTGTACATGAACTCAGTTGACTGGGTTGTCTGTTAGAGTTAAACAGAGGGCGATGAAGTGTTGTAGTTACTCGCTCATTTTCCACTTCATTGATGAGCGATGACTTGTAGTACAGAAAATAAACACCTCAGCATCCCATTTTCCCCTGAATGCTTAAAAGTCTTGAATGAAACTCATAAATGTCACTGACAGGCTGCTGCATTTTCTGTTAAACAATGCTAACCAAATGTTTGAAAAGTGTGTGTTCTGGGAACTGTGTGGGTGGTGAGGTCAGAAGAGAAACAGATTACAAACGGTGGTGCCAATTCCACTGGGTGATAAAAGCCTTAATTTCAGTCCTAGATCACCTTGCGGTAAAATGGTCCCTCGGCCCCTGCAAAAGCTCCTGCCAAACACTCTTCTCCTCTTCTCTTCTTCTCTGTCAGTGGTGTTTTATAAATCATAGAAAAACTCAACACACAGGCAGAGAAGCAGGACTGTGGAGCTCTGTGGAGCCTGTCCATTGTGCTCCCTGTGCGCCTGCATGTGGAGTAACAAATTTCACTCTCCTGAAAGTTCCTGAATGCAGCAAAATGTCTTGAATTAAGCTTTTTATGCCCAGAGATTGAAATAGTGCAGTGAGGCCAAGTGTCTGTTTCTTCAACCAACAATCTGTTTTAGTTCTTTAGTCATACCATTGTGTGACATGTTTCTTGTTTAATGAGGGGATCAGGGCCTTTTCCTATGCCTTAATGATGATGGTATTTATTGGCCAAAACTTAAACCAACATTAAAGTCCCTGTTTCATCCTCGCTATTGACAGTGTTGCTGGGTTAGCAAACCGTTAATGCAACTGATTTATAATTTGAACTATTGGACGTACGGTAATGTACAGTATGCCTAGTGATCCTTAAAAGGGAATCAACAACCTCGCTAATTAAACTTTCATGGAAGTTCCTTTTGTTCTTATTGAGGATGAATAGATTAGGGTGGTGGTTTCATTTATTGTTTAATAATGTGGTTGTCATGAAGCCCTTTGAAACTGCAACTTTGATGAAGGGCTGTACAAATAAATTTGACTTGACTGGCTTTAGATCATGGACACAAGTGTGAGAGGATTGCCAAAGCAGATTTCAAATTCCTGTTGCAGCAAATGATGGTCTGTGTTGGCATTGGGATAGTATTATTTGATCAGATGTGGTTTTTTTACTCATTTCTTTTTCCCAGTCATACTTTATGACGTGGCTCTACAGATGACAATGGCAATAAGTCTATTAGTCAGTTTCACTAACAGATCTCAACAGCGCTGTGGATGGATTGTCAGAGGATGACACTGAGGTTGGCATTTGTGGTTTATATTGAAATGTGTTGACAACCTATTGGATGGATCACAGATTTGGTTCAGGCATTCGCACCCCTAATCCATCTATTCATTTTTGTGCACATGGACATGTACCTGCCTTTTTATGATAGTGAACACAACTTTCAAATGTATGTAATGGAAATTAAACATATTTTTTTTAATTGAAACCGCCTGACACATTTGTGTCTGAAGTTTCTGTGAACCTTTTTGTATTAAACAGACCACAATCTTTCACTATGTAACCAAATGCTATGTGTGTCCTAAACATAACCATAACACAGTCATTTACAAGCTGATATTGAAAATGGACAGTTCCTGTCTGTGTAGGCTAAATGAGTCAATACATTAACCTATAGCATGCCTAACGTATCATATTTGATACATGGTTTCTCCACATGAGCAGTGTGATTTTTTTTCCCTAGAAAAACCTGATGTATACAATCAGATACATACAGTGCAGACAATCCAACACGGTTAGTAATTTACTCATTAGAGGGCCTTCCAGTGACAAATTGAAACTCATATATGGAAAATAATATTTAAAATTTTTGTTGTTGTTGTTTTGTTTTATTTCAGAGGGACCAATAAAGGCTCCAAGTTCAAGGAATTGGAATTTTCTGTCAATTGTTAATGGTTTGGAGGCTTTGCAGGTTAAATGTAGCAACTATTCGACAAACTGCAAGTTGTGCAGTGGCACATCTCGTGGGTCAAAAAGTAAGTGTCCAGTGCTTGTGGTGGTTTGCCAGCCAAATAAGCTGTAAAACTGATGACCTTACCATCAGTGTCAGCTGTACTGTGTTTAGTGCTAAATAGCAAATGTTAGCATGCTAACACATCAAGAAGATATGGTGAACATGGTAAACATTAGAACTGCATTAGCATACAGCATTAACATTTAGCTCAAAGAAATTACCAGTACAACCTCACTAGCATGTCTGCAAAGATTCTCAATCGTGTTAACACAAGTTTCCTATATCTTAACTTTGTGATACTTTCGTTTGTGCTTCATTTGCATCAAGTCTGATTTTACCCGCACCTATTTACTGACTGTGAAATATACCTTTAAGACTGTGGTACAGCTCCTTTCAGTCTATTTTCAGTCTGCTTTCGTCAAGTGTTTCTATCAATTCGAATTTGTTTCGATCACTCTTTTTGGTTTTGACTGACACTCCAAAGCTTTTCAGTTAAGTACTTTTTACACAGACGGAGTCGGAAGAAACCAGTTGGCACCAGTCATTGATTCTGTGGAAAAAGTGAAAGCTTATTGTGACTCACTGTGCATGGTCTCATTGTGAAGGTAGTTTGGACCAGATCCGAGTGTTTCAAAAGGGGTGGGTGACACCAGCACCCGATCATGAGATTAACACACTACAGAATCAGCTTAAATGGAGCCAAGTTGTGGCTGGAGGGCTACACTGGTCGGCCTCAAGAATTAAATTCCTCCACTATGATGGGGTGATGAAGGAGGAAGGGTGGGAGTTGGTAAGACATCCTGACAAGGCAGGAATAAGAAAGATTACCGTGCTTTATAGAAGTGGAGGAGCGGAAGGTTAGGAGTGAGAGCCGACAAGTTTTTCATACAGATGAGTGATATTTGAGGATATGGGCAGGGAAAGGCAATGATGGCTTTAGTAGTGTCAGTTTATGACCCTTTAAGTGTTGACCTCACGTGAACCATTAACAACCCCCCCAGTGAGTGTGGGAAAAACACACGGACACACACATCAATCTCGCACGAATGAGGGCACGCACAAACACATATACACACACTAGATGTGGCTATAAGAGTGATGGGCTCATTCCTGTTATTTCTACAAGCCACAGAAGAGAACAAACACAAGAAAACAAGGCTGCTATTGGCATAGCCTCTGTTACAGATAAGGAAAGGATAACATGAGGTTGTTATCAGTAGAATAACTATTCACTTTATTTGATTGGTTCCTTTCCTTTTAGGGTGATCTAAAAAGAAGTGATATGAGAAACTTGAACTCACAGCAGTGCTGAGTTTTTTATCTCATGACTTCTCATACTGTACTGTGGAAATAAAGAGGGGAAAAAAACATTATAATGGTTTGAACTTCTTCCCCATCACACACAGCAAAAAAAAAAAAAAAAAAAAAAAAATCCTAAACCCGTTGACCCTAGGTAGGCCAAATGCTGTGGAACCCTATTTCTAAGTCTTTCCAAATAACAATAATCCTTCTTCATCATATGTGTCTATTTTGCTGTTATTGGAGAGGGTTTCAGAGAGTGAAAAAAAAAAAAAAACTGGTAAAGACCACGTCTCATACACATGGAGAAAGTTATGCCCGTTCACACACCCTGCGGTGGTATCATGAGACACTTTGGCCTGGTGTGATCTCTCTGTGAAACACACAACCCTGTATACCAGTCTGTTGGTGGATACCGGCTGACTGAGATCAATATTTAGCCATGCAGTATACTCACTCCAAGATTTGCTTTTGCTGTAACAATGAAAGTTTGTTTGACCTTTTTTTTTTTTTTGTTTGAGCTGTGATTAAAATAATCAGCAGTGGCTAATTGATTAATATTTTGATGGAACGGACCCACGTGCTGTGTTTTTGGACTACTTAAAAGCGTAGGCCAAGAACCAGTTTCTCCTGAGGTAGAGTAAAAATGGAAAAAATAGCAGAACAATGGGTTCATTCAGGAAACATTACAAAGGAAGTGGGAGATTTTTGACTCTGTAATGGCCCCTTCTCATTTCCTTTTTTTTCTGTATCTATGAAAAAGGTTAAACAGGTGGGCTGACATCACTAAATAGGCTATTCACCCCCTTGTGTTCAAATCTTTTTGCTGCATAAATAAAAAGGTTAACACTGACTTCTGTGTTCCAATAAATCTATGTTGAGTTGACACATTAATGACTATGACTTCACAGTTAAGTTTCACCACTCATCTAAGTTTATCGTTGTAGGGTTGGTAAAGTAAGAGCCACATACAAGACTAGCCTTGTGCTGCAATAACGTAGCTTGTTTCTGCCAGCTCTGGCTAAGCTTAAATGATGTGTGCAGTGCGTGGTCCACGTGCGCCTGTTTATATCCCCTTCCCCATGTGCACCGGTGCATGTGCCTGTGTTTATGCTCACAGTGTGTGTGCATGCCCATCACTCTTCAGCCTTCAGCTGGGCAGGCCTGGAGGATTGCGTCAGTCACCAGAAAAGGCGGTCTGGCCAGTAAACTAGTCTTTAATTGCTGACTGAGAACACTTGCTGAGAAACAAGGGCTCATTGGCCAGTGCGTGTTCATCTCCAGCGCACCTCATTTTTTCTGCCAGACCACTGAAGCCCCCACGGCTCTCTGCAGCATTACAATAAAACACAAAGCCAACAATTAAGTACCCCGTGTTTGCATGCAGCTCACATGCAGATGCTCTTAACATGTGTGTCCGCACCTCTGTATGCTGATGTATTGAACAGCGGTCAGGCTGCTGTATGTTAATGGTGTGTAAGCACAGAGGGTGATGTGATGTCAGTTTGCTTTTCGGGGATGAAGTATGACATTGTGCTTCTGTGTTTCCTCTCTAAAAAGAGCTGTGCATGATGAAATTATTAAAAATGAGTCTTGATCGAAATGTGTGTGTGTGTGTGTGTGTGTGTGTGAGAGTCTCTCTCGCAGTAGTCTCAGGTGTAGTGGTGGTGGTCTGGCTGTGATGTAAACCAGATGTGGACTGGATGCAGACTATCGTACCCATTGGAGGGAGAATGAAGCCTATGCGTGTGTGTACGTTGGTGCAAGCAGAGCGCCAGCATTGATTACAAATCCAATGTAATTTTGCATCGCACCAACCACATTTGGCAGAGCGTGGATTCTGTGCTAGCTAGAATGAGCTCATGCTTCGTACGACTGACCCATAAATCATACCGACTGCATACAGCCACCGATATCACAGAGCTCAGTGGTTCAGAGTATACCGATATTATAACCGTCATTTAAAAGCCGTGCTAGATAAACTATGTCAGTACATTGATTCTATTTAACCTATAAAAACTTCAGACCTACACATATTACATTTCGGCTGATGTAGAGATTAGGATTGAAAAACCATAGCAAAGTTTATCCTTGGGTTATTTACAAAACCACTTTTCCCAGCAAGGCCACCTGAGGAAAAACATCTTAAACACTAAATGCAATTTCATAACAAGGCGAGCTGTTGAGGCAAAATTCTTTGCAGAACTTCTGAATTAGGGAAAATCTAATCAACCTATCTAGCTCTGGACAGACTATGGGTTCATCTGTCGATTCATTTTGATAGCACAGGCATTAGTGTGTACAATGCTTACAGTGTACACAAACACCACTCCAATTGCCAGTATCTTCAAACTGACATTGTATCCCTGTCTTAATTATATTTTCAAACACTGTTGGAAAAAGAATAGACTCATTCAGCGGTCAGATGGTTTTTAACTCAGCAGAAAACAAAAAGAACAAGGATGGCATGAACTGCGGTAGCTATTGAGCAAACTCACATGGAACATATTTATCATAATATGAATACAGAGTCTGTTTTGGTGTATGCGGCTTTTTTTATTTTGAACATTCTCTGACTTATCATCTCTCCCATGAGAACATACTAGTAAATCTTTCTGTGTGGGCTGGATGCTGTGTGGCCATTCTCCTGCTGGGCACCACTGTAGAGGAAGATTATTATGACATACCAGCTACGGCGGGTAATAATTAAGAACAGACAGCATCTTCTTACTTGACGTGTTATGCAGTGTTGATTATCAGCAATGGGCGGTACATGGATATGTTTTAAATTTAGCTGTGAAAACAAATGTATTAAACAGAAGTGTTACCTACATGAACAAAGAACATCAGCAATTTAGATCTAATCATGACTTTGAGAGCAGGCTGTCACATGAGCACAATGTTTTTGAATTAAAATATTTGTCATTATTGTACAATAATATTGTGTGTGTGTGTGGAAGATTTGGTTCTACATATGTGTGACACAGATGTTTCCTTGAAGTTTTGTATTACAGGAAGAATTATTATTATGTGAATGGGCTGTGTATTTACATCACTAAAGCCAAGATACAGTGTTACCCATTACTGGAGTCAGGAGTTGCACTGAGCCAATAACAACCCCACTCCCAAACAACACTATCCGTAAATACACTCCTTGATCAGTTCAGCTCATAAAGTATAAATATTAGCGATCATGTTCACCACTTCAGAAATCAGCATGGAAGTATCACATTGCATCATGGGCACCTGTCAAACAACATTCAAAAGAAAATGACATCAGCTGCTACCAGCATTGAGCTAAGAATGAAAAGTGGCCTGAACTTCCCAGCTCACAGCAGCTCACTCTACTTGATTCTCTGGTGCTCCAAATGGCCACTATGACAAATTGTAATTACAAATTAAAAAGCAAAATGCAAATAGCTGCTCATAAGAAGATGCAGCTGTCTGAAAAGAGCAAGTTTTACAGTCAGAGGTCACATCGCTCTGCTCACAGACTGACAAAGAAACAGCAAGCCTCTGCAAAACATTCATAGCTGAGAAAACATACAAGCCCTGCTGTACCAATATGATATATGAGTTTTGTGAAGAATAAAACCCTGGGGAAGACCTGTCTTGGTCAAGTAGCGAACAACGATGACAGGAAAAATCTTCTTTTCTGTCATGGTGGTTATGTTTGACTAACAGCTGATTTCTGTGTGATGCCAATGAACAAAATCAGAGAATATAGACAGCAGCAGGAGTAGCACAAACTGAGCATAAATCAACCAAAGCATCCGAAGATGCAACATCCCAACAGCTAATTACAGGCATGTTGGACAATTTGCACCTCGCTATTTAGGCCAATGCCTTTGTTCAGCGAGGTAAAAAGTAAGATATGGTGGAAGTTTGGAGTGCGCAGATGACTATAGCATCTGCTTAACAACATTATGTTTTATATGCCAAATTTTAAAAATGTTTTTACATTTTTAAAAATAACGATGAATATTAAAAAACAAACAAAGTTCTTATATGGTGATATGGTTGGTGCAAAATTCAGTTCTAGTATTGTAATTTAGCAGAAACACAGTGAGCCCTTCATTACAGTGCATTATCTAGCACTTCTTTGCTACTGTCAGAAATTAAGTGTTAAGTGTTCAAACAAAGAGCTTCTGAATATCAGTAGACCAAGGACCAGCTTTCTCATCTCTCCTAATGAAACCTCCAGGAAGTTTATGGGTCATCTCAGGCTCACACACTGAGACTCTGTGTCCTTAGCCAACACTTGTCACATTCTCAGAGCAAAGATGCTGCTGCCACTGCAGTCTCAATGAGGTGCTTCTGTTCTCAGTCACATGGCCCTCTCCCTCTCTCTCTTCCTCTGTGTGCCCTATTCTTACTTTGCTCTTATTTGAGAACCCTGGACAGACTGTAAGCACTGGTGCATACCTGACATGGGTAACAACGACACTGAGGCTTCTTTGGGGCTGTGTGGATGCAGAGAGAAGAGGAAAAAAGTGACTGCTGTGCATTTGTGTGCACACATTTGCTAATGCCATTCCATTCCACCTACATCTTTATGAGTTCATATCCTCCTGGTCCTATTGTGGAAAAAGGGCTGTTTCCATCTAGGAAGACGCTGACCCTATGAAAATCTTCTGTTGTTTGTCCCCTTGTTTGAGAGCTGTAATGGTTCCATCCACAATAGCTGCTCTTTGGTGTGTTCAAAAGACCACACTCTAAAATAAGAAATGCAAGTGGTTTCCTAGAATAGGAGTTTACCGAGATCTTCTTTTACAGATATCACAAAGATTTTTCTTCGGCTAAAGAATTAAACTTATAGTACCTCACTTGAGTTCTTCTGACAGTAAAGGTTTCCTCTGAAGGAAATTTTTCTGTGCACTCCATGTAATCCTACCATCCCAAACCAATACAGAATACTTCCTCTCACTTTGGTTCCAGAAACCACCAGTGGTCTTTGCCATGAAGTGGAGAGTGGGTAATTTATCACCGTCCATCTTGAGCTGTTGTAGATGGAGGCCTGGCTTTTACTACTGGTGTCACATGTTGAGCAGGTTTATGGTGATGATGGTCACACCACTAGGAATGTACCAAGTGCCTTAATTGCATGTAAATTTCTTTAGTAGAAGTTGGGTGGTTTTTGACATAAAATTGCATTTAGTTTCTTTTTCAAACACCTGAAGTACGTGCTCTTTGGCAGAAGCGCTAACATACTGACATTTCAGAATGACTTTGTATTACACATATTAACAACTCTCACCTTAGAATAGAAAAATAAATGACAGACATTCTCCTTGTCTTCATTTCTTTATGAAGTTTGGGCGACTTCCAAGTCACTACTGTAAGAAGGATCAAATGTCCTTCTCATTGTAAGTAGCTGATGTCACTAAACTGGAATCCATCCATTTCCTGTTCTCTCCCCTCACTGTGTCTGTGCCCCGGTGTCTAAATCTAATAAAAGGGTGTCCTGTAAAAATCCTGCAGAAGACTGATAGCAGACGATGGGGATGGTTCATGGAGAGGTTAGGGCAATGAAACTAATTGAGTGGTGTCCTGTTTCGCTAAAGTGGATTCATTAACTTTGTCTCTCATCACTGCAGGACTGTATTCAGAGACTCCACATACTGAAGGCTCCCATCAGGCACTGGGAGAAAAAATGGACACAGGCTTTATGTCACTTGGAAAAGGATACTAGACTCAGTTGTCAGTTTTATTAGGAACACCTAGATAAAACTCATGCAGTCTAATACAACAGTGCTGTAATAAATTCTCGCTAAATGAAAGTTATAATGTTCAGTGTTTTTTGAAACTGTGTTAAAGAGGTGTTGTGTTAACTGCCTAAGGCTGCAATTTGTGATGCTGTTGAACCGCATTATGTTGACAGGGGTGTTCCTGTGTTCCTATTATTTTGGCCACCCACATTCACATCATTTAGAGACACACCTCTTTGTATAATGCAATACAAATCAAGAGCACCACAAATTGCAGCCTCCAAAAATGATCATACCGCTGAATCGGCACCTCTTTAACACAGTTTTGCTGTATTAGACTGCATTAGTTTTATCTAGGTGTTCCTTATAAACTGACAACTCAGTGTATATCCTCAGCCCAAACCATATAAAGATAAGGAAATTGCACATTGTGTGGTATAATATTTGTGGTCACTGTCACCAACTTGAATTCAAAGCATTATACAAACCAGTGCTCAAGAGGCTGCAGATCTCTTGCAGAAAAGGTGCATGAATTTCTTCTCAGATTTCCATTCAGGATATGGAATCAGTCAAGGGGAGCAGATAAGGATACTTATCTGAAATTACTCACAGATGTGGCACAAAAGACATAAAGTCCAATGTTGGCAGAATGAACGTCTATTCTACATAAAATGCAAGGAAATGAAAAAAAGAAGAGGAGAATAAATGGAACAAACCCAGACTCATGGGGCTTATAGCCAACAAAAACTGTTATGGTTCACTAATTAATAATTCAAGCAGAAAATGTAATTTATCATTTCTTGTGACAATAAAAGGGCAATAAATAATGAGTGAAAGCCAACAAAAATCTCCCTTAATCTACCACAATATGCATGGTTTTCATCACTGGCTTACATAAAATGCAGTACACAGCAAATGTTGTATTATTACCAAATGTTAATTGCATTAGTGTCAGTTTTTTATTTGGTCAGATTATTTGTCTGCCGACAAAGTGAATGCGATTCCATTAAATTATCATGAACTAACTTTATAGTAAGTGAAAAATTCATTGATATCACTCGCTTTTCCTTAACATCTGGACAGTGTGCTGGGACAGACATCTGGTTAAAATTGTGCCAGTCATTTCTATGAAGAATGGTATTTCAGAGCAGAGCTGTCTGCCAGAGTAGACAGAGATTTAGAATAGTTTCCTTTTCACTGTCTCCCCACTTTTGCGAGGTGACAGTTTTCTGAGGCGACGGGATGAATCTTCAGCAGAAAGCAGAACACTTCACACACCACAGATGTTTGAATGTATGCAGCAAAAACACACAAAACACACCTGCAACAGGGTAAACATGATTCCACACCAAAGCACATATCACAGAATAAGTTTTAAGAATATAAAGAGCCATAACACCAAAAAAGTTTGTTCATCCACTTATCAACTAGTACCATTTCAGTGGCTCTCTGAGAGCTCTTGGGCCTATATTTGGGAACTCTTCCCCTTGTGTGAAGTGTCTCTTTGCATACCATGAAGCTGTGTGTTTTTCTTTCACACTGACCTATAAATGAAGAGTAAATAGAGAAGGGTAAATGATGCATGGTCCACACACAGGTGAGAAGGACACTGCAAACCAACCATCCAAACAAAGAGGCCCATTCAGACACCTGCTTCTTCCTGCAAATCTACCTTCTGAGGGTTGCTTTGGAAATCAGTCACACACTCTTAGAAGTCATGCTGCGGCTACAAATCTGGTCACCGTCCTCTTAACATAAGAACTAAATAAAAACAAAATACGACTGTACAGCCGGTGGTTACTTGGCAGTGTCCTCATACCAGAATTGAAAATAATTTCAGCATTGTGAGACGCTGTGATTGGTGGTCCAATTTTCTAGAATTTTGCACAAGCTTTCCTCTTCATATTCATTTTGCCACAAACAAATATGCACAATACCAAAGAAGTTGCTATGTCAACACGTTGTCCACACCATCTATTTTAAATCTATTGCAGATGCACAAATGAATTTCATTATGCCACATTATGGTGTTGGCACTAACACTAGAAAAGCTGGCTTTTGGGAGTATGAAAGAAGGAAAAGAAAGAAAAGAAAGAGGAATATTATTGTAACTATAATTTGCTTTTGTGATTTCAGTAAAAAATGAACATCCCAACTCCAAAATTCAATAGTTACCTTGTAATAAAAGTTTATAGAAATCTTTTTATTGAGACACTGACCAAACTCAAACACTGTCTTTTTAGGGAGTGAATTGATTTGAGTAATTCCAAGAGCAAACCCAGCTGAAAGACACAGGAGGCAGTTGAGCATGAATTCAAGAACTACATGGAAGAAAGACATAAGCGAGGGGGGGTGTCAGGGTGTGGACTGCAACTGAAGCTGTGGCTGGGATTTTTAATGAGTGACCGCGGTGAGGCAAGGAGGAGGTCTATTGTGTCCAGACCTGCAGCGTCTTAGCCCGGCTGCAGCCACGGCCACGCACATGGCACTGAATGAAAACGGGGGCTGTGCTTTGATGTACAGCTGCTCCCAGAGCAGATGGAAAAAGAAAAGGAGAGGGTAAAGAAATGAAATTGTTAAGCGATTAAAGACCCAAGAAAAAAATTTAGATTGCTGGAGATTGGATAGAGATGGGACAGAGGGGATGATAAAAGAAGCAGAACATAGCAGAGCTTTGTTTGCTCTTCAGAATCTAATTTGAAGGTGTGTGTTTATATGTGTGTTTGTATTTATGTGTGTATGTGAGAGAGAAAGAGGGAAAGAGTCACCAAATCATATTAGCAGCCCCCCACCCCCCACCCCTTGTGCAGCAGAGCAGCCAGGCTGGAGTTGGGGTGGGATATGCAAATATAGGCTGTCTGTCTGCCTGCCCCTTCAGAGGCAGCAGAGCAGCACGCTGCTTCTTTCACACACACTCTCACTCAGGCAGGGTGCTGAGGACTTGGAGGGCCGAGCCTAGTCAGCAGGTCTCACACAAGCTTGTGTGTGTGTGTGTGTGTGTGTGTGTGTATGGAGCTGAAACTTTCCTAGAGACACACTCACACGCTCTCTCTCCCCTCCTTCTTTCCTCTGTCCTGCTCTCCTCTCTTTCTCCCCCTCCTCCTCCTGCACACCTTTGTGTTGTTTTCCTTGCCCCCTTCCTCTCTCCTCCCTCTTCAGCCTCACTAGTTTTCCCCTCTGCTCTGTCCTGTGCGCTCAGAGTGTGGTTGGTGTGTGAGCTGAAGGCGGACAGGGCAAGATGCTGCTGATGCCACAGCTGTTTGGGCTCCATGTCTCCTTCAGGGCCCACTGAAGAAGACGAGACTGCACGTGTGGTGGGGACCTTCAACACAACACCCTGAGGAACCTACAACTGTCACTTCTTTCACCCTGTTTTCCTTATTTCCAGTTGCATTTTTTAAAAGACAAAAACAATGAGGACCAAGTTGTATCAACCAGTTGCACAGTTCTTTCTCTTAGGAGTGTTGCTATCTGTGGTGGACAGTAAAGGAACTTTCTATGGAGGCCATGTCAACCCTTTCTATGGAAACAGATACAACCTGTTCAAGGCTGGACTCAACCCTCACCATTTACCAAACAAGCCTATGACCCGTCACAAGTAAGTGCTTTGTTTTGGACATGTCACAGGCGCTAATGCACATTTTATTTCCCTTCCCATGCTGCAGGGTGTTGAATTCGAAAAAGCATTCCAAATAGCTGGAGTGCTTTCGCAAGCGGGACCCACCTTATACTGTATTTCCCCCTGAGAAACACATGTCAGTGGCGAGTTGCAGAAATATGGTTTTAGTTAGGGCATCAGCTTGGTAACAGATCCCTGAATTGACTCTCTGTTTCTCTCTTACTATCAGCCCCTTTCTGTGGTTCACACCTAAAACCATCTGTGGCTGGGGATAAACATTATACAGCAACAATGACATGCAGCGTTATGAAAACAAAGCCGTCATTATGGTCTTTACGGCGCAGAGATGGGGGGGGGGTGCTGAGTTGATGACAAGGGTATTGATCCCTCGCAGCCGCTGTGTGTATTTGTGTGTGGCGAGTGGGGTGGGGGTGGTGGGGGGCTCAATTAGAGGAAAGACTTACAGTACAGCTGGGCACCCACTGCCAGAAGGGAGTGGTACAACTAATCTTCAATCAATACGACAGAATTCACTATTGAAAACTTGTGTTTTCTTTTTCTTCTTAACTCTTCCAGTATCAAGGAGGGTCTTCTTCTATTTTTAATCAGTGATTTGTGATGTTTGTAAATAGACTGGACTGATATTGTCAGGACAGTAAAACCACAGGAGCAGAGAGGAATAACAATCCCATACTATGCACGATATTTGAAAGTCATGAAGCTGTGAGATGAAACAGAGCCTTGTGGATATATTTTGCCTGGATAGAGATGGCCTGCAGGGCTCTTTTTTTCCTCCCTTTCCCCATCTCTTTTGCTTGGCTTCCCCTGAGAGCTGTTATGTCTTTGGACAGCTCCCCAGCTACCTGCTGCTTCACTCAAACTGCCACAGAAGACTGCTTGATCGCCCAGCCCCGTTTTAGTCTGCCATGTACCTTCACCTCTGGGGGAAAAAGACTCTCCAGAATCCCTCACCCAGAACACATTGCCCAGCCAGTCTTCACCTTCAACTTTCTCACCTAGGGTCATTCATCCCTCTCCTTCGTTTCCAGTCAGCATAGATATGATAGACAGTGCATGTCATCATGTGCACTGTCTATCTCAACCAAAATCACCACATTCAACCTTTTCCTCACTTGTGATCAGTGTCAGGCGAGTTACTTGAAAACTGTAATCAGTTACTGAATTCAAATGATATTACTCGTTGCTTTGTCAAGTGTGCCCTTATACAACTACACAGCCACACTTCAGATAGTGTGTTACTTAACACACATAGAAAATGATACTTTGTGTGTTACAAGCAGCCAGCATGTGTTTTGGAAATATTTACTGACCATCACCAGCTAGTTTAATGTTAGCGCGCAGCATGCCAGAGGCATCAAGTATGCCAGCAGTTCTTTCCTCATCCTCATCCAGTACCCTCCAAAACCCTTTTGCTGTTCACGTCCCATGCATGCTGCTGGCATGTGACAGTGGCATCTGTTTACTTTTTCACAGTGTTGCCTAAAAGGCTTATTTATATTCACACAAGCTAATTTATCCTAGATACATTTGTGAGCCTGAATCCCAAGATGGATCAATCAACTAGAGGTTATGATGGATCGTTCTATTCAAAAGTGGCCGATCAAGAATGAGAGACGGTCAGTAATCGCTTGTTGCTGGTAGCTGGTGATGTTCCCTCACATGTGTTTGCGAGTCCAACTATAGTGTTTATACAAGAGCTGCTGACCCAACTTGGACACAGTAGTCCCAGGGGACGTGTCAGTGTCAGACCACCACTACAGATATATGAGCTCAGTTGTTGTCTGCCTGACTGGTCAGTGGAAATAGAGACTTAAAAATAACACACGCGCTATGACATGTGTGTGTGTTGGGGAGGGGTGAAAGTGCTTGTCTGAGTGTGTGCATATGTATGTATGGGTGTATACTTGTTTATATGTGTTTTTGTGAGGGATTTTACTCGTGTATGGCTTGTAAACGCTTTCCATTGTTCCTTACTGACCACTCTGTCACATGGACAAAACATGCCTGTTTTTCGTGAGATATTTAAAAAAATTCTCAGCTGTTGGTGCAGCAAAGACTTCTTGTCTTCAAGTTGAATTATTATCTGTGTTTTGGCAGCAAAGCGAGTGATTTGATTTCACAGTCATTCCTTTCATTCAATAAAACCACTTGCTGCTGTAAAAGAATACATAGCCTGTAGTCACTGACTGTCACATCTTAGAGTATCTTACAGTCCATTTTTTGACATTACGTCAAGAGCAAATTATAAAATTCTATATTCTGTGCACCACATTTACAACATAACTGCATACATCAGAAAGGAAAAGAATAAACATAAAAATATGTCTTGCATTTCACAAGCATCTCTCACCAGGTTGCATTGTAACATATCGTTATAACACAAAAAGCATACCAACAGGTGAAACATAATCCAAGAACCATATACCCATTGCTGGGGAGTGGGTGTTTTATAAATCAATTAGGATTCCAGCAGATGTCACACATCTTCACTGATCAGATTAGAGACATGTCCGAGGGCTTTTTCGATGATGCATGGGACAGAGATCAAGGGAGAAAGGTCAGTGAGTTGGTAGAGGTTAGAGGTTATGGGCTGCTGTTGTAAGTTTGTGTTGAGTGTCCAGTGGAGGACAAGAATGGAGCCAGTCTCCTGCTAAGGGTCACGCAGGCTGGGCAGTAAACTCCCAAGCCCCCTACTAACACATATTTACACATAACTTACTGCTTTCACTGACCTCTCTGCTATAAAAGTGTGGGATTTTTTATGCATGTGGTTTTTATCATTGAGAGAGAAGGCTGATCTAAAGGTTAAGCTAAACTAAGTTAGCTGTAACGTCATATTTAGCTAACATACACATGAGAGTGGCATCAATAGTCCCATCAAACTCTCGGCAAGGACACAATGCTACTGATCTCACTCCCAAGGCATATACAGTATAGTGAGTCTAACAAATCTAACAGTACAGTTTGAAAACCATTTTATGTAAAAAATAAAAATAAAAAAAAATCCAGAGAGCTATTCTTACTCAAAGAAGATTATGTGCTTTGGGAAATGCCTGAGGATAAGTTATTGGTATGTTTTTTCACTTCTTACTGTATTCCCAGAGAAAAAATACAACCATTTATAAAAAATAAAGCAGTAAAGTCAAATCAAGCTACTTATGAGACCTTGTGTGGCAATTTTAACAACCAGAAGTTATCCATAATGAATTGGGGCTAACAAAAAGGAATAATTAAAATGTCTATACCCACATGATTTTATTGCTGTAACCAGGATTAGAGGCCAATAGCCAAAATTTAAGCACATGTAAAAGTAATGGTCTGCCTTTAAGCTATAGTAACCAGAGCTTGCTTGGATCTGACCCTAAGTGATCCCCTTGGTCCTAGAGCTGGGAGTATCACATCTTTCCTTTTAACCCTAATCAGTAGCCACCAGAGCAGCGTCAATCAACCCTGCACCGTGGGGCCTTCAAGACCCGCCAGTTGGCTAGAAATAGGATTCATTAAAAGCATATATGGAAAGAGATGGGCCCTGGAGGAGAGCTGTTAGCCCATAGACACGGTTGTTAAAGGTCCTATTAAAGATTGCATGGTTTTCTATCTGGCCCTCTCCAGTCATAAATCTGTCAGAGGCAACAGCAGTGGGCTGAGTTCAAACAGTCAGGGAACCCTGCAGGTGAGAGAATGGGTAATAATGACGAAGGTGAGCCATTTAGTTCCACAGTGTCAAAACAAGCGCAGCAATGGTTGGAGAAGTGGCAGGCTTAAGTGCCGGAGAGGTCAGGGGCATGATTAGGCAACACAGAGAGGCTTCACGAAAAATAGAAAGTGGAAGAAAAAAGACAACATTAGAACCAAAGGTAAGAGCAGAACTGGTATGCTTAGATAATTAAAGAGAGATTACCTGCAGTTTGCAGATTTTGAAGGGGGAAGGAAAGGAAAGGAAGGTTATGAGAAAAAAAGGGGGATAGAAAGGTGAGTTGTTTTGGTCCCAGCAGAGGGTGGAGGTCGAGCAGCAATAATATTTGCTGAAAACGCTCCACATGAGAATCTGAGATGGGAATTCTGCTTTCCCCCTGGGAGGCTGAGAAGCGTTTTAGGAACTGTAACGCTATACTGGAAATATTTACAGTGAGACCAGACTAGCAGTCAAAAAATGACATGTTCCAACAACAGAAAAAAGACAATATTTTGGTGTTATAGGGGGAGGCGTGTGTGAGAGAAGCAAATGCTGCAAGAGAAGTAGTAAGTGTGCCTTTCCTGTCATGGCAAAAAGAGGTGAAGACTGTTTTGATTTTTATTGGGGAGGAAGAGAGAAAGGTCAGGTGAGGGTGGGAGGTGCACAAGAGTTTAATACACTGAAGAATTTGAATCAGTTGGGTCAGTTGGGGTTTGGTGGTTCAATGAGGGTATGGATCAACTGGAGACATTTATTTGTTTAATATTTTGAGTGTTTTCTTGCTGTTTTCAGTGGGATACAGCTTCTAAGTTTCTTATAACACACAATCAAGAAATGTGGAGAAAAGGAAAATGTTAAATATTATCAGGAACATTTTCAGCATTTGTACTATGAAAGAGTCAGACAGGCAATGAGTAACATTTGACTCAGACCAGGATCAGTTGGTATGGGCAATCTTCAAGGCCTAATTTTGTTTCAAACTGCCACGTACAAGTGGAACGTTATTGCATTAGATACATTAGATAAGGTTGGTAAGTGCAGTCGAAGAAAGGATCTTGGAATGGCAATATAGATGCATCACTTTGGCTCACAAATATCTTACAAACTACTGGATGGATTGCCATGAAATTTATGTTGACATTTATGGCCTCCAGATTCTAACTTTGGTGATTTTGACATTTCTTCAATGGCCACCATTAGACATGACATTTTTGGTTTTTAGTGAAATGTCTTGATAACTATTTGATAGATTACCATGGAATTTGGTTCACATGCTCATGTTCCCCTCAGGGTGAACAGCTTAAATAATTCCCTGTTTTTTCATCTACTGTCATCAGCAGGTCAAAGGTTTCATTTCTCCATTGATTTGGTTCATGACCAAACACTTGCAGAACTAATGACATTCCCATCAGCCTCAACTGAGTTTTGTGCTTAGTGCTATTAGCAGATGTTAGCATCCTAATGCTCTAAACTAAGATGGTCACATATTCAGCATGTTAACATTGTCATTGTGATCGTGTTAGCATGCTGATATTAGCATGTAGCTCAAAGCACAGCTGTGCCTGAGTGCAGCTTCACAGAGCTGCTATCGTGGCTGTAGACTCTTCTTCTCAGGATTTATTAGGTATGTTGGCGACTTCCTATTCCTCTGACCTTCCTCACTATTCCACCTCTAGGTCACTCAGATCATCTGACCAGATGGTTTTGTCTCTCCCACAGGCACAGTTAAAGTTGAAATACCTTTGCTGTTGTTGTCCCACAGCTAGGGAATATTTCACCTGCCCCCTCAATTTGACATCTTTAAATCTTAAAACTCAATATCCAGTCACTTTCCTTGTGTATTAAAACAATTCCAAGGTCTGTTTTTACTGTGACTGTTATATTTATCTATTGCAGTTGTGTTGTTGGCCGGTGCTAGTTGTTTTACATATTAGCCATAAATAAAGTTGACTTGACCTAAGTGACTTTTACTGTCTGGCACTTACCGAGTTATTCTGTGTGGCCAACCCCTCCCATCTGTCACCCAGGGGCATTAAAACAAACATCAGAAAGTATTTATGCTTTTTAACACCAGGCTCCTTGTGCCACATTAGTTAAGAGGTGAGGCGTGGAAATATTTCAGAATAGGCCGGCGCCCCTCTTCTCCTTCCTCTCCATATTCCCCTGATCTCATCCTTTTCCTCCCCAAGTGTCCAGATTAGCGCTGCCTTCTCCAGGCTGGAGATCCTCCCACACAAGCAGCCTAAACAAAAGTTCTCACCTACCCTGCAGCAGCTGGACCTAGCTGAGACAAAACCAAAACACTAAAGACAGCACTTTTTTCACATATGACCAATTACACATCATGGGTTCATATTTCTGGCGAAAAAGCTTTTGTAATCCTCATCCTGTGGAGCTGTGTGGTCTCTGTGGATGTGAGATAAAAGGGCTACAGGCCTCACAGTGTGTGTACAATATGTGTGCGTGTGTGTCACTGTCTACACACGGCTCAAACACAATATCACTATCTCTCAAGTTGAAACTCAACATTCGCCCTATAAAGATCTGTTTTTACACGGCAGAGGAGTTGACCTGCTGTTGCCCTGACCGACACTGCAGCAGCACAGGGGGACAGGATTTATCTCGGCACTCGACTTTGATTCTCACAAAGCCAGAACCCCTCCGTCTGTAAGACACGGAGGATAAAATATCACTCGCAGACCCAAATGACGTTGACAGATCTGTGAAAAGAAAAAGCCAAAGAGCGGACTTGTGGGGGGAGAGAGAGAGAGAGAGAGGCAGAAACAGAGACCTATGCACAGGAGAAAGTACATCTGGATTCCTGCACTTTGCAGCCATTGTGTGTGAGTCTGAAGGTCACTGGCTCCCCCGCAGATGTGCACCTGACAAACAAATCGGTGAACATGGTCGCTTTTCACTCCGCTGATCGGCTCTGTGCGTAATGTGAGAAGGATCACACACTTACCACGCTGTATACACACACATACTCATGCACCGAGTCTGCTCTCTATCAGCTGTCATAAATCCCTGTATGCCTATAGAAGCTTTTTCCCAACTCTCACATACACAAAAACAAGTCATAAAGCTCCTTATTGCTGTCGATAAATCTGTCATATATGAAGAGGAAACCATTAAACACCATATTTAGATTTTACAATATAATACTTAAAGCACATACTAAAGTGCTGATATTCTCTGGATGACAGTATCATCACTTTTTCTTAAATCCAGGAATCTCTATTACCATCTCCATGTGAATGTGATCATGTACAAATATATTTATGCCAGACTTCTCACATGTTAAAAATGGAAGAAAAAAAAAGTTATTTACTTTGGTGCCAAAGGTTCTGTGTACTCTGTGAGCAGCAGATGAGAGCAGAGGGAGTGATCAATCTTAAGGCCCCCAGGGATCACAAACAAAAGAGCCTGCAGGTGGGGTGATGGTGAAAAAAAAAAAGAGAACAGAAAATTATTAGCAGCATTTTAACATTACACGAGTTAGTGTATTTGTTAGGGGGTTTTAAGAAAGGGAGACTATGCCAGAAATGATGACGCAGCACCATTTGTGTTTTGTGCAGATTAAGTGTGCAGTCTCCAGTTCTTATACACATAAACCATGTGATACATAAAAACAATGTTTCCAGCCTGTTTGCCTTGTTTGTTTAAGCAAAAAAAAAAAAAAAAAATCATCTGCAGCAACCAGTAAATTGCCTGTGTGAGTCTCAAGTGCTTTTAGAACTCCCATCATACCACATCAGTTCAGGTCACAACCGCCACCATTTCCTTAACAACGTATGACCTGGCAGCATGTTGTCAGGCTGGTATGAAAGAAGCTCTGTCATTCTGACTCCTGCCCTCTTCCTTCCACTGCTATTAACATATGTCAACACAGGGAGAGTGGTGACACTCACACACGCAAACGCTGTCAACACACAGCCAGCGATTTTCAGAAAGCAGCAGTGGTGTGGTGGTTTCTCACAGACTCTGACAAGCTGCGCTGTCTGTTAGCCCTCTGAACCTGTTAACTTGGCATGTTAGACCCTCCTCGGCCCCTGTGCACAGATGGGAGGCAGCAGAGATACCTGGGAACACATATCATGTGAACATCAGAGGGCAGCCGATACGGAGGAGATCGCAGTTCCGTTACAGTTTGCCGAGCAAGGCAATATTTCAAATTCACAACCATCAGCTAGTTATTCTCAACCGAATTGCCCGTGCGGCTCGTTCCATTTCGTCGCCCGCACCTTCGTCGTTTCGTTCAGTCCCGGCTACGACAACACCCTTCAGACGCACTGGTGGCATCAGTCAATTATCTCGCATGGCGCATGCCAACACGAAGGTCAGTGGTTTTCGGGAGAGTAGAGCAGCATTAGAGTTAACATTCACATCAGTATATAAACATAGCATCATCTGGCCTGAACAGTCCGCAGCTCGTTCTGCATCTGTCAAACCCAGGAATCAGTGAAGACTGTTATCAGCACCAATGTGGTCATTACGGGCCGCGATAATGGTAATGGTAAATGTGGTGAGAGCATCACACGTCAGGCTGGTCGGTTCCCAGCCTGGTACTGTGTTACACCCACCTTGCTGACAGCCACCATAGCTGGTCATACCAGCAGTGAGCGCATGAGTTGCAGGAGCTCTCCCCGACAACATAAACATTAAATCAGCCGTTGCCACATCAGCACCAGATACTATTTTATTCACAGCCACGCTTCAGCATGTTTTTACGTTGATTTCCCAACAGCTTGTAACACTGGTTTAACAAAATGCCGTCGCGAACAGACTTGGGTTATTCCAAGAAAGGTTTGTCTCAGACAACATTTTATTAAACCAGTGTTACAAGCAATTTAAGAAGGAAAGAATTCAAGCAACAAAGACGCAACTAAATTACTGAAGCTGAATGAGCTGTATGGAATGAACAAAACAAAATAAGAGGACATACAGAATAACATCACAAGTTAACAGTGTAGTAAAGCTTTAACGACGATTTAATGACATATTTGTCAGGGAGAATTGTCACTGCAACTCTACATACATCACACTGGTATGACCAATGTTATGGTGGCTAATGTCAGCTAAATTAAGGTGTAACTCACAGTACGGAGTAAGTTGACCAATATGATGACTCTTGATTATCTCTACACCACATTTTACCATTTATATTTTATATTTTATTATCACTGTTACGTGTAGCCACATTGGTTGCTGTGTAGTCTCACTTTAATTCCCTGGGTTTGACAGATACAGAACAAAATACGGACTGTTAGATTAGATTGGTACTTTAATGTTTATATATCACTGATGTAAGTTATTTAACTCTAATGCTGCTCTACCGTCTCCCCAGAAACCACTGTGCCTACGTGGTCCAGAAGAACATCACATGCACCATGCAGGATGGAGTGGCTACCTACGTGAAGGCTGAGTACACCACCAAGTGCATCTGGGGTCAGAAGTGTCCTGTTGTCATGTAAGTTTTTTGAACAAAACAACAAAATGCAAACAGTGTAAAATGGAACAAACCTTTGACAATTCAGTTTGAGTGCTAAGCTGATTGGTTGTGAGATTTTAAATGTGTACTTATTACCTTGCACTCAGCAAACTGTAGCAGGTTGCACATGCAGGTCCTCCTCCGTATCAATGCTGCCCTCTAGTGTTCACATGATGTGCTGTTCCAGATCCTCTGCTGCATGCACATCTGTGTTTGTTGTCAGAGTCCTACAGAGAGATGCCACTGGGGAGAAATGGTGTTAAGAACACAAGCTACTCGCACTATCTCTCTTTCAGCACATTAAAAATACGTAAAAGCTCCTCTTCATTAATTGATAATTCTGGTTTAGATGTGGTCATACTTGCTTCTTACCTGGCCACCTACCTTTGTCAAAGTAACACAAAAGAAAATATCCAGAATGATATAGTGAATGCATCATGATACAAAAGACCTTCTCAAGTAATACTTTAACTTTAAGACGTGTTCTTCAAGCTACTGTATGTGATTTTATAATTGTTTCTAATGTGTCTTTCAAAAGCCCCCACACAGGGAAATTAAGGGAGTAGATTTTCTCCTCAAAATGAATGACTGTGTGTGTGTTTGTGTGTGTGAGTGTGTGTGTGTGAGAGAGAGAGATTCACAATTCAGCTTATACAACACTGAAGTTTGATGCTGACCCTGGTTCAATCCTCTGATGCCACATCATTTACACTACACTTTATCTTAATCTCCTAATCTCCCTCTAATCCATGTTTAATCCCATAGAGAACAAATTCATCCCTTTATCTCTGCTCAGCACCTCCCATCTTTCCGTCCTCTGTCCTGACTCCATGCTCCTAATTAGTAAAAAACTAATGCAGCACTTCTGATAAACTCTGACCCAGCAATTGTAACACACTCTTAACCTCTGATACTTTTTTAAATGATTCCTTCAGGTACAGGACTTTCTACAAGCCAAAGTACAAAGTGGGTTTTAAGACGGTGACTGAGCTGGAGTGGAGATGTTGTCCTGGCTACTCTGGAGAAACCTGCTATGATGGACCCACGTCACTGCCCGACGTAATGATGCCGCCTTTCAAGGGTGCTGGTATGCCCCATCGCCCAGGGATGAAGGGCTTCCCCCATGGCCCTAGACCACCAGTGGACCAGAAGCCTGGAGGAGGACAGCTGGAGCCGGGCAGACCTATCCCCAGTGTGCCTGACCACAGACCAATACCCACAGGACAACTGCCTGCTGGAGGTGGAAGACCAAACTATGGTGAGAAGAGATGTCAACTGATTTATTGTGAAGCCCTTGGGTTTAAACTTACACTACTGCTGTGTGTGCATGCTTGTGTTTGTTCTCAAAAACCACTCTTTCTCATTTCTGTTGTATTCTTGGAAAAACAGGAAACAAATTTGGGATTTCTGGAGTGACTGGTGAACGTTTGGACCGTATGGAGGAGGATCTGCGTCGCCTCACCCAGGGTCTAGACACTCTCAACGGGGTGGTGGCGGGCCTCGAGGAGCGACTGCGCACGTCCCTGCGAGAAGATACCAACAAGATCCTGGTGTCTCTGCTGCCCAACGGCGCCCGCGTGCCTGACTCCACCGTGGGATTTGGGGTGATCCCAGATGGGACTCCTGATGGACTGGATGGAGGAGAAAGCTTCACTGGATTTGGAGACTTAGCAGGGAGAGTGACAGAAGTGAGGGATGAGCTCCGAGCCAAGATTCACATCTTAGAGGAGATTCAGGTACTGTTGTTGTACAAAGATCAATTCAATATAACTGCACAGCTCGATCAAATCTCTCCTTTTTTAAAAATCTTTTATTAGATGCTACTTTTTTCTTCCTCTCACCTGCATGTGTCTTCAGGGAATGGTCCTGGGTCATGATGGCCAGCTGAAGAAGCTGCTGGAGGGAGCCAGAGGCAGGCCCATCCCCGGCTCTACCATTCAAATCGACGAGATCCTGGATGCCAAGCTGGCTGGCGTGCGGGCTGAGATCCTGGACGGCTTTGAGCGCCGTCTGACCGGTCTGGAGGACCACTGCGACAAGAAGATCGGGGAGGTGCAAAAGCAGTGCCACAGGGAGCACATGGACGGCCAGGAGCAGATGCAGCAGTCTCTGGATGGAAGGGAGACTGGGCTCAGGGAGGAGTTGGGCTCCTTGCAGGCTCAGATCCAGGGCCTAACTCTGACTGAGAGCTGCTGTGGACAGGTATGACATAGATGCGACTGTGATATGATCAGTAAATACATCCACTTTGTCAAGTTAACAGCATCTAAATTCATTTACTAGTGTGATTTCAATACAGACTCTGTCCAAAGGTAAATTAGACAGAGCCAGGCTAGCTGTTCCTTGTTTCCATGCTAAGCTAACCAGTCCCCTGGCTCTAGCTCCTGGCTGTTGTTGCTGCTCAAACATCAAAGTGATATTGATCTTCTCCTCTAACTTTCAACAAGAAAGCAAATATGTATACCTCCCAAAATTCTTCAAGTAAATAAGTACATTTCTTTAAGCAAATACTATACATTTCAGACTATGCTACTTAAAGGGCAACATCTCCAGACTGTGGACAATTATTGATTTGACTAATGAACTAATAAGTTATTGATTATTGCAGGTAAACAGTCTGTCTCAGCGTGTGCTGCTGCTGGAGGATTCAGTGAAAAGTTTGACAGAATCTCAGAGACAGCTCCAGAATGCCCTCACTGACCAGAGCATCCACGTGGAGACGCTGATCGAGACACGCCTGGTGGACATAGAGGGCCGCCTAAACGCCACCGAGGGCGGACCTGATGGAGCAGGAGGACTCCCCGGCGGTCTGGATGGCTTCAAGACCATGCTGGAGGACAAGCTGAAGACCCTGGAGGAGAGAGTGTTTGTGGCCGTGGAGGAGCTGAGCAACGCCACGGCCCCCGCGCTCCTGGAGGGCCAGGTGGTCCCAGCGCTGGAGACGGAGATCGAGTCCGTGAGGAGGAGGGTGGAGGGAGACCTGGACGGCATTCAGAAACAGTTGATAGATCTGGAGCTCCTCTGCACCTCCTCCTGCTCGCCCTCCACCCCGCCAGCAGGGGGTGTCAGCATCACTGAAGTGGAGGAGGAGTGTGATGGGATGGAGAAGAAGATGACAGACCGCTTGGACACACACTCTAATCAGCTGGACCGCCTAAACAACACCCTGCAGAACCTGCTCTTCAGGATTGCCCAGGAGGACACAGAAGGCTCTGTCCAGGGAGAGATCACCCTGCTGAAAGTCAACATCAACTCTGTGAACCGCACTTTGAAGGGCCTAAAGGACTCTATTAGCTTCATTGCAAGCGAAGTGGGCCACGCTAACGCCTCCTGGGAGCAGAGAGAGCATCAGCTAGTCAACCAGGTGCAAGGAATCACCAAACTAGTGGGTCACCAAGCCTCCCTGCTCGGGGCCGGTGAGAGGCGGCTGGCCCAGCTGAAGGCAGAGCTGGTGGCTTTGAAGAGACGGCTGGCCGGGGAGCTGCAGGGCTGCAGGAGCACAGCGATAGAAGTGCAGAAAGAGGTGAAGGACGTTGACAGCAGGGTGAGCCAGGTAGAGGGCCAGTGTAGCAGCCTGGGAGAGCTGGCAGAGCACCTGGAAAGGATCAGGGCAGAGCTTGAGAGACACTCGGACTCGTACCTGGCCCAGGTGAACGGCACCCTGGCTGCGCATTCAGGACAGCTAGCTGAGCTGAAAGGAGAGGTCAAAGACTATGCGGCCAAGGAGGCAGCCAACCAAAAAGGAGACCAGTAGCATCTGAGCTACAGAATTTAAAAAAAAAAAAAGAGAGACTTTAATGTGTGCTTCTCATTAGGCTCAAGTGACGTCCTCTGCTTCTCTTCTCTCTTTTTCAAATCCCATCTGCACAGATGCAAATTAACCGAACCGGTGAAAGTCATTTCCCATAAGCTCCCCAGCCCAGTGCCTCCAGATGTCCTGGGTATTTAGTTTAGTGAGGTGAGGAGAAGCTGGCACAGAATACAAAGACACACCTATGGTTGTATAGCTGGGCAATATTTTCCCTTGAGATTTGATTCTATAGGGCATTTGTTTTTGTTTTTTTCTCTGATCATGATTGTTTTGTTTTCATATTTTACCTTTTTTAACTTATATGAAGTGACTGCATTGCTATGATGTTAAACTGTTTGTATTAGAGAAATAATAATAAAACAAAGTGAATGATATGGGACTAATATGCTGCTACGGGTTTCTACTGACCAGCACACTCGACATCCTCTGTGTGGACACTTGTCTGGTCTTTTTTGAAAGAATACTGTATGTCATCTTGGTGCTATTTACATTTTTGTAAACTCCTGTTTTACACATGTTTAAAATGATATATGTATTTGTGCTTTGACAGTTTTTTTTCCCTGCCGCATTGCTCCAAGTTGCAGAGAAGTTCCAAAATTCACCATTGGGGGACAGTGACAACACATTACATGGCAAGGTAGATGGAAGAGAAATAAAATCTAAAACACTCAAGTGCTGTGCTCAGAATTGGTATAGTGTTTTTAGACACTATTTTTGTGAGGTAGGTCTTTTTTTTAAAAATTCATATGGGTTGTGAGCTATGAACTGAGAAAGACAGTTCAGTTCATTCCAACACAACTTAACTTAGCAGTCCCACATTAGTTTTTATCAGTGGTCAAAATTATCTCAACACTTCCCTCCCATTTATTGTGTGTCAACAAATACACACAATGAATAGGAAAAGATTAAATAATCAAAGGCTATAAGGTTAAAAACTACATGAGATATTGGGAATAAATACATTAATAAACCAATATAAATATACAGAAATATCTCAAAACACACAAACAAATGTTGTGACCCACTTTTGGCTACAAGATATTGCCAATGCAAACATTTTTATCATACATTTTGATAGCAGCTGAGAATGTGCCTCCACAATATTTAGACAGGGTTACAAATTTTGATAGCAGTAAAGAAAAACAAATGATAGCAGCGACAGCAGGAACAGTATTGGTTTCACCCATTAATATGACGTCAACTCCTTCTTCATGTTGTTATTCCTCTAATTCCACATATTTCAGAAAAGCAAATGTGCCAAAACCTGTGACCTTATCAACATCCTTTTTTTGGTGTCTGTGTTTTTATGCTTGGTTACAGGTATCAAATTGATCAAAATCTAATGTGTCGCAGTATTTGCTGTAATCCCAGAAGGACTGGGGCATATCGACATCCTATAACTCTAGTCGTCTTTGAATGGATCTTAAAAATGCTTCTGTCTTTCATGGACATGCTGTGGGATACAAACATTGATAAAAAAGACTGAAGAAGAACTGCACTGAGTTACGTTTTTAAATAGGGTAAACTTGGCTAGCCCGCCCTTGACAGTAAATAGCTGGCGGTCAAAAGCTGCAACCAAAGTTCCCTATATTGATGTCTATGTGACAAATGAGAAGTCAAAGTGTCAACCTGAAAATAATGAACTGCTAAAAGTGAGGCTTTTTAAAAAAAAAAAACTGCATCACATTTATTTCCCTCTGTATCAGTATCACAGAATTAGAACAGCAAACGGATTTTGAATTACGACTAAGCCTATAGTCAGGCTGCACTGTCTGCAGGTTTCACAGGATATCAGCACATACTTTAAGACAGCAACTTCTCTCACTGATTAACTGGCTGTCAGCCTGTAATGGGGACCAGAAATGTATCATTAATATATGCTGCGCAGCATATTGGCTGGAGGAATCTGAGGTGTGACTGCATAGAGTAAGCAGTTTTTTTTAGAGGAATTCACTTTTGTTCAAAACCCCTGACTTACATAAAGGAAACTGAGCTCATTTGATAAGAATGCAATTGAAATGGCATGAGTATAGCACATCTCACTAAAGTTGCAAAACATACCGGCTCACAAGATTGTACTCACATGAGGCGGTCAGATGATAAGCTGGGTCATTAGGTGAAAGTGTGGAGGATATTTAAGTGTTTGTAGAGTCAGAGGTTAGGTGAGTCGCAATGATAATGAATGAAGCCGAGTGAAATGGGCTGGAAACATTAGTTGACCCTGCGCCGCTGGAGCGCCGTCAGCAGGTCCTCTGTACAGCATCAGCACATACTTTTTAAAGACAACATCTCTCAGTAACCAGAACAGGACGAAGCAATCACAGCATAATGAAAACCAGAGGCTAGACATACAAAAATAAAAACGCTGGAGGGGCTATACAGAGCAGATAGAGAGGGTGGAGGTCACAGGCAAAGGCAAATATGGATATTGCAGAATGGGGAGATGAAGTTGGCTGAGGGAGGAGGAGGAGGAGGAGGAGGAGGAGGGGGAGGAGGAGGGGAGGATGATCATGAGCATGAGGTGTAATGAGAAACTTAAAAAAAAATAGCACAGTAAGAAGGTGTCAAGACAAGACAATGGATGAGTACGGCTGAGACAGTCAGTACATGGTGGAGGCGAGCTGAGAGGATTACTCAGGCTGATAGACGGGGGATGTGACAAGGGCAGGGCAGGCAGGAGAGCAAAGGATGGACACTGACACGGAGAGCACAGCGGTGTCAAGAAGAATGTGAGAAGTGGAGGCAGATGTGTTTACGGCCTCCTCGTCCTGACAGGAAAGCAAGGCGGGAGTCAAAACAGGAGCTGGAAAAAACAACACGTCTGCTCAGAACTGCGTATGCGCAAGCACACAACCCAACACAGCCAGTACACTCTACATGACAGGGCGAATGGCAGCAGTGTGAGTTGGAAACCCCAGGGCCCAGCAGCAGCTGGATGCTCTGCCGTCCCATGAGAGGCAGTATCGCACAAAGGACTGTCCTGTTGGTGACCCGGAGAAGACACGGCAGAACGGGGGTGAGGACGACAAGAGAAAATAGCATCAAAGAAGGCGCGGGGGGGGGGGGGCATTTTGCTGAAATGCTGGAGCAAAGCTTATACCTGAGACCATTACAAATAGTTACGTAATACCAAGCCATGTTACAAATTAATGTGATGTCCACACATGGACACTGTGGCATCTCTCCTCTGCTTCTTGCTTTTGCACATGCATGAGACTTGTGCAAATGTGCACACACACAGACGCACACAGACAAGATCCCGTAAGGCACTGTTGTTCTCTATTGCTCAAACATCTGATTTAACCAGAAATGAGAGCATGGGCCCTTGAATGTATGATGTCAGCACATATATCATATAGAAGGTACACACAAAGCTAAGAATTGTGGAAAGCTAAAGGGCATGTCTCTCTGGTTGTTTCTCAGCCCATGTTAAGAGGAATCACACACACACACACACACACTGGAGCGCACACATTTACATACATATACACAAAGACAGGAGCACAGGGGAAGTGCGAATGAAGAGTGCGACACCATTCTGCACCAGTGAAAGACACAAATTTGGTTATTCAGCTATTTCCTGATACAGATTTCCAGTTTAAGGCACTCTGTAGGGAGAGGCGCGCTGAAACAGACACACAAAGGCAAAGGCGCCACAGATGACATCAAAGCCTCTGAGTGGCACAATACTCAAGGGGGTGCGTGTGGATGAATTAATGACGGATGCGCGCGCACGCGTGTGTGTGTGTATACGCTGCCTGGCGTGTGTTGTATACACATGCCAAGACAACTCTTGAGATCCTAAGAGCTGCCCTCTGTGTGTGTCTGACAGCTAAGTGACACTGGTGTTAGCATACCAAAGCCTTGTGTTTCCCAGACTCCATTAAGATGTGGCTACTCCAGCCAGGCTCTGTGCCACTGCCAAGCCTCTCTCACACGCACACTCACACTGCAACTACTGCTACACAGCAGGACAGAAGCAGGGGCAGTTTCACTGAGGATAAACGGAGGTGTTTTTGCATATTTTCAAATGCAATGCATCATGTTAATTACAGCCACAATTTTCTGGTGTTTTGCTGAGGAAAGCTGTGGTAAATGGCGCACGAATTCTGTGGAATATATTTAAACTCGCATGCAGATATCCCATCCCCGCCACTTAGCATTTCCTCTTTCTGAGAGCATAATTAAATTATCAGCTGTCACTTCTGTTAACTAGCAGAGATGCGCAGTTAATGTGCTAAACGCCACAGGGTTGGAGCTGCTCTGATTCAATGAATCTTGAGCGTCCTCTGGTCAAAGCGTCTCATTCTGTTCTCTTGTTTTTTTTTTCTCTGGATGACAGGCTGGACAATCCCAACAAGCATCTTCTTTGTCTCAGGAGCCGGATGCGCACACACACACACACACACACACACACACACACACACACACAGTCAGCAGTCAGAGTGACAAGAGTGAAAAGTGGGACTATTAAAAGAAGGGTACTGAAACTGAGAAATCTGTTCCCAAGATGCTGGGATTTTGTTAGCAGCTGCAGATCACAAGAGCCACAGCCGTGGTGTCTGAGCCAGAAACACAGACAATAATCCTCTGTTTGGGCAAGAGTGTTTAAGAGAGGACGTGATGCCGTCTATATCCCTGCTCAGAGTGCAAAAGCCCACGGGTGCTCACGCAGGAATTCAGTCCTCAGGCTGAGGAAATTTAGTTAAGGCTCCTCACATTGATATTTTTAGAGGACAATTTTTTAAAATCATAATGTCAAGTTAATGAGAGAAATATTTTACATTTTTGCAGAACATCCTCTTGGACACACTCAGCAACAATCTCCCAATCTACTATCATACAAGTCCTTACAGGCTACAGAGAGTGACAGCAGCTGAACCCACAGTATAATCCTCCACAGGCAGCCTCATGCTCTGTGGCCAGCTTGTACCCTGCATTTTATTAAATGACGTGTAAACCAAATATCTTGTTACAGGAAGCGTGCATGTATATGTGTGTTTACACTTGGGCTGCAGAAGTTGTAGAATACACTATAACCACATTTTTTTTTGAGAATTTAAAATAGAGCCACTGTCAGGAAATGCTTGGTCAAAGGCAGCTGTTCCAGGAAGCACACTGAAAGAGGATGGAGCTCAACAGACACACACACACACACAGATGGGCACACACAGACGGACAAAGATATTGTATCTTTACAAGTTTTATTGGTGTACTCTGACATAACAATGATGGTATAAAAGAAAATCTCCATCATACAAATTTCAATAATCAAAAGATAATATGCCGATACACAAACAGATCCACGTAAGGCTGACATCAAGTTTTGACAAGTGGCTTCAAATGGCTTCAGTTCAAGGAGACTTTCTCTCCTTACAATCAGAGAAGATAGATTTTAAATTTAGCTTTATCTGTATCCTTTTTCTTTTTTTTCCTAAGTAGTTAGTTAGTAGCTTTCATACAAAAAAAATTAATCTGTGTAGATTTTGGAGAAGATTGTGTCGCTGGTTAGGGTGCCTCTGTTTTGTTGCATTGTAAGCATATGGTGTTTTTTTTTTGTTTTTTGTTTTTTTTTGGCTGACACATCGTTATCCTGCAGTGCTTTCCACTGACCTACACCTTACTCCAACTGCTGTCACTATCAAAGAGACGTCACACACGGCAACAAGGACGCCCAACTTCATCCGTAGACTGATGCCTACGTCTGCCGCGACGAGTCTCTCCTGCTGTTCCAGCATATTAAGTACAGTGGAGGCCTCTGGAATGCAGAACACCTCAGAGACTGTGAGAGGAATCTAAAATTTATGGGATAAGGATATTTTAAATAAAAATAAAAAAAGGCTGTGCTGGGAAGCAGTGATGTAAAAACGTTGATGTCTCTGTGTAAGCTTCACTAGCACTTAAAATGGCACCAGATAAACCCCCCAGCCAAACCCCTCCAAAGCCTTGTTCTTTATGCTAGCATCTGTAGTGATTTAAGACCTTATAGAATTTCTAAAACACTACACACAACAATATTTACAATGATCATTATGTTGATATGCACTTTTTTCAATTTAAATATTTTTGCTTATAAAAAAAAGAAGAAAACTTGAGTGAAAAAACACTGCAATAAATTAAGAAGCTTTAAGGCTGCCAGTTTTGTCAGATGGCCAAAGATTGGTCCCTTCATTTAAACTGGCACAGAATGGATCAGAGCAGGTGAGATTATGGTACAACGAAGCCTCTTTAGTGAGCAGCAGGCTCAGTCTGGACTGAGACCATGTACAGGACATATATATAACAGGAACAAGACTAGTCAGCGTGCCCTTATCGCCAACTGACAACAATGTTTCCTGTTTTAAATAAAAGCAAGAGACTGATTTGCTCCCGTTGCTGAGTCATCTGGTGGACAAAGCTGTCTAGCAGTCATAGAAAAAACATCTTTTTGGAATATGGTGTGATGAAGCTGCTCATTCTACATTGTGGAGTATAGAGCCAAATACTGACTCTAAGAATATCGCTGTCATCCAGAGAGGCCTAAGAGGTCCCTCTGGGTCTGAATCTTCACCTGAACACTCAAACTAAAACCATTTGGCTTTTTCTATATGTCCATCTAGCTTTTAATTTAAAGCAATGAAGAAAAATAATATAATACACAGTGTCTCAACTAGGTGTCAAGAACTAGAAAAGAAGCTGTGAGTTGTTCACAACCAGGTCACTATAAATCACGTTGTATCAGTGCTGGAAAACAAAATAAAAAAAACAAAAAAACAAAAACAAAAAATAACTCAAAATCTAGATGGAGGACAGTTAGACCTCTGAGAGGTTTAGCCATTTCACTCAAACACACATGGAAAAGAAAACTTAACACAAACACTGCTACTGTCCATGACTTCGACTGGGCACCTCCTTGAGTGACTGGCTAGGAGGTAAACACGTGCTTCTGCTTGTGGCTATGAACCAGAACAACAAAAATACACACATATTAGCTTTACCCGGCAGGATGTGAAAGGCATCAGGTCAACAAAGGTATGGATGTAAAAACACAGATTATCTACTACAGCCACTTTTATATGCAGACTGGAATTAAATGAAATAAAAGCTGGAAGGATGTTTTTCCTGTCAATACTAGCCTTTATGATGCCAGGATTGGTTCCAGTAAGCACGTAGGAAGAGACTCCCTCAAAAGGAGCTCTGGAAGGTCAGCACCATTGATTATCAATTAGAATAAAGGAGGTGCCCAGTGAAAGACAGTGACCACTAGCTTTTTCTGATTAGGTGTCTTGCTTTTCCTGTGGTTGTCACACAAAATGGCTTCCTCCAACGTGTCTGTTCAACAGATTAATACACACCGGGCTACCGGGGGGAAGGGGGGGGGGGGGGGGGTCCCGTTCCGTTCCATCAAAACGAGCTCTTCCCGAACGGGAAATCTACGTCTGGATGAAACGGAGCAGCTTCCCTGTTTACACAGACCTGAACCTCACAATCCCACACAAATACACATAACTACAAGTTTCAGTGCGTCTAACACAGCCCGTCATATGTCACCTACTAAATCATCACATCAACCTCAAGAAAAATAAAAACAGAACAATTCCAGAAAATAATCCATAAAAGATCAAATAAATAAAATGAGGTCCAGCCTCTTCTTATTTCATTGTGGGAACACAACAGTTTGTCAACCACCCACATTTTCCCCAAAAGATACATCTTAAGAAATGCATACAAGGCGATTTGTGTGAAATGAAGTAGCTGCATGACTACAGGACAGCCAGTGAGGAGAGAGTGTCTGTATGTGTGTTTTTTTTTCTTTTCTAAAGGAACTATGTTTACAGTATTGGGATATTTTACTCAAAATCAACACTGTCAAACACACAAATTAGGGAGGGACATTATAGGAACTGCAGTGTACTGCCAGAGCGCTATCAGTCTGTGTCAATGCACAGAGTTAGGCTGCATGCCATCAAACAAAAACCCTACTGAGACCAACTACCCACAGTCTCGATTTACACAAAGAAACTCCCTAGCCAAAACCTGGCTACAAGCTTTAACAGAGCTAGTCAGTGGTTCAGATAGGCATCGAGATCTGCTTTCCCCTATCCGAGTCTAGATAAAGAAGTGTTACTTAAAAAAATAAAGGCAGCCATAGATACGTTGTTGAAGAGATTTCACAGCACCCACAGTGAAGGAGGGCTGGTTAAAAGTATTACAAACACTAGACAATCTGAAAAATAACAAAGCAAAAGCTTCTGTAAACACCAGTGACAGTGACAGCAATCAAGTATTTTTCTACCTCCAATTCTCTTCTGTAAAAATGAAGGTGAGTAAACATCGAGGATATGGGATCTAAAAATAAAACGGCAAACTGTTTATCTCTCCCTGGCCTGGACTTAAGCACCGCACACAAAGTGAGGCCTAAAATCAAGTCTGTCACAGTTTCAGAGGTGAAGTCTACCGGAGGTCGCCCCCCGTGACCCCGCACTGACAACAGAATACACACAGGCCATTTGCATAGCTCTCCCTCACGTATATACACACAGACACACACACACACACATAGGTTCTGAAAAGGGTGGCATGTTTGCTTAGGCAAAGGTGTGCTGAATGTGAAGTTTGCATACGCAGTCACTCCTTCACGGTAGTCCAATAAGGGTATGCTAGCACCCGTGCTATTGCATCTGTATAGTGAGGAAGTCAGGTCTAAGTTCTGCTGTCTGATATTACAGCTTATTGCTAACAGGATGAGCATTGCTCTCCTACATACAGCCACTCGCAGGCAGCCAGAACATCCAATGCAACTATGCAAACACAAACATCACAGTCTTTAAATGGTATGTTCACAGGACAAAATATAGTTGGTAAGAGATGATTACGGTACTACGATTCAACTCAGGATAAACTATTTTACATACAGTATATATGACTGTGAACACTCACTCTATATCATTTTCTCTTGCTCTCTTTACTTGTAGATTTGGCATACCTTCTGCAGAACCAGCTGCAAGAATCCACTTGGTTAAAGTTGTTGTGTGGAGGTGTGTGTGTGTGTGTGTATGTATGTGTGTGCATGCAATTGTTTTCACAGGTTTACTGCATTTTGTGGAAAAAAAAAAAAAAAAAGAAGTGCAAGAGCAAAGTAATAACCAAAGCCTCAGGGACCATGTCAGCACATGTAAGTCAGACTGTTGTGTGCGTGCGTGTGTGCGTGCACTTGAATGTGCGCGTCGTGTATCACGGCCTATTTTTGATGAACAAGCACAATAGCATAGGGCTGAAACTTGTCGCTCACTGAATAAGAAAATGAATGAATGGATGCTGAAGGCCAAAATGGTGCAAAAGGCATGTGGAGACTGAAGACTAGATAAGCCCAGATGAGAGGAGTGATGGACTGTAGCACAAACAAGTGCAGCATTTATCCCTAGTTTCTTATGTGATTTATCCAACGTACTTATTTGAGTCTTCATTTTTTTTTGCATACAAACAAAAGAAACAAAGCAAAGAATCTATCAACTAAAATGTCCTAAGCAGTGCTGCAATTGGTGAGATATGGCTGATGTCCAAGAGGACTTTGATTCCCAGGTGGTCTGCAGTCCAGCTGTGCCTTCGTCAGTAGTCAGCTACGGGTGCAAGCTTTCTGCTCAAGCTGACTGTGATGTTGGTGTAGAGAGGCCTCCTGGACACTACGGGCGAGTAGTTCAGGTTGTTGAGACCATCCACTTTCTGTCTCTCCTTTGAGTGGCGTAGTAGACTATACCTGAAGGAGGGAATGAATCAAGTTAGGCAAGTTTGATTGAGTGGCAGCAGGGCATTAATGAACAATGAGATAATGTGCAGATGAACAGGTTTTTTCATCCTGCACAGTGTTACCAGATGGTAAAATTAGCTGATGTTGCAACCACTGCTGTCTGCGGTTCAGACAGAGAGAAACATGAAGATTTTCATGAGAGTGATTCATGAGCAGATCCCTTCCTCTTTGTAAACACAACTACACTAGATTAGTCATGACAATTTTTAAGATTATTTTTAATTTCAGAGAGACGACTAGCATCAACTCCTCAAAAACAAAGAAAGATTTTTTTCTTTGGGCAGTTTTAAGTAACTTAGAATTTGAGAAGAGGGAGCATGATCGGAATTCAGTCCTGAAGCATACGAGCATGTCACATGCAAAGTCTTTAAAAGAGTTGAAATTCTCTCAAAGTCACTGCTCTGGCTTTTCATGTGACTGGCTTACATCACATGAGCCTAAGCCCCATTCCAATTATCAGCTTCCACTTTTAACCAAAGGGTATGTGGGTGTGTTTGTGTGTGAATGAGCCATGCATGTATAAGCACTAACCTTCCCAGGAACTGGACTTCGCCACGATGATGATGCGGAATTGACTTGTAGCGTCCCTGCTCTCCGTGTGGTCTACTTACTGTGAAGTTGGCAAACCGCACCCTATGCAAACATATTTAATGTTCATTAATCCGTAACGTACACAGTCGTGCTACGCACTGTCCTTAACATGATATGGACATTAAAACACTAAAGAGTTTCACAGCACCTGCACACAAGGGATCATTACATAAAGAAACATCTATACATGTGAATCAGTAAGAATTAGCAGTGTCTACTGAGTGTCCTGAGTGTGTACAGCTGCCTGTGAACTGAGTGGGTGGAGGCTGAGTGGGTGGAGGCTGAGACAACACCACTGTGTGGCGAAGGCAAAGTGGAAGGGGAAAAAAAACAAACACAAGCTAACACAAAAGCTCCGCTCACCTGTTCCAGAGGTCATCGTCCTCTCCTCCCCAGCCCCAGAACGCATTAGGAAATCCATTAATCTTCTTGAACTGCTTCACCGTCAGGCCACTGACACCGCCAAAGAACTCATTATACGGAAGCCTTGGAGGGACAATTGCACATATTAAATTCATATTAAGTAAGGAATACATTTACTGTGCATAACCCCCTACCCCCCTCACCCCCTGGAGAGACAGAACCAAGACTCACATGTAGGAGTACTTGTTGAGCTTGACCGCAAAGTGTCGGGGCATGTCTGTGCAGCCGTAGTAGTTCCTGTCGTTCTCCATGAGGTGGTCCACGTCATGGAAGATCAGACAGTCCCAGTCCAGGTCCTTTATAGCCTCCTTGTAGCCCACATTGAACAACATGGCCCGGTTAAATGGCTCTGTGCCCCCCTAAAGATAAAAAAAAAGATAATTTCATATTGTTGTTGTAGGTTGTAATGCTCATGCTAGTCATTTCACTCATGTTTAGATTCACACTGGTAAATCTTTTCATCCCTGCAAACAACTGTAAATACCTGAGTGCATACCTGCTCTATGACATAAAAGGCAAACTGGAGTCTCTGTTTCTGCAGCACTGGCACCAGGTGTCTCAGGAGGATTGGTAAGTGTTCATGTCGATTCCTGAATGGGACTAGGATTGCCACCTGGAGACGCAAAATGGAGTCAAATGCAATATATAAATATATCAAAATGACATGCATGTGCAAAGAAACAGGGATGTATTTACTGTATACAAATGTGTGAGGACAAACCGGAGCAACAGAGCAGAGCAACAGAGCAACTGTGCAACTAAGTAAACTGTACTATTTGTACAAAGTGTTCCTGCGCGTCATGATCTCTCAGCAGTAGGTAAATGGGAAATTGTGGGTGAAGACAGCACCAAAAAAAAACAACCTCTAATTACCATGAAGACTTGTGATAGAAGAGTTCTTGAAGGCAGGTTCTTCACAATGAGATCTGGCATGCATCAATCATTGAAGCAGAGAGGTGCTAAATGTCTGTAAAAGGTATTTATTTTTCCCCATGGAGTGGTAGCTATGACGGTGTCTGTTTTTAAGTGTCGTGGCTCAATAAAAAAGCAAACTGTCACAGGAAGGCACAAAAAAAACAAAAAACAAGGGGGACTGAAAACAATGAGTAGACTATTGTGCTAGATGAGAGACAGATTGCTGGCTAATGAGAGAGAGAGATAGAGAGATGGTTGTCAGAACACACACAGCTCCCCTAGGGCAAATGAATCTGAGAGACAGACAGACAGATGGCAGGCAAGATTGCACTGTTGGACAAAAAAGAGAGAGTGATAAAATAAGGGAACATAGTAAGGGAGGCTGATTGCAGAATGAAACAGTACTGCAACGCACATACAAAGAGCTGAATTCATATTTTGTCCGCTTCCAATACTTTTGTAATTTGTGATATATGACTGTATGTGCACATCTTAACATGCAATTCATCACTGGGCTGTAAACACAACTGATTTGTCTCTCCAACATTGTGTTTCCAGTGTTACATTACGAGACGCTCAAAAATAAACAACACTATATCCACTGGCGTACTGTTCAATGTATTGATCTCAGGAGATTCAATGGCAGTTGCTCTAGAGTTTGAAGATATCAGCTGTAGCACGCTAGTTTGTGGAGCCCTAAGCAATACATGTGAAATCTCTGACAGCAATGACTGTTTTCAAGCAGAGTGGCATTGTTACCGACAGTAATTCAGCTGTTTTTCACTCCAATGAAACTATTATTAGGGTGAGTAAGGCTGACACTTTATTTAGAAAAAGACACACAGTTGCCAGTTTGTTAGGTACACCAAGCTAAAACTATTGTTTAACACATCAGTCCCTCACTGCCGTCATGAAGGCTTTAATGTTCAGTTTTTGTTGAAACTGTTTTAGGTAGGTGTTGATTCAACTTCATGGTCATTTTGGTGGATGTAGTTTGAGGTGCTGTTGAACTGTACTGTATTATACAGAGAGGTGTGTCTGTTATTTAACCTGCCCTCACTGATATGAACAGGGTGGACAAGATATTGGATACACCTGTCAGTGTCACTACAGTGTTTTAACATTATAACCATCCTGAAAGGAGGATTTATTGAAGGACTGTTATATTAGACTGCATTCGTTTTTGCTAGGTGTATCTAATAAACTGAGCGTATATTGCTGTAATTTTTTGGCAGTTGTTATTTTTCGCAATTTGTGCAAACTCCAGGCCCAGTAAGTTCAAGAGGAACGAGCAAACAGTAGATCAGTTAAGGACACTTAGAAGTCATTAAAAACCTGTGTTCATCTCTGAAAACCAGCAAGGAAACTTTGAATATATGTCAAGGATTCTTAACAGAGTTTGACGCATTTGATATAGTGACAGCGCTTCCAGCTCTGGAGGCCAGTGATCACGAGGAATATACACTGTTAGGCCGTGTTTAAGTTAAGTAAGTGGGACTGCGCAGTCAGAGAGCTTTGATAGGCTTTGTTTTCTTTGCAGAAAAAACACTTAACTGATTGGGACTGATAGCCCAACAGAATGAGTTACCACTTGTGGCTGCAGAGGCTGCTGTTGCTCAGCAAATATTATGTTGTGTTGCTTTAAAGAGAAAAACCTTTGAGGGACACAACATGCTGCCAAAACAGATTCAATGCTCCTTACATACATTTTATAAATCTCAGAGCTCTAATAGAGGAATGAACACCATGCCTCCAAATTTCCTCAACTTGGTGTTTTGATGATGGTGGTAGAGAGATCTGTCTAACATGCTGCTCCAAAACCTCCCATAGGTATGCAACTGAGTTGAGGTCAGGATCATTTACATGCTGAAAATGTACAGCAACTCCCTGTGCCCTGAATGGAAGCATCCACATTTGTTATTTTTCTCCACCCATCCATCTGTATATTCGACAGTGCTTCTCAGTGAACCTTTTAAAAATGTCGCATCCTCACTTACCTTCCAGCGAGGTAAACAGTCTTTGGGCTTCCAGTAGCCTCCTGGGGCCATGCTAGGTTCTCCCTCCAGCAAGGATCTCTCCACCGCCTCCAGGGATACCTCACTCATGTTCACCTCCAACCTGCCCTCTGTTGGGGGGGGGGGGGGGGCAGAAACGGAAAAGACATATTGTGTGCAGTAAATAAATAAAGAAGGGGAAAAGATCAAAGGAGTAAGATAAAGAAAATGTTCATGAAAATTGAAAGAGGTATGTAGGAAGAGGGAGGAGGGCAAAAAATAACAACACATGTCATTACTTGTAATAGTTGAGCAATCTGGGACATAAATTGCAGGGGAAAGCTATTCTGTGCCATTACAACATATTTCTATGCATCATCAATCAAGCCATTTCACTACTCATTATTAGAGCAAATATGTACAGAGGCACAATCAAAGTTCACTTAATGAAACATTTAACAGGGCCAAGAAAACCAGAAGAACAACTGTTCAAAGCGATAAAAGGTCAATAAAGGAGAATGACAGACATTTTCCAATCCGGTGTCTTACATATATTACTCATGACTCATGAGCCAGGATCAAAGCAAAACATTAAAACTTAACTTTTATTCAAAACATTAAGGGTGCACTTACTCATGGAGGGCAGCCTCTCAGGGCAAACCTGTGAGGGGAGGTATGTGAAGCCCTCAGGGAGGTATGTGGTGGGAGGAGCATCGCTCTCGCTCATGTTGAAGTCATAGGAGTAATCTGGAATTGCGCACATAAACAAGTATTAACACCGCTATCAAGAGAATCCAGACTTTAATTGCATGACTGTGTGCTCTATTGTTCTGTACCAATGCTTTTTATCTTTTCATCTCTCAGTGGTACCTGAACTAAACACTGCATACATACTGTATGAATGAGTCACCAGCGATGAAACTCATCTACAATTGCTCTCTTTTGTTACTTTCTTTGCTTTTTCTTTTCTTAAACCATGGTGGAAATTGCTTTTGTCCCCATGTAATTCTATAAAAACTGAGCACTCCTAATACTACTGAAGCCCATTTCTGCCAACTTTCTCTAAATAAGGAAATGGTATTTCAAAATAAGATCTCACAAAAAGAAGAAACTTTCTCATACTAAGTCATTAATTTGAAATAAGAGGGTTATTATTTTGAAAAAAAGTTCTCATTCTAATGACTTATGAGATCTTTTTTTTTTTTATTCATCACACTGGCGGAGATGGGTTTCCATATAATACACCTTGGTTTATCGATCTGTATGTTTTTACCTGTACCATTGACGTTGTAAGCCCCTCTCACCACCTGCTCCAGAACCTGAGCCCCAATGTTCTTCACGTTCTCCCTGATCTGGATCCCTCTGGCTTGGACCATGAACACATACTCATTCACTGTGGACAGAGGGAAGAAAGACAGAAAGTGGAGTAATTTTATTATTTTTCCCAACTGTAAAAGTCAGGGAGGGTCAGCATCTTAATACAACAACAAGTTAAACCCATGATCATTTATTAATGCCAACTTGACTTTCTCCCTCCCTGTCCTTCTTTAACTCACAACCAGCAACTTCCTGTTTCCATTCCTCCTCCTGGCTAAGAAAGAAAAAAGATCAACCCCCGCGTTGGATTATCTGCCTCTGTGATTTAATGCAGGGGGGTTTCCCAACCTCACACCAAGGGTCTTTCATTGCAAGAAGCCAACTATTGGAATGTTAATCTGTGATGATGGGGGAGGTGAAAGGAGTAGAAATGACTGGTTGGTTCCCTCCTTCTGCGCATGACAACTGCAATGTTTTGCCTTATTATTCTGTGCCATTTTCAGTCATCATCTAATGCTTTGTTAGTCGTGGGTTGTAACTTTTTTGATGCCTTTATTTGGTACAGGTAAGACCAAATGAATGAAAATAGCGTGAGAGCGAGGCAGATTCAGAACGGAAACCTCAGAAGTTTCAGTCTATATGTCAGTGTCTGACAAACACTACAGTGACGGCAATGCCCGCCAAACACAAGAGTGCACCATGTCGTACATTTTAAACAATGACCAGCAACATCAATCTTCAGTTGTGCACCAGACCTCACTACACGACAGTTACTATTGGGAAGTTCACCAGACAAGCTTAGTACCAGTTCCGCTCAGCGTGGGTTGACCTGATTTAAACACCACATAGGCCAACCAACCAAACAAGAGCTATACAGAGAAACAAAGAAAAGGGATGTGTTCTAACTGTGAGTCACCCGAATCCCCTAACACACCTCACACACGCACCTGTGCGCTTGAATGGAGTTATGTATGCACAGTAAGTAAGTGTGTGTCGCTGACTTACAGGAAAGGTGACTCACACAATTTTCTGATGCCAAAATACAAAAGTGGAAAAGACCATTTGTCCACAACTCCAGGAATAACTCCCAAGGTCACTGACTGCTAGTCCTCTATTGTTTTATTTGGAGAAGCATGCCAGCGTGATGCAGCCGAACTGTGGGTCACTGCCCCAGTGAATCTGTATCCAACGGTACAATCTCTGGCCATTAATCCAATCGACATTTATCTTAAAGCAATTCCAATATGATCCACGCCCCTCTGCAAATGCGCGTCTGTGTATGTGTTCCTGTGCATGTGTGTAATATTGCTGAGCTAGAAATCCACAGGATATGATTTGTCATTAGTAATTGTATTACGCTTTCCATCACATTCATCTTGTTTTATACAAACTGCCTGGCTTGCAGGACTACAGACTAGTGGCTAAGCGGTAACTGAAATCAATGTTCCAATTTTTCCCAACATCGTTGTTGGAGCAAATCTGCAAAGGATAATAATAATGATAAAAAAGGAAAACACGAACACAGGGTATATCCTGTTCACTCTGACTGTGGCGCATGCAGAAGTGGAGCAACGTGCAAGCCTACATACTGTACGCCCGCACAAATCCACACTCAAACACACACACACAACCACACACACACCCACATTAACGTCTGAGGCGCCATATGATGGGAAAATGCTAAGAGGCTTCTGGAGTGTGATGCAGCCCTGCAGGCACCAACATATTTTTGACACGTTCACATCTCCCTCTCATGCCAACTTATGGAGATATTATTTATGCATAACCCTACCAGGGCAAAGCCAGGGTGCATATGCACAGAGCATGTGCACATAGTACCACACTGAAACGCACACTGAATACTTAAAAGCCTGCAGAGTAAACAGGACTCTGTTCCCTCCAAACGTTTCTGGGCCTCTTTTGAAGACGTCAGTTGTTGGATCCTTTCAAGGGTCACGTCGGCTGGAAATACTAGATAAAGTCCTCAAGCACACAGATGGAGAACGTGAACACTTGATCTACGCATATAGTTCCTCTCTCATCAAACTTGTCGGTGCTAGGGTGTTCAAGGCTACAAACTGTGACAAATGCAATTAGACACGAGAGGACTGGAGTTTACAGGAAGCTAACGTAGAAGGCTACAACACAAGGCCATTAGCGGTGGACATACAAGTAAAGGGACACACACGTACACGTAACATGCAGAGCATTCTGGTATGCCACTGACAACGGACGTTGCATTCATACACAACTACATGATACATATGTAGACCAGAAGGACCACCCCACCCCCCACCACTCCTCATCCTATCAGAAACCCCCACTGTAACTCCTGAAGCATGACAAGAGACCTTGAACGACCTTGTCCTCTATAGCTCTCACAGAACACGCTGTCTGCATGCCAAGCCCGGTCCACCTCTCCCTCTCTCTCTCTCATTTATGGTCTCTCTTTCTCTTCCCCCCACATCCCTTCATCTTTTCACTTATCTGTCCTTCCCTCTATCTCCCCTCTTCATCAGCCTGCACTGCTGTCTCTGTGTAATGTGGTTTGTACCACTTTCTGTCAAGTGTGTTTGTTCTCATCGTTTAAGTAAATAATCTCAATGATGGATTGCAGGCTTATGGGGACAATTCCAGGCACACACCCCCCCCCCCCCCCCCCAACTCCCGCACACACCACACTGTACTGTAACTGAGGTTAATCGAAAAAGGAATAAACCAGCAAACAGGAAAAAACAAAAAACAAAAACACACACACAAGGCAATTAACTCCACATTGATAGCTCAGCAGTGGGAGGTGATCGGCCCCGTTCTGCTAGCTCCCTGATAAGAGCTGAAAGGCAGTTTTTCCTCCCTTCTGCATGCACATGGACGCACAACTACACAACTACACACACATACACGCAACATGCATAGAATCATTGCTTTCGGGGTTTAAAGCTGTCACTCCCAGAAAGGGTAATTTTTTACTGCCACTGCCTATCAGTGACACCCACAGACTCATACGTGCATTAAGATGACCAGGAAGCAGGGCACTATGGGCGCAGATATCAGTGAATGCTGAATGTGTATTATGCGAGTTTAAAAGCTGAATTAATGACACTATCTGTAGTGAAATGCTGTAAATTAGCCATACATGATTTAGTAGCTCATTGCAGTACCCTATTGGAAAGTAAACAGGCGATTACTCAAAACATTAGCACTAAATCCCTCACAATTAACTGGAACAACCGCAGTAATTTGTGTGTATTGATCTATTGAGGAGATGGTAATGCAGATTATAGATTTCTGACTGGATGGAGGCTCCCTTTTTTAACACATAAAATATGTGTGTTCTTTGCAAATGATTATAGGATCTTAGCTGAAGGGACAAGTGTGTTATTACCTCCTTTGACCCTCTGTAAATGATGCCGAGAAACCCTGAGGCTATGGTGGAACGATACTCACTCACTCACACACACACACACGCACACACACACACACACACACACACACACAGTGGGCAAAATCATGTGTTACCATAGAGAAACATTCTTTCCCCTTAACCACTCCAAAAGTTTTAGAATAAAAAAAACAGCTTTTGTCAGACATTTTAATCTAATCTCAAATGAAATGAAAAAGAAGGGCTATGTGAGTTAGTCTGACACTCAAGCAAGTTACTTCCTGTTTTTTCCAACATCAATCAATCAAAACCACTCTCACTGTTGTTCACACAGCTACATCCTCAAAAACCACATACATTCTCTCACCCTCTGTTTTGACTCATTTCCTTGACATTCCGAGTACTTTCAAATTCAAAACAGTGATCCCTAAAGACTGGCTGAGTTCATTTGAGTATTTTAACAAAAATACTCAGAAGCTAAACCAATCCTTGGGGGATTATTTTGTTAAAATACTGAGCAAAATCTCAGGGAACATCATCCTACTCTTTTGAGAGTATTAGTTCATGAGTATTTGGAAAAGAAGAGCAGCATTCTGTGGAAATCCACCCTACTGTTTGCCCTGCGCACGCACACACACACATGCATGCTGTTACTCTGCTGTATGTCACCCTTGCCACCTTCAATCATCTTTCTCTTATCTCTCTGCAGGATATTTTATTATGTTTCTCCTTTTTCTCTACTGTACATTTATTATTTGTGTTCTGGCAAGTCGAAGCTGATGTCATCTTGTCCTGTGAAATTCATGGAGCGGCTGTGTCATTCTGTGTATGACAATAGAAATCTTGACCTTCACCAACAGCAAACACAGTAAAGCTGTACCAAATCACAAAAACTGCACAGCTTTTATTGATAAATATTTGACGATTACGTTGTGGTAACATTAACAGATGCATCTTTCTTCGTTCTTCTGTATTTCTAGCTGACAGGAAATGGTGGAGCTACATCAAACAAAGTGCTTAATTTATCTCATCTTGCGCTCTGCGTGGAAAAAAGAACACTGCTCTCTAAGGTGGAATTTCTCACTTCCCTTCTCCATTTATCTGTGTTCAGTCTCACTCACTGTCTCTTATCTTGGTCTTAATTTATCTTTGCCTCTCCCTTTTCCTCACATCTAGCAAGCTCCTACCCCCCTCCACCCCATCCATTCCTGTTGTCATGGGTAACTTAAGGTTATGTAAGCAGCAATTTGTAATGCATTAGACAGCATTAGTTTTAGCTAGGTGTACCTAATAAACCGCCAGCTGACTGTGTTGCAGTTTTTACACCAGATGGAAAGTCTCACTTCCACTGCCTCAGTTCGCTACAGGAAGGAAGCAGCAGAGGTTAGAAGCAAGGGAAGGAGGGAGGACGGCTCTATCAGTGGTGACATACTAAGACCGGTCAACAGATGTTTGGGGCACAACAGCCACAACAAAACTTAACTTAACTTAACTTACAGAAACACACCTACATGAACTCAAGCAGTTGCAGCTGAGAATGAGGACAATATTAGTCCAGTGCTAGTTGTGGTCACATGACTCCAAGTCATAAGTGAATCATGAGGTTTCGTCCAAACCCACAGCTGTGCTATCACACACAGGCATGTGCGTGCGCCACGCACACAGAGCCCCTTTCACACCACACCCAAACGGCCTGAAAATAGTTGGATGTGTGGAGCTGCAATGACATAAAAACCATCATGACTGCATTAACCAGAGTCCTCGCCATGCACATGCACAGGAATTCAAAAATGTTCCCAGGAACTCAGTTTCCTCATCAGACAACACAAACAGCCTGGCTAGCTGCCATACAGGAGATGGAGAAAGCAAGAGTCCATGAAAGGAAAAAAAAAGGCACGAGAGATGAGATTCTCAGAGCAGATGTCTATTTGACAGGCTGAGTACTCCTCATTTACTGCAACAGAAGTGACGTCAGCAGTTATCATTCATCCTTGGCATTCTGCCTTCTTCCTGAGAACATCCGAACCTCTTCCATTCCCTTCATCTCTGCTTCTCATTTCCTCTCTCGTGGTCAGTTTCATTCTTTCATTCCTTCAGCTGTCATCTATCTCTCTCTCCTTTGCCTTCTTGGGTTATAAATCTAATTGTGAGGGAACTGAACAAAAAATTATATTTAAATCACCTTGAAGTGAAACATTAGGTTTTTAGTAGCACAGTAATTGTTTATGATTGAAGTATATTATCTTTGATTTATAGATTTTATCTTCCTAGTTTTAGAAAACAGACATGAAAATACTCCACATGACATCAAAGCAAATGTGTCTGACTTGAAATAGGGTGTGACTGTAAGAGCACGTTGTCAAGAGAGAAAAAAAACGTCATCGTGTAAGCCGAGCCTTGAGAGTTGTAGGTACTTCCCTAAAGTCTTCTAGACGAACACTACACACTGTAAGCTGCTGCTCATCACTGCACCGCTGTTTGTGCCTCATTTGCACAGTGAGTTGCATCAGAAACTTTTCAGACTCTCACGCTCTGCACACTTTACTGTGTTGCAGATTTCATTTCAAATGGATAACATTGACATTTATGCTGTTTTAGGGAACCTGCTCTAGAATGTACACGACCTGAGACTGGGGCAACAGTTCAACTTTCATCATGAGATTGATGAGAAGCACACAGTCAAGACATCGCTGGAGTCCAATCTGATGGCGCATGAGAGGATCTGCCAGGAAGAATGAGATAAACTGCGAAGTACAAAGTACAAAGCTTGAAAAGACTTGTCCAAGAAGACTAGAAGCTGTAATTGCTATCAAAGGGGCTAAAAAAAGACACTAAAATATCCTAACTAACTTTGTACTCACTACTTTGTCATATTTTATCTATGTACCAGGGTGAGAATTCAGACACTAGAATGATTACATAATCTATGGTCACATTCTTCAAGCCCTCCAGTGTCAAAGGTCAGCTCGAGGCTGCAGGAGTAACAGTGATGGAAGCCTGGTTGCGTGCATTTGAAAAACCTCTAGTAATAGTTTAGCCTCACCGTGTCACAACAAAATGATTGCAACCAAACTTCCACACTGTTGTAAAAGAAAAGTGTTGAGTAAGGTTTCTAATTTTCTCTGATTTGAATGCACTTCAAAATGTTTCAAAATCTTGAAACTGACAAAACTATGGTAAGCCACATCCACCATGCCCTTATTACATAATTTCTTAGCTGGAAACAAAAAAAAACATGTTTAAACAAAACTGTTTTATGTAGACTGAGGAGGATTTAAAAAAAATTTTTTTTTGTTAGGTGATGTTGGTAATTCTGACATGTAAAAATACAACTGAGCATTGCAGATGCCAGGTTTTGTGGCTGAAACGACACACTGTTCTTCTATGTTTGAGGCCTGAATGACCAAAACCACTGCTCTACCTGAATAATTGAACCTGTCGATGTTGTAAGTTCCATGTAAAAAGAGCACATGTAAGAATATTGACCCTGAATTAAGTCTAAAGATGGAGGAGGAAACATGTGCTTATTTAGATCAGCTCTGCTGTTTTAACAGTGTAAACTCACTTATTTTGAAACACAGGAAGGGGTGTAAATACATTACACTGTTTAAACAATGACCTCCTTTTCTTGGGACAGCGATGTAGCGACAGCTAACTGGTGGCAACTTCTCAGCCACATTATGCTTACTCTTGAGTATGGGTAGAACAGCCTCTGCTTCGAAACAGGAAGGAGGCCTTAATATGCATACTATATTCACAACCCTTTACAATATACTGTTAGTGTCAAACTCAACCTCCTTAGAGAGATTTCTGTCTTTCTTAACCTTTCAGCTTCAAGGCTGTTTTGAACTGCCCTGGTAAATCAATGACGCTAATCGATTCATTAACCTCCAGACAGAGAGAAAGCTATGCTGCTATCTTAGCAGAGAAAACGCAGCGTTGCACTTGTTACCGTTAAGTGTGTTGAACTTTTCCCACTGGCACTCCTAACTGCCAAAGATGGAAGACAGAGTGGAGCTGATAACATAAATCTAGAAGATGTGTTACAATGTACCATGATGTGCAGTGTAATCGGAAGCTACATGTAATGGAAAATGCATTGCGGGAGATTAAAAAACCTCTCCCAAATAGCATATCACACTCAGACACAGCCTACACGAACACATGCCAGCAGGGACAACATGAGGTCTAGTTTGAGTTCATTTTTGGTCTTGCACTAGTCACTCTGCCCTTCCATCTGCTCTGCTCTCCCAAGTGTGTGTGTGTGTATGTGTGTGTGTGTGTGTGTGTGTGTGTGTGCGTGTGTGTGTGCGTGCGTATATCCGCCTATTTGTGTGCATGTGTGACCCTCCCTTGAGTCAGTGTGTCTGCCGAGCCACTACATGGCAGAGAAACACAGGGACCAGACGCTGTGAGGAGAATTACATAAACGACACAGTGGTGCCAGGACCCCTTGTTTTCACTCTGCTGCAAGCAAATACTGGAAAACAGATCTGAGGGAGGGAAAGTGAGAGATGGAGAGTGGGAGACAGGAAGACAGATTGTGTGTAAGTGTGCGTGTGTGTGAACTTGAGAGATGTTCATTCTGTGGCATGACAATGACCCCACCAAACATACAGTCAAGAGTCTATCTTTGAACTATCTTTGGTGAAAATAAGAACAAGGAGTCCTGCAACAGATGGTATGGCCCCCACTGAGCCCTGATCTCCGCATCATGGAGTCAGTCTGGGATTATATGAGGAGACAGAAGACACTGAGACAGCCCAAATTCACAGAGAAACTGTGGCAAGTTCACCAAGGTGCTTGAAACAACCTGAAACTGTGCTTAGATGAGAACTGGTGCTTTAAAGGCAAAGGGCGGTCAGATCAAATACTGATAAAATACTGAAAAAAGCGGACATCCTTTTGGTAGAGATTGCTATCTGGGCGCATTTAGGGTGTCATCTACTGTGACCCAGACATACTGTGGTGCTTCTATTTATAAATGCATCTGTTGCACTGTTGCAGCTACTATAATAAAATTAATTTTCAACATCAAGTGCCTATAATCACTGTGTTTATTACAACAGTGTGAATGACACAAGCCAACGAAAACAATGTGAAACTGAACACCTACAAAAAGTGTATCTGTGTTTATCCCATTTCCTTTTATTTCCAGTAGTAGCATCCAGGCTTTTTGTAGGTTTCCAGCTCCAACTGGCCAATAGCCAAAAAAAAAATAATAGTACTCATAGGGTCGCAAGCTTTCAGGCTTCTTTTTGTGTAATCTGCAGCCCGATGGAGGAAAGTGCAGATAAAGTACAATCTTCACCATTCAAACTTCAACATCTGAGGATGCACCTATGTCTAGTTTTGGAGCTTGTCTACCCAGCCTGTAGTACGGTTTTCCATGACTCTTGGCTACTGTAGTCGTGGGTTGTAACTTTTTGATTCTCCTTCTCTCTACTTTCCTCCTGTCCACTGCTGCTCTCCATGCCTATTTGATTGTGTTTTTTTAACTAGAGGGGTGTGTGGAGAAAATGGAGGTTACATCACCCTTTAACTCTGCCAAATGCCAAACTTCACTGCGGGTCATTAGGTAACTCAAGGTTCATTTCAGCTCTTCTGGTGTCCTCTCCACTTCCTGTCACCACAGCTTTTCCAGTCTTTTGAGGCTAATGATATAATTTGCTCAACCAACTCAGGCTCATCCTTTCACAATCTCTGATTTCAAAGTAGAGGTGTTTACTACTAACTGGGTGTACACGTGTTCCTCCATACTTGTTACAACTATTGCATCGGTCTTTCCCAGTCACAGGGGCTTCACAGTAGAGTGAGACAGTTGATCTGGTGAGTAGTAATTCATTCCTGCAGTGCCCCACTGCTCCTTCCTGCCAGCTCACTTCCGCCTGCTTTTATATTTGGCTGCTGTCAGAGCATTCTTGTGTTAATGCGGTGGCTCCAGTGTATTGGGTGTCTGGAAAAGAAATACATGAACAGGTACACACAAGCACACAGACGCATAGTACCCTAATAACTTTTACACACACAAACACTCTCACACCATACTGCCTCTGCCTATTTTCTCCTGCTCAAATCTATTTTCCTACCACTCCCCATCCCCAGCAGAAGATGAGGTCTCCTCACAGCTGGAGGTTACTACTGTTGACTGGTGGAAATGGGCCAGAGCAGGCAGCCAGTATACCACACTGCACAGTTGTGACATACAGTTAGTAGACGCAGCCAACAGGAAAGGTTTGGGAGTCAGAGAATTTATCAGCTCTTAATTTCTAATGACAAATCTGACCTGTAAGTCTTAATAGTCAGTTAGATCTAATGGTTAATGAAGTTCAGAGACTTTTAAACTGTTGAAACTGTTTGGCTTTCTCTGTTGAAGAAGAACATTAACGAATTCATTAACATCTGAAGAATACAGTAGTATCTCTTACAGTATCTATTCATGTTTAATGTCTGTTTGCTGCGAAGTTATGTTACTTCTTTTCACTTCAAAATCAAACTAAATATGGCACATTTGCTCAGGGGCTGCCAAAACTTTTGCCTACAACTGTCTAAGGCTGCTGTGCTGCCAAATGTCTGATGTGAACACATAAATTAGCCACTGATTAGCTCTCATTGAATTTGTGCTATCATTATACAGTGGCTTGTAAATCAGCTTTAATACAGCTATGCTTTGTTAATCAACTAATCCGCCCTCCTGAGGTTTTTATTAGAGGAGCCTTCTAACAAAGCGTAGCATTAAGTTCTGTGCTGATTGTTTGTGTTTGCTGCTATGGCGAACCTAGTGTTGATGTGGATACCTGAGTAAGGCAGGTGTGTTACAGAGGCTAGCGTCAACACATCCACAGTGTCAGCTGAGCAGTGCTCAGTGTGACAACAGTGCATTAAATTACATCGCCTCTAGTAATTTTTGAAGGGGCGCTTCATTGGCATGGTAAGTGCCACAAAGAGGGTCAACTAAAACACAGCGTATTAAGTATCCTGACATTGTAGGTATACGAGCACTGTGCTAATACAGAAGCCGTTGTGATAACTTTTTCAGATTTGGAAAGTCCAGTCTAAAGGAGAAAGAATCTACTGTGCAACATCTTGGCATCTGGTAGAACGACTTGCATTTAGTGGTTTGTATTACATCATCACGCCCATACCTGTAGCAACACAGCCACACAGCACCCCTATTACTTAGTTAAAGCAGTGCTATTTTGGTCATAGCCTTTTTTCACCTTGTGTATTTATTGGTTTCAAAATGTACAAATATGACAATAAGAAGATGGTGAGATACAAATAATAAAATATAAAGAAAAAGCCAAAATGTTTGAGATTATAGCGACATTACAATTTGGTTCCTAGGATTCAGAGAATTGTGTCTGGTCAGTCATCCAGAAAGTTCAATATATAGGCCATCAGCTCATGTGTGTGTGTGTTGTAAGTTTTTTAATTATGCTATGTGTACATCAGTGCTGAGTCTGTTAAAAAGATTTCTATTGATTTAATTTTGAAATTGTTTTTACTGTTGTACTGTGGGGCTGACAATTTGAATTTCATTGTCTTATTGTCCAACCATAATAAAGGCTTTCTATTCTATTTAAATTCAACTATGCTCAATCATTGTCCAACAATTAGTACATGTCCAACAGTTATTTGAGTTTTGTGCGTTGGGTGAAATACATAGTATAACACAAGAGATCCCCCTTTATTTGGCTGTCTGAGACTGATACTGCTCATTATGGCTTCAACTTAAGTTTAGATTTTGTCCCCCATCACTTACATTAAATTAATGTTTGGAACACATCTCTTTGCAGTCAGAATGGACAAGAAGAGCAATTACAGCAATGTTCATTTTGGGCAGGTGTGTATTGTTTTAGACTATAATAAAATAATCTTCAGTGAATACTGGGACAAGTTCTGAATTCTGAGTGAGTTGGTTTTGAGTAATCCTCATTTAAGGCTATACAAAAGGCTGCCTGCTCCTGTCCAGAGTCAACTTTAGACAGAGTATACTTTCATTAAGCATACTGTGGGCAAACCTTTAAACTGGTGCAGTCACAATCATGATCCCTATCATCAGCCGTGCTCCCCCCCTCATCAACATTGTTATCAGGGCTGCCTTTTGAATTAAGCCTCTCTGGCAACATCACTGTAATATGACTCATCACAAGTTACAGTCTGACCACCCTCAAACGCAATAGAAAGTACGGTAACAGTCTCAATAATAACGAGAGGCCCAGACCAGGTCCAACAAAAGACTAGGATTCTCCTGATGGATGATTAGGTTACGCAAATGATTAGTGCCTCAACACAAGACCATGGAGTCTGCCTCTGAAATGACTCACTACTCCATCTGAACACTGGTGCACCTCCACCCCACCCCACCCCTCACCTCAACTCAACTGCATAGGCTCCACCATCTGTCTGTGGTCAAATATCCAGACTATAGGTGTTGGGCAGGTCATCTTACAGATAACAGTAAACATAATATTGGTGTTGCTATGTGTGTGAGGAATCACGTCTGGTTGCTATGTCACTTCAATTACAGTTATAGTGTTTATATCAGGAAAAGGAACTTAAAATGCAGAAGCTGGGTTCTAAGTTCAATAAAATGAAGCAAGGGAATCAAACAGGAATCATGACAAAATGGTTAAACATAATTTCCTTGTGAGCACAATAAGGATGGTTTTCATCCTGTGGCTAGATAATAATTAATTAAACTGGGAGGAAGGAGATTAATTGTTCAACACTTGCCTGTCCATGGACCACAGAATTATCTAGGCGGGTCAAAAGCCAGAGGGCGGAAAACACATAGATGATATTAGCACCTTGTATATTAAACACTTAACAGGTTGAAAGAAATTGCTGTGGTTTACTAACCAAACAAGAGCATGAAGAAAACATCAGAAAGGCCTTTATCAAACACAGCAATCCCCGAGGACCTAAACTAACTGGATAACTTCTTGTCCTGTGTACACAGTGTCTAAATTTCCCATGCAGGAGGGGCTGGGTAGGCAAAATGAGTGAATCAAAATGTGCCAACCAAAAAAAAAAAAAAAAAAAAAAAAAAAAAAAACAAAGCTGGGTGTAACTCATCAAACAGACCCTGCTTCTTCCAGCAAAGTACACATTGTCACACATAAGCTCCCATGGGATAATCTTTGACTACCTGTGAGGTTGTACCTCTTGTTAATTATAGCCAAGCAGTATGTGAATCCATTTTATTTTTGAACAGGAGGCTCATATAGTGTTTGCTTGTTTATATCCTGGGAAATATTATGATACATTGCTTTAACAGGTCTAAAACATATTTACATGTGATCATCCAAGCGGATCTATTGTGCAGAATGTTATCACATTTGAGGTCAGACTAATCTTTGCTTCATAACTTTTTGTCTTTTACAGCAATTATGAACATCCACAAATATACAATGAACTGTCTAAAAACACTAGTAAAGTGTACTGAATAAAAGCAAAATTTAGTGTCACAATCAAAACAGTTACACAATCCATGTCCTTTTAGGAAGGCGCTCCAGTGGGCCGCAAATTCCAATGAACCATGTTGGAGTGTACAGTAGGTTTGTGTGTGTGTGCCTGTGTGTGTGAGAGAGTGATAGAGAGATGGGGTTAGCAGGTAGGGTATCACACGGTCAATGAAAGGCTTTAAGAGGACTGCCTCTGACGGACTCACAAGGTGCAATGATCTCCCATTCTATTGATGTTTAACTAAATTCCTTTGTTAATAGAGTATTTAGAGTCACATGTCCTTGGACTGTGCACTCACTTTTACAACACAGTGACGTAACACACACACACCACAGCAGGCAGATTTACACTAGTGTAAAAGGTCTGAGCGGAAACAGAGAAACCTTAATTTTGACATGTTTGTTTAAATAGCGTGGTAAGTGTTGCTCCTGACCTGTCAGTGGTAAAGAGCAAGACAAATCTGGCATTCTTTGAAGTTATTTGTACTGCATAATGAGCTGTTTCCACAGTGTACAAATGTCCCAGACAAAGAGAGGCTCCGTAGCTCTGTCCCAAAATGAGTGTAATGGCTGTGTCCTTTGGGTTTGTTGTCACCCAGATCATCATGGGAACAAGGATGGCATGTTTCTGTGGTTGCCCGTGACTTCTTTCCAAAATCAATCTAATAGTGCAGAAACTCGCTTCTCAGAAGCTCTATGCTACGGTGAAAATGTCAAGCGTCAGACCTTTAAGTGCTCCAGCGAATTTGTGATTCAGACACTGGGCATCAGCTTTCTATGCTTTCGCTTTCATTCTGATTTGCAGTTTGAATCTATTATTACTAAATCAGGGATGCTAGTTTTAAATAGCTGAGAAACTTCCACACAAGTTAAAAAGAGAGGCTGCATAATTTATTACCATGTAGCGGTTGTTTATTCACAATGGAATCTATCTGAGGCAGCTTAACAGATTAATATTTCACCCTAGCTATCCTGACCTCCAAATTAGCCTTGGGGCGCTGGCAGGATTGGGCTAAATGGATGGATCAATTAAGCAGCAGAAGGAGGGTGGGAGTGGGGTGGGGATAGCACTGATGAGGCTTGAGGGACCGAGAGATGAATGGCTGAAGTGCCAGAAACACGGCTGCGTGTCATCCATCAACACCAGCACAGAAGCAGCAGGCCCATGTACACATACGCACAAGTATGTCGCCTTAAGACACCAACCTGTACTTTCTATAGACACATCTACACTCATATGCACATAAAGGAAAACACAATCACTCACCATTGCAGTGAACAAAGCCGGGCACGGCTGTTACCACAGCAAGTGGATTTGTGCTGGAGTCAGCCAATGCTGAGCACTATAATTTACCCATAACAATGCCACAAATTTTGATGCTTGGAAACCTGTGAAAGAACAGCACCTCTAGGGCTTAGTTAAACTACCAGCTAGTAGTGATTTGGGGTGTATCCTTTAAAAGAAATAGGCAACAAGTTAAACACTAAACTAATGATTTACCCCATTAAGCTGTGCAGTAACAAGTTAGCATCTAAAAGTGTTATCACAAACACATGATAAATCTACCTCAAGGCTAGCTACAAGTGGACTTTTCATTTTGCTTCTGGTAAAACACCAAACTGCACTTAGCACAAACATAATCTGTCCCAGTCTTTATATTTTATTCCACTCTAATGACTCTCACACTCAAGCGCCAGTTTTTACTCAAATTAGGATTCAAATGTTCCTGGGGTAAGGTAGCCCTCATCGTTACGCTGGAAGTCGGCTTCAGGAAGTGGCTGCAAACAAATGAGCACAGAGGCAGACGGACGGTCATACATGTACACCTCATGTGGGTGTGGCTACACAGAAATGTAAAACTGCTCTGGGTAAACAGCTTTCTCCAAAACAAGCTGGATAGAGAGCTGCATGCCCAGGACTGAGGTGCACAGGTGATAGCACTGAAACAGCCTGTGATACTGCCGCCACAAAAGTGATGATAGGGTACAAAGGCAAAGCACAAATCAAAACATGGTCCTTCTGCTTGTCTCCACAAATTAATCCTGAGGAGCGTGGTGGGAAGAGTGAGAGGAAGCATTTAACATTAAATTCTCAAACTAAATAACGTTTTTGAATGGAAAACCTTTACTGTAGGACAGGATAACTCACACTGTGACAATTACAGTGATATTTTCTGTTGATGACAACGTACTATATTGGCAACATAGGTTGCTTTATCTTTAGGTTTCACTAAGCATCTTTCACTATTGAAGCAAAGACATACCTCTAGACACAGCTGAAAACAATGTTGTATGGCAGGCTATAGAAGCAGAGTAGGGACTCTGAGTCAGTTTAGCAGTCAAAGGCTGAGGTACACATGGGTGAGTTTTCAGGTAGCTTATGTGCTACTACTTAAGTGGGCAATTTTAAAGTCTGGAAGTCAATACCCGGCGTCAGAATGTTCATATTTAGTAATGTTCATATTAGCAATAACTTATATTTTCCCACCTATCATTGCGATAGTTATAGGCATATAGGCATATTCTTAAAAGCTTGAAAATAGAACCTTGAGCGAAACTGCACTGGGCAGCAGAATGGTATGTTTATAACTAGCTACTTTAATAAAATGGTTTGCTGATAAAGCAGACCTGCTTGAAGGCGTGACACCTGCAGATCTACAATTACCTCCTGGCTTTAGGAACCGGAGGTGTGCTTACATCCAAAGGCGTTGGCTATCATTTGCTTCTGAGACGTAGCAGCAGCAGTCTCCACCCTCACAATAGTTCTGTGAAAGGACAACCTGCAGATGAAGAGGCGGCCTGTAGGTGCCAATAAACTGAAAGAAGGCTACAGTTACTGTAAGGTTGCTTAAGCCAAAGTGTCTAATTACTAAGTATATAATAAAGGTTATGTGCTGTTAATTGGGTGGTTTGTTGTTACTTGTTGGGGTGAGTGCAACTCCTCAGCTGACTTTAACAATAGCGACTGTCAGTCTATGCACAATAGTCTAAAGCTGCATTAAAACCCTGATGGATCTCTACATTTCCTTACTGGTTATGTGTCTGGATTGCTTCATACTGTCAAGATTCTGTACTGACGGTTGGCAGAGCCACACCTAGAAATATGTCAGGTGTACACAGACATATACAGTATTACAGACAGATACAGGCCTTACACACCCTCATGTACACAGACACTCAGTTGATAACTGAGCCTGGCCTCTAGAGACAAGAAAGCACCTAGCTTCTTGCATCTTCCTTGCTCTCCCGGATGTGAAGGTGTGTGTGTGTGCAGCATCTGTGTTCAAACCTATAAATAGAGGCTGTGTCTTCCACTTGCTCTCGCTCAATGGGATCCCTCATGTTTAATTAAATAAGCTGCTGTCCAGACCCCAGCTGTACCACCATCCCAGCCTGCATCAGTCAGCATCCGTGCTCAGGGGCAACATAGAGGCTGGGGTGGCCGGTGCATGTGAGTACGTGGAGTCAGAGAAACTGAGAGAGAGATAGAAATGGCCTAGCTGTGGCAGAGGTGGGGCATTCTGCACTGGAAGCCGCCTGGGTATCATGAGCCCTGCTCAGGTGTTCTGGATGGGTTCCCGATGTGCAAACCAGCAGAAGGAAGAAGCTCAGCTCATCTCTTTCATCCTTCCCTCTCCTTCCCCCCTCTCCTCCTCCCTTTTCCATTTTATCTCTTTACTCTGAATTACTCTGCTAATTCATTTGCCATGTCCCCTCTATATGACCCCTGGCAAATCATTCAAAAGTGTGTTAAACTGCCCTCTGATAGATATGATATGAATACAATGCTATGGGAAGATACACATTGCACACATTTTATGCAGGAGAAAATAATAGCAATAGGAAGTGTTACTGTGGTTTTCTTATGCACACTTGTTGGGTTAATTTATGGAGAATGTAGCTACAGCACACGATTGTGGTTGAAGTTACTTACTGGAAGTCATGATGTCATGATGTATGCACATTAGCTCAGCTACAACCACAAAGGGGGACGAGGGGGACATCCCAACAAAGCTACAGTTGTCTGACAAAATTTACAGTGGCCATCAAAAAACTAACAAAAAACACAGTACCCAATTTATTTTTCCTTTAAACATCCACAGCAGGGCTGTATCTTGTTTATCAATACTTGGTTTATTTCGCCTGATTGCGTGGGTCCAAAATGCCAAGACATTTGAGAGAGGAGACACAAGCATCACAAAGACACTAAAGATGATGTATTCTGTTGGGGATAGTTAAGTAACCGTAAACAATGCTGCATTGTGGTTTTTAAAATGTTTATGTTAACTGGCCCCATTTACTACTGTTACGTCTATCTGACAAGCTATGGGCTCACTGATGCTACTCTGACTGGGAGCTGAAACCCTCACCTAATGCTGCGCATCAATAATGCCCACTAACAGAGGTGATCGACCACCTTATATGAAAAAATTGGAACATATTCCTTGTAAGCACCACACTCAAATCCCCACCTGATTTCCTTTTCAGGCCTGCTGCTGGAGCTTGCTCAGGCACCCTGAGTGTAAAAACTAAACTGAAGCTTTTAGTAACAGCAGCAGAAGCCGCCTTGTCTAGTTACCATCTATAATTAATGGACTGTGCTGCTGGTCGCCTATTCTGTTTCTGACAAACCCCCCAGTAAACCCATTGACCCATTTGTCTAATAGTCAAAACGGGAGGATGGATAAGCATAGCTCTAAGTCAGTTATCAGACCCATCAATACTTGAGCTGGAAAAATGGAATGAAGGATTATTTTTACACCAGTTACTCAACAATTTATTTGTTTATTTGTTTCACATTTAGAGGAATCATTGCTCTCCATTACTGGGACTTACAGGCTATTCCTGTCACTAATGTGTCCTCCATATGAAATTGATTCAATTATTGATTAAGTTGTCCAGCAGGTAAAAGCGTGAATGGATCAATACCATTTTGATGAGTAAGGACCAGCTTTCTGTTGATGTTTGAGAGCCACACTTGTAGCCAAACATACACTATTTCACTCATACAGTCACCCCTACTCCTGACAACGACGAGGCTGTCATTTCTGGTGTTGAAAAGGCCTAGCTATTGATTGTGAATGTTGGAAATTACAATGTTTTGACTGACTTCTGACAACTTGACATTGGTCTATTAGTGTATTTGGCCTTAGATAGATGATCCATGCCCTCTTGGGGTATATTGTTTATAGGGAACAGATACTGAAAACAATAGCTCAGGAAGCCCAACCTCAACAAGCATGCCGTTCAGCCAGCAAAACAGGATATCCAGCCAACGGTGGCTTAAGCAGTAAATGGGCCAGAGTGGACAGTTTTAACTGCACTGTTTTCCTCAAAACATTTCCTGTGAGATTTCCTCCTCTGTTGCCAAAAATATAGCTTAGTATAAACTTGAAAACCATGTTATTGCGCCCATATACACATTCATCAGTGTTTAGACCCACAGTGGAAAGTTATTACAGATCTGGTTGGCACTGAATCAGGACAGTCGGGTGAAAGTCTGGGGGTTTACAATATGTGCTATACATCAAGATAACCTCTTCCATTTACCTACTATAAAGTGTTGATGTTTTGGGTATCACATGGGAGATAATGACCAAGACAGCAATCTGGGCTACGATAGGATGCTTGTGGACCATAGCCTTGGCTGGGAAGGCCTCCAAGAGGACAGGTAAGATACTCCAGAAGACATAAGGTGTCCACACACACCACCTTTTTATTCAATGAAAGACACAAAGTGACAGAAGAAAGAGAAGAGGGGATGATGAGGCATATTGAATTAATGATAGGAGGATTCGGGACATGCGATATTATACAACTGCATGTGACTTACGGCAACAAATGATGTCAGGAATTACTTACATCAGTGGTTCTGAGCTCAGGTTAAATGTCATGGGCTAATAGCTCACAATACTAGATCTATGACTCTAACGTGACCTTTGACAGGCAAAATCAGAGAGGTGGGACTTGTGACATGAACATGGGTGAACTCTGCCTAATCTGTGGATACCTACGATGAAACCCAAAATCAAAGCCAAAATACCATAATATTTTTCCCGTGGGTCGTTACCGTAAGCATTGTAATCGCATAGCTATTTAGGGCCTACTAACATTAGCATGATTATAGTCATATGATGCTCCCTTGGTGCTACTATTATCGTGGTCAGGTACATGGATATAAGATATTGGGCTCCAGCATCAGCAATCCCATCTCATCGACTGAGGGAGAGATACGAAACAACAGCAGAGAAGCGTGGCCCCATCGCTCGTCTACACTCCCCATGGCAAGCCGAGCTGTCACATGACCTAACAGCCCTTACAAGCATGCTTACTTCACATCCCTAACCTCCCTGACTATTTCAAATAACACCATCAATTTAATATGTCTTACCGATTCAGGGGCGGAGTAGATGAAGTACAATGCAGGTGGACAGTGAAAAAAGATAAAGCCAAGGAATGACCTTCTCCGGAACCGCAATACTGTCAGCAGCCATACAGGCAGCAAAAACGCACGCACAGGCGCGTTTGCGTTATCTACAACGACGATAGACCAGTTCCGCTGTGTGGATGTCGAAACCAGTAGTCCGCGGACGGTCTGGGTTAAATGAACCGGTGAAGTGGTTGGTCTGCGGCGGCAGTGAGAATGATCGACTAGGAAGTCAGTCTGCTTCCGCGGCTTGGGTCGAGCAGAGAGAGGGATCTCCAATATTCAGTCAAGACTTCAAAATCCATTCCCTGGGGAGATGGTTTCGGTTTGAGTTCAGCGTGTTGGCGACGTCGAAACGGCTGACTAATGACCGTGGTTTCCACCTAGCTGGGTATTTTTTTGGTGAGGAGACCATCATTTGGCTCACACACTATGTCGCTGATGGTGTCTGGCCGCCCCAACGGTTGCCTGCCTTCCTACCAGCCCTATGAATGGAACTGCCTCTCCGCAAAATGTACGAGAAATGCCAAAAAGTGGGCGTTAACAGTATTCAAGAAACGTGTTACGTGCTCTGACGTTAAACAGCGTAACCTGGCGACCAGATTTTTCAGGAACCATAGACTGTAACGTATTCACAATCATTCCGATGTATAAATTAAAAGCAAAAATAATAATAATAATAAAAAATGCGTTAACTACACATGTTTTACCAATAAGGCTTTTGTGTCATGGAATGTGTGAAAATGTGGCTAAGCATTCTGGGTTGTTAGGCCTAGCTCAGGGTGCAGTTGCAGCTAACAGCTAATTGGCTAAGACTGATGCTAATTAGCCTGATCTATTTCTATAATTACAAAATCAATTTTTGATATTCCAATAGTTTAGAGGATCACTCTAGTAATTGGATGTGTTTTATGACACAAATTAAATTCATAAAAAGTAAGACTTAAAACTAACTAGCTTAGCTTTGATGCCCTTTAAGTTTATTGTTATTGATGAGATCTGTTTTATCTGATAGTGATAAAGCCAAACATTTTGTTTTGGAGTTAGGGGAGGAGAGATAATAATCTAATAAATTAAGATTTTACAACTTTGGGTGCTGCACAATTTGGCTAAAAAAGCCTTTTTGTCAACCCTCACACAGTTTCTTTGAAGTTCTACTGTCTCACAAGGTCAGGTGCGACTAATTAAAGCAATATTTAATTGCCAGCCGTGTATCCTCTCAATTTTACCCTGAAACTGAATTTGAGACTGTTGTAGTAGATGGCATTAGCCCGCCAAACAACAGCGCCTAGTGGCTATTTTTAATGATATTTAGAGCTACCCAAACGCCTATGATTTGGGTGAAATCTTGCGGTACAACCCACCATGAATAGGATATAAACAGTTTTTCCACAAATACTTTTATTACATTACATTACGTTTATTTTTATTAGTTTGTTTTGTTTACTCAATTTGTGTCCAACAAATGCTTATTCGTACAAGGTGGCAGGTGTCTTTAGAGCTTCATACATCTGCAGTACTTTGCTGTTGCTGCAGGCTGAAATAAAATACAATATCCGTGGAACAGCAGGCGGACTGCTGACTCTTGCCACAATGGCTCATGGAAATTAGTGTACGAATCAACATACATCGATATTTTATTTGAATCTTTGACGGTTACATTTTGATGACTGTGAAAAAAATATACACATGTTTTTTTGACGACGAGTCGCAATGAAACAGCGTCTGTTTATTTCTGCTCTTCTTTAATGCCGCCGTGCAACATAAAGACTACAACTCCTACGAATGTTCGACAGGAAATGGAGTCGTGATGTCAACAGATACTTGGAACTGTCGACATGGAACTGGCTGTCTTTTTGTTGGAAAAACGCTGCTTTTAGGTTTAATGACTGGTTTTTAGAATGACAGGCGTTGGCCACAACGTTTTATTGCTGACCCGCATTGCTGTTATTCGTAAACCCATGCGTGTTAGAGCGAAGTCGAGAAAACTCGTTGGACCTGCATGGGAGAGATGACGACGGAGGAGGTTTGACACAGGATACGGGTAAAACCAGCAAACGGTAACAAAACCTGCGAAACAGAGGATGGACCCGATTCAAACGTCCTACAGAAGATGGACGATCTATCGGGTCTGAGACAAGAAAATATTGATTTCATTACCCTTTGGGTAACAGCCTGGTATAGCTGGTTAGCTATAGCTTCGTGTGTGTTACAAAACAGGTTTCTATGTTCTGTAGTTTGGTCTTAATTACAGCTGACACTCAATACAAATTTTCATTGATACAGCTAAATAAGCATTGTATGTATTTATATTTATTTGATGTACCTGAAAGTAAAACCTTTATACAAGTGAAATAAATCAGCCATGGACAAACCAGATATTCCAATATCCAAACCTATCAACACATATAATGTCCCACAAGTTATCCAAGAGGAAATCAAAAATCTTTACCCACAGACTTACATGTATAAAATTCAGAATTTAAACACACGACCCAAACAAAGCAAAATCTACACACGCATCTGTTCATGTCAGGTAAAATATAGAACATGTCTTATTAGATCATGAATGAATAGTCTGTAATTCATGGTAAGGATGATGCTTACCAGGCACAACACCAGAGGGCGGTGGCACATTTGATAGCATAAGTTAGTTCTCTCCTCTATTCCATGCTGTAGAAATATTTTGTATTTTCCTGGTTTCTCCATGGCATGACCTAATAAGATTACAACTTAAAGACAGTACTAATTGCGATTTACAACACTATGGAGGGCTCTGTGACACAGCTGCCTTTACCTTCTAAATCTATACCTATTCCTTCATTCAGGTCCATCTATGAATGAACTGACTGTATGCCTCACCATCATACTTTTACTTTTTTTTGACTGTCTCCTTCCAGCAGGAGTACAATGATACTGATACCTACAGCAATGGACCCTCACTCTACCACACCTGCTAAACCAACGACCCCGGCTTTAACCGTCAAGCCCATTTGCCTGTGCAGACAGGGTCAAGGCAGAAGAAGAGCAGTCAGCGGATTTGACCATATTCTTCAGCTTACTAGTTATTGGTAGGTGGCTTTTCTGTTACTACATTGTGAATATCTGCCTCCTCAGCCCTTCTTGCCTCTGCATGGGTGGCTGGAGAGCATAATATTTAAGAATCATATAATACATCCATATGTCTGTCCATAAATCCCTGATGGGTGCTTCAAATTTTGGCACAGATGTTCACTTAGACTCAAGGATGAACTGGAGTGGAATTGGTGGTCAAACATCAAAGGTTAAGGTCACTGTCACCTCACTAAACATGTTTCTAGTCTGTGGACACCTCCAGGAATCGCTGAGTTTGGCACAAATGTTCAGTTGGACTCAGAGATGAACTGATTAGATTTTGGTGGTCCAAGGTCAAGGTCTCGTGACCACACAAAACTGTTTTTTGGCCGCAACTCAAAAGTTCGCCTAATTAACTCCAACTGGTCTGGCTGGCAGGCCTTGGCCACAACCATGAGGCGATAATTCTAGCCTGCCTTAGTTTATGTGTCAATCTGTTACTGTCAATGAAATGTGGTTACACAAAATGCATGACTTAGACCTCGTACAGCTAATTATGGGAGGCGAATGTACAGCCACTTAGATATTTCATTAAATCAAGTGTGCAGATGGCGATAATGGGATGAAGGAAGTAGATAAATGAAGGGATGTGGTTGCGTTGGCCACGTGTAGGTCATGGAGTGCTTCTTCAGGCACAAAGTGCCCATTATGCACATAGGTTCGCAGTTTAAATCACGCTACTTACCACTGTAAGGGTTTAGGACAAGGAGTAAGCGCCATTGTGCATGGGGATTGCCAATTAAACTCATTCACTATGTAGACACATAAAATGTTATTTTGTCTTGGACAAATATTTCCTCGGTAAACATTTGATTGGTTTTGAGGCATGAGATGCAGGAAATCATAGTACTTGTTTCTGAAGTTAATACCAACTCATCAGTGGTTTGATTGTGATGGTATAAGTCATTAATGAGAAACCACCTCAGGTACAATCTAGAAACCACATTAGTCTAAATAAGCACTACTATAATGTAATAACATGATGCTCCATTCCCTCCATGATTACACATGCTGTGGGCCTGAGATTAATATCCCTTAGCAACCAAAACAGTCCGACTTTTGATGAACCAACCTCTACTAGCTTTGGTGTAACGCCTCTATATGTCTTATGATTATCTAATTTGCTACTGCATTTTTATAGGCATGAATTGGACATTTACTTCATTGTGGCCTTGGGGTCTGTCATCATAGTGTGCTAATATACATATGCACTGATTTAGCACATTGATATACAGGGGTTGCCTATGGTACTGTCACAAGCTAATTTATAATTTAATTAGAACAATTATCTTTATTATACAGCCTCAGAAACTGTAATTTGTGTCAATTGACACTTTGTAGTCATATTTATGTCAACAAGTGTACTTGAATGAATTTGCATAAAATATTTTGCTCATCCTGTCTGTGATCAGAATTATTCATAGACATCCTAGCCAGTCTGATAGGTTTATGTGAAGGCGGCCAGAGAAAAGATCACAACACACTATATGATGTGGGGGCTATTTTTGGGCTGATCTGAGTTGGTGTGACATGTTGAACATGGAGTATTTGTCCTAAATATTCACTCAGCGGTTGTTACTCTCCCCACTCACCCAGGTATCATCATATTGGTGCACTTGCTCCATCAAGTTCAAGCTGCATTTTTTTCTTCCAGAGGCGTGGCTGTTGTATCCTTGGTGAGTAACTCTTACATAACATGTTGCTCTGCACATGTAGAGTCTAGGAATATAGAATGTGTCTGTATTTGAGCTCTCTTAAGAAATCCAGATTTTTCCAAATATTTCTATCTTCATTTTTTGGGAAAAGGCAGGAAGCGGGTTAATTACAGCAAACTAATGTTGGAAACTGATTTGGAGTTTTCTCCACATAATACTTTTAAGATGAGCAAAGGCTAACAGTTGTGATGATAGCCTTTTCTCAGGAGGCATTTTGATGTTAAAAAAGACTTCCTCAGGGTGAGGTCTCTTAGTTAATTCGACTTCCTCCTAAATCTCTCCATTGTCTGTCTCTTGACATGTGCAGTGACTCACTCAGTCTTGACCCTGAGGGCCTTTTTCCTCTTGCATGTCCTGTATGCACATATGAGGCAGTTCACTCTCCAGTGTTTGGCTCTGTGAGAGATAACTGCTTCGTCAGAGGACCGCTTTTCCTTCACTCATCCTTCTCACTCTCATCTAGTCATTGTCGGTGTCTTCCTCTACATTATCCCATTCCCATCGCCTGTATTTCTGGCTCTTACACAATGCTTTGATGCTTATACTTAATTTCTTTCCATCTTATCTCTCTCCTATCCTCTGCCCTTTACATGTCTTTGTGTTTTTTCTCACCCTTTTAATTAATGATGGGCTGTGTAACTTAGCAGAGCTGAAGGCCTAAGGGGACTCTCTCTAGGAACCAGAATAGACTATGGGCCATGCCACTCTTTGTTTATAACTTATCCCTAATTTATAATTGGACAATTTTGCCAGACACCCATTGTTTTAACCACTAAAAGTAGCACTTTTCTTTACCTTTTAGTTTACCTATCTGTGTCCTAGTTGTGCTAAATTTTCATACAAAGTTGTAAAATATTTAAACAGTGGTATTGTCTTTTGTGTCTCCTTGCTCTTTCCAGGGAGTTCTAATAGGAGGTTTCATCAAGATTATTGAGTTCAGGAACTAGCCAACTGGAAGGTATAGTGTTGACTCTGGCACTGCGGCTTCTGACTCCTCTTGCTCCTCTTCTTGCATCCACACACTGCACTGGCGCAATTCTTGTTCTAATTAAGGCACAATTAATATTGGCATTCATTTAGCATGAAGCAAAAGAACTACATCCCTCCATACACAAACATGAACAACATGCACACACTGTTTACTCTGTGTATATATATATATTTCATCTTGCCCAGTGTTAGGTTAGGGAGAAATGTCAGCTTCACTGAGCTGTTGTCTTGTTGAAAACATGCTTTTCCTAGCTCTTGTATGACTCAGTTTATCCCACAGCAAATTCCATGGGGACCCCCCCACCCCACCCACCCCAACCAATAAACATCTGTCGTCCTTGTGCTGCAGTTTTTTGTCTCTCTCTCTGTGCCTGTCCTTTCCCCCCATCATTCATTTCCTGGTTGCCGCTTTTGCTACAAATCTCATCTCTCTATCTCCAGTCTGTTACCTATGCACAGTGACACACGCTATTCTTTGCTTGGTATCTTTCCCTCAGTGTCCCTGTGAGCCCTCCCTTGTTTTTTTTTCTCTCCTGGTTCTCAGCCTTTAATTAACATTCCTTGTTCTCTGCCAGTGAGTGAGAGAACAAATGAACAAGAGAGGTAGAAGAGAGAGATGTAGAGTGAGGGGGAGGGAGGAAAAGGGGACAGGTTGTGTCAGTGTTTCTTGCACACAGGGGCCCATTGTTTTTTAGCCTGGGGGCCCCAGGGCGTTGCTGAGTCATCGGCACTGGTAACCAGAACCCCCGGAGCCCCCTTCCACGATTTGCCCCTGTCCTGTGAATCTTTAGACCGTTATCTCTGTTTGTGTTCAACTTGTAAACAGACCGCTCACCCTATTTAGCTATACACTTTAAGCAGTGGATTTATGACCTATTACAGCTATACAGCTTCATAAACACTGTCTGATGAAGTGTAATGAGATTACACTGTGATAATACAAGGCTTCTGCAGAGCATGGATATGCTAAGTGGTTTTATAGGCGGTGGAGACTTGAAAGACCCCAACCATGATGCAAATCCATTATGTCCCAACCTATTTGTTTTTGAGGCGCCCTAAGGCAGGGTGCACCATACAGCTTCTGTTCAGTGAGTAACACAGCCCCAGTGGCAACACTGTGATTCTGTCAGCATCACTTTTTCAGCTGCTACTCTTTTGAGTGTGCGTATGGTGCACCAAAGTAAAGGACCATGTTTACCATCATGGTTAATGGGGCATCTGTCTTCCCTGATCAGCTGCAGTAACAGATTCCTTTTGTCTCTTTTCAGTCACTAGTTTTATTTTGCAGGTTTAAAACAGATGGTAGTAGCTACCTTATTTAAGGCTTCTTCTCATCTCCCCCAGCTAGTGTGTGTGTGTCCAAAGCTGGCCCACTTGGCTAACCTAGCAAGCCTCCAGGACTGCCCACAAACCACCAAGGGTGTACAAACCCCAGGCAGCAGCATCCTGTCATCACTAGCTGTCAAGTCAAGTCAATTTATTTGCCGTCCTTGCCTTTCACCACCAATCGGCTTTCTTTGCTTTTTCCTACTTTTCTCTTTCTTTTGCTATTTCCTTAACTACTTCCTACAGTCTAGCATGAAGAGAGAGAAAGTCTTTCCTCTATGTCCTTTTCTGGCACCTTCACTGCCTTTTTCTTTTCTCTCATCTGCCCATCTCTCCTTGTGCTCAGCACAGATTGAGGAAGAAATAGCAGCATGCTGAGTGCGAAGCAACACGCTAGCAACAATTCATCTCAAACAGCACAGAGAGAGATACATAGGTGAATGTTGCATCTAGCACTCAAATAATAATTCAGTTTCTTTCTATTTTAGCATTTGAGCATATACTGTATAATCTGGGCTCATAATTTTTTCCCCTCAGTGTCTGCAGTGGTGTGTTTAAGCCCAAAGGGCAGCACATACTTTAATAGATCTCTCTCCCACGCCCGCAGGCGGGGTGACCTAAGGGAAACAGTTTTAATTGTGGTTTCAGGGCCTTTTTCCCATGTGGTGATGTCACAGTGTGTCAAAGCCGAGCCTCAGGAGCCTGTACTCTGAGCAGGGGTCTCTCCATCGTTCCGCTCATATTTTCTGTTATCTCAGACCTCTTTTAACTATGTTCCCTTCATCTTTAGCGTTCATCTTTTTCTCATTTAGTTTCAAGCTCTGTCTCAGCACTTCCCTAGAGTATTACCATCCTCTGCTCTGGATTTGTATTCATCTTTTCCTCTTTTGCAACATACTTCTCTGCTGTCTATCAATATCAATTCGTTCCTGAAATCTACGTTTACCCCTTAACCGACACAACTTTCCTCATGGTTTCAGGAGGTCAATCTAGTGCTGAATCCACTTAGTCAATGAACAAACAATAATCAATGTTAACAATTAATGATACTGATTCATTTCTTAACATTTATCAATCTCAGTGTAATGATTTGCTGTGGTCTTTGTGTTAGATCATTTGTAAAATTGATATCCTCTGGCTTTGGATTGTTTTGTCTGAAACAAGATATGAAAGATGTGACCTTGGGTTCTGAGAAGCTGCTATGGCATTTTAAAATTCTTTTCTGACTTTCTATTAACTAAATGCTCTAATCACTTAATTTATTAATTAATTGATAGGTTAATTGATATTTTTAACCCCTTTACTGCAGCGGTAAAGACGGATAATCAGTGGTACTATCTTGTAGACTGTCTGCTCAATAAGTACCAAAATCTGTGTGCGCTTGTTCAGTCACTCAGTAGGCATTCTTATCTTGACAGTATATTTATGTGCATGCATGCGTGCAGGAGTACATGTAGATGTCAGACTGTGGTGCATGCCTGGCAGTACTTTCTTTTTGTCTCAGGTGTTAATATTTATTCCTGACCTTTCACCCGACATCAAGGGGTAGACTTCCACTGGAGATAAATGTCAGAAAAAATGTTAACCTGGGCATTCCTTCCTGGCCTACTTTCCTGAAATTTGAATTCACAATAAGGATAGAGAAAGCAGGGGCATACCTTTTACCTAGCATACATCCTCTATAGGCTATCCTCTGCAGCCGACCCCCAAGAGCTTGTTTCTGAGAGTAGTGTAGACTGATGTTGACCAAATATCTCATCGAGCCAGAAAGCCATGCCGGCAGGCAAAGATCAGTGTACCTTTCATTAAACAATGTGCTGTCATATTGTTTCATCTCACCCAGTCACCTCCGCGTTGTTTTGGGTCTTGAATAATTGGTTAGATGAGAAGAAATGAATTAAAATTCACAAGATTGTGTAACTAATCTCATGTCACGTTTTGATTAATTGCCAACACTGTCCTTTCTTTTTGCACTCAAATCTTGGCAGTTGATGTCAAATAATAGATAATTATGGACTAAAGCTATGATTGCCAGAAGGAAGTGAATCATTCTCCTCTGTCTTGCAGCGTTATTCTTAATTAAGGTAGTAAAGTCCTTCCTCAACACTTTTTTTTTACAGAAATAGATAGTTACAGAAACCCACATCAAATGTGGAAGTCTTCACTTCCATCTGCCTGTGGTGTTGTTGCAGTTGAGACAGGCTCTCTCAGCTGTCAAAACCCTCTCCCATAATACAAAGAACAAGACAGAGACTGTTGAATGGAGTAAATATGGGCCTGCTCTCCCCTCTGTCTTTCTGACAGACACAACTGCAGTGTCCACCACAGTCCAGAAATAGATCTTTCCTATTAACATGAATGGACACAGTATATTGGCTTTTGCATTATTAACATAGATTATGCACAGAACACACACACACACACACACACGCATACGCACACACACACACGCACATACTTGCTCTCACTCCCGTATTGGCTTATACAAGAACACATGGTGCATCATGCACAGACACATTGGCAGCCAGAGCGTAATGCATGGCCACATGATGCCTACGCCTGATCTGGGATCTTGGCCCATTTAGCTGAGAAGCAACAATGATTTCATTATATCGCTGAAATAATCAGAGAGCTAAGGTCACTGGGATTTTCTGTATGTTTTTATGTATGTGTGTATTTGTGTGTGTATGAGAGAGAGAGAGACTGAAAGATAAAGATAAAAGCATACATAGGTATTCAGGTCCTTTTTACCGCACGTGTGTGAGAGCCTGTCAGTTGGAGTGTTTAAACGCACACATGAATTGGCTGGCAGGCAGGCATTCCCCCCTGACGAGCACCTGGTGTGTGTGTGTGTGTGTGTGTGTGTGTGTGTGTGCATGCATGTGTGTGCATTTGTCATCCTGGAGTCAACATCCAAATTAGTTTTGTCAGATTAAGGACTGTTACTAACAGCTCAGGCATGGCCTCCCTTGTCACCCTTACCCCTCTTCCATGACTAAGTATTGAGTCAGCTGATGATCACTGAAGCGACTTTCATCAGTCAGACCAATAGTAAAGAATATTTGCTGAAGATTGTGTAATAACCACAAGCACATGTTTTACCATTCAGTGATGCACACATAATTTGCTCGTATATAACGGTGCTGATTACTATTAGGATTTGTGTTTGGATTAAAGATCATTGTAGGCTTCAAGATGACAGGGCCTGACAGAATGTGTAACAACCCAGTCCAAGTATCATCATAGTTCATCATATTGAATAGGCTACATTCTCTTTTCAAAATGTTATAATTTGTAATTTATTTAATCTAAAAGGATTTATTATTCTACTTCCAGCTTCATACTAGATGGGTCACACATTTTCCCTCTACAGTTTGTTACTGTTGGCCAGCGTGTAGCTCTAGCTCTAAGGTTAGAGCCACTAGTCTGTCACCTGACTGCTGCTGCTTTCATACTATTAAAATATGAATTGTATGTAATTTTGTCTTTCTCTAAAAGGAGGAGGAAATGTTCCGACCGAACATGTTCTTCCTTTTGCTGCTGCCACCTATCATCTTTGAATCTGGATACTCTTTACACAAGGTACGGCAGAATGTGTGCATGAAGCTGAATTTACACAGCTCAAGACAGTAGGCACATTATGGATGTAAGCAGCAGTACAAACCAGCATACATATTTAAACATAATATTTAGGTATCTTTTCCAATGCGAAATCAATTTGTTAACAGTTGAAAGACATAACAGTATCCACATGTGCAGAACAAGAACCACAGACACAAATAAAATCACGGAAAGAAAGAAAACGCGCTGAATATTTTCAGTGCTTTATGCAGCTTAATACAATTCACAGTAAATTAAGAGGGTTTAAAACGCAACAGTCTCGTTCAGATGCATTCTATTCCATTACTTGCAGTGTAATTAAAAGTATTTTCTCTATACCTGTACTGTGCCCTACTTTTCATTTAAATGCTGGCTGCATGTTATATAACACTATGTAACTTCAAATGTCATGCTACTAAGCCTATGAATACTTAAGCTGTGTGTCCATGTACGTTCAGGGGAACTTCTTCCAGAACATTGGCTCCATTACCCTCTTTGCTGTGATTGGCACAGCTATCTCTGCCTTCATAGTCGGGGGAGGTATCTATTTCCTCGGGCAGGTAAGGATTTTAACAGCATCTGTTAACAACAACTCTGGCATTGCCAGGGCCTGTTCAGAGAAAAAAAAGGGAACTTCTTGTTGTGTTTTTCAGAAATATTTTCTTTTACCTTACTGGCACAGCACAATTACTACAGAGAAATGTTAAAAGAGGTGTAGCCATTAGTACTTCCTTCACTGTTTCCAATCTTTTGAAAATGTCCTTATAACTCTTGTTGCAACATGGTACAACTATGCTTGAATGCTTGTCTGTATCTTGATATATGTTTTTTTTTTCCTCAGGCTGATGTGATCTATAAGATGACCATGACTGATAGGTGAGTGTTTTCCCCTCTAACTGCCATTAGTATGTGTCCTACTTCCCTGGGTTAGAATAACAGGGGATATGTACAAACCATTAGGGATTTAACCTTTGTACTTGTAGCTTTTCACAGAAAACAAAACTCTTCTGACTGCTAAAATGACTTCAAGAGTTTTAAACAGTTGTATTACATAGTAGTATCACCCACTGACACATTTTGCACTGTAAAGTTTGTCAGAACAAAACCTTCTGAAGAGAACTGACATATAAGAAGCAAGCTTCTCCATACCCATGTGTTTTAAAAGAGAAATTTGCAATTGTTATCATGCACAAGTGTGTTTCCTCATTGCACAGTCAGCATGAGTGCCAATGTGTGTCATACATTCAGACAGGACTTTTGCCTATTCATTTCCTTCACCAACAAGAAAATGTTTTCAGCCCTATTTTTCTGTCTAGAAAGAAACTAGTGAGCACATTTTAATAACATCTGGGAGGAGTTCGGGACATGGGCCAAGAGAGAACTGATTAGATTTTGATGGGGGAAGTCCCAAATTGTAGCTACTTAAATGTTTTTTCTTAGCTGGATTGTTGTTGTTCTGGCACATACTGTACTGCATCTATTCAGTACTGCATAGATACTGTCCGCCCACACAGATTTCTACCATCCCTCCTTATTCCCATATAGTAATTTAATCCAAACTCTTGCACATTTGGCACGTCATGTGCAAAATATGATTGTGGCGCACCAACTGGCTATGTTGATGTATTGTCCTTGCCCATATGCCCATGCCCATGCCTCTAAAAGTGTTTTTTTGCCACCATTAAACTGTTATTCTTCTCTCCCTCCTGCCCTGCTGTAGCTTTGCCTTTGGCTCATTGATCTCAGCTGTGGACCCTGTAGCTACCATCGCTATCTTTAACGCTCTCAATGTGGACCCGGTCCTCAACATGCTGGTGTTTGGTGAAAGCATTCTCAATGATGCTGTCTCCATTGTCCTCACCAAGTAAGTGTCTCCCTCCGCTCCATCACAGCTTGTTTATTCTCCAGGGCACACATTGGCATGTTTACATTTGCCCATTCATGAGCTTTACACAGCTTTTCACCTCAGGCAACCCTAAGGAGGATGTGCAAGTCTACAGATGGTATCACGCCACCACTTTCTAAATGTCGAACATGCACTCTTAGAGTCATAGGAACCTGCTCACTCTGACAGTGATGTCCATATTAGGAGACTGGAAGAAGACTAAGAGGCATCTGTGAGGCACCTTCATACTTTCTTACATGTGTTAGCTAAGCTATGATTTGGGCAGGCTAATGCACATTGGACAATACAGTGACCACTAGTAGTGATCAATGTATTGTCCAAAGTCACTCAGAATTACTTGTAGCCAAGTTTTCAGTATTTTTGTGTATGTTTATTTTATAATTTGCTCCTGTGAAGGCCACGATTATCTGCTCCAGTGCAGTCATGCACACACCAACAGTGACACTTAGTATTGTAAATGTCAGCTTGGGTGTAGTTGGACATATTTCAGCCTTTGAACCTCAACTACATTTGCTGATTACACAGTGACAAGAAGTGAAGAGGAGGACAGTATTTTATCGTTTTAGATGTGCAGCTCATGGCAAAGCCATGGTTTCAAAAGCAGAGTATATGGATACATTCTTATAAAATCTAAATGGTAGGTCTGAAAGCTGGGACTTAGTATGACAACCTGATGAATGTGCGCAACATTTGTGGCACTCACAGATTATGATTCTTGTTGTTGGAAAGTGTTCATAGCACTGATGTCATATCAGAAAATCAGCTTTCCAGTAATGAAGATTTTTGAAGACCCTTTAACAATCTTATTTTGGATATCTGTCACACCCTGCTGCATACATAGGCAACAGTCTATTTGAAGTATCACTATCTCAGACATGTTTATCAATGCTGCGCTGTATCCACAGACCAGCACAGAAACCAAATCTTGACAGACAAGTTTGACGGAAACAGACAGCTGGCAGGAATACCTTGTTTGTACGCATCACTGTGATCTTATCTGCTGTTCGTGTACTCACTTTATTCCGGCTTTATCTCTCCTACTCACAACCAGCTAAATGTGCAAAGTGATCTCAAGTGTCTGCATGCCCCCATAGAGTAAATGAATGCATGAATAATAGATAGGCTGAGCAGCCCTGGCAGTTTGCTTGTTGTTTGCACCTCACAGACTGGCTTTCCTAGAAAGCTAGTTTACAGTTTAGCCCAGTGTTTCATTGCAGCCAGACAGTTAATGCCTTTGCTTGGGAGATTGTTAATAAGCATTAAAATCTGTTTATTAATTACACTGTGCTGTCTGGCTGTTTGTTTGAACTCTCAGTTATAACAAGGATTTAAATTGTACAAACTGTGATTGTCTCTGTTACTACATCAAAAACTATTTGATGGTTAATACTTTCCACCAAACTAAACTAAAGCCCAAATAATTAAGTGGGAGACTTTGGTAGCTCACTACCTACAGCTGTATTTGCTGAAAAATATATCACAGATCTTGTAGAGGAAATGCTTGAGAATTACTGTGTCATTATAGTTTATCTTTGCTGCATAGTTTTGGTGTTTTATGGTTCCAGATGTGCTTAAAAGTAATGTTCCCCTTGAAGATGTGATAAAAATGTGCATTTAACTTTCAAAAATAAATGATTATTGCTCAGATAGTATCCAAATGTGTTTTCTGTGTGGCACAATTTCATAATAAGTTCCTTCAAATTACATTCCTGTGAAGTCATTGGGGTGATCCGATACAGCCGACCTCTGTTTAGCCAACAGGATTTTTATGGGATTACGAACTCTGCATACACTCTAATCCATTCACTCTTTCTCTCTCCCTCTCTTTCTCTCTCTCCCTCTCTCTCATACCTCTAGGTTTGTAGGATTCATTGGTGGAGTGTTTCTGCCCTCTAGGGTCAGATAGAGGTATAACAATAAACATTTTTCTCTTTTTTTTTTTCCTTTTGTCTTTCAGCACAGCCGAGGGTTTCTTTTCCCGCTCAGACAACTCCATGGTAACCGGCTGGGAGACTTTTTTGCAAGCGTTGGGTTATTTTCTTAAAATGTTTTTTGGATCTGCTGCCCTGGGAACCCTCACAGGACTCATCTCAGCTCTTGTATCCAGACTCATTATGTGTGTTGTGTGTGTGTGTGTGTGTGTGTGTGTGTGTGTGTGTGTGTGTGTGTGTGTGTGTTGTGTTGTGTACTTGATATTACTGTCTATATTTTTTACCTCATCTTAATTTCCCTAACTCTGTGACCAGTTTCTAAAACACTTCGACCTGAGGAAGACTCCTTCCCTGGAGTTTGGTATGATGATAATCTTCGCATACCTACCCTATGGCCTGGCAGAGGGCATCAAACTGTCTGGTGGGTGCATGCATACACAGCCACATGCTCTGAATTATGAATTTTGTATGTTTGGTCTTATAGGACTGTTTTCTAATACCATTCATTCTCTCCACAGGAATTATGTCTATCCTGTTTGCGGGAATTGTGATGTCTCACTACACCCATCACAACTTGTCTCCTGTCACCCAGATCCTCATGCAGCAGACACTGCGCACAGTGGCCTTCATGTGTGGTCAGTGAATTGATTCTTATTTGTCCAATCTCTACTTGATTTTCATTTTGCAGTAAGTTCTCAACACAATTTATTTTTCTACTTATCTCTCCAGAGACATGTGTGTTTGCCTTCCTTGGTCTCTCCATCTTCAGCTTCCCTCATAACTTTGAAATATCCTTTGTCATCTGGTGCATAGTGAGTGCTCTTACCATTTTTCTAAATCTTATTTGAATGGTATCTCAGGTGGTTCCCATGATGGTCAGTGTTACAGCTGTTGTCCTCTCTGTAGGTCCTGGTTCTTCTTGGCCGAGCGGTGAACATCTTCCCACTGTCATTCCTGTTGAACTTTTTCAGAGACCACAAGATCACTCCCAAAATGATGTTCATCATGTGGTTTAGTGGTGAGATGATACAGTGAACCTTGTGAGCAGTGTGTTATGAGAATGACAGGAAGTTGGTTCTTTGTCTCTTGTCTAAGCTGTGGTAATTTCCCTAGCACAGTGTGCCTCTCTCTTGGCTCAAATGAAAGTAGTAACAGCCCAGAGCTTAAATGAGTAGCCAATGAATTGTTAAGTCGATCAACAGAAAATGAAGCTCCTGCCATTTTGGTAATCAATTAATCATTTTAGTCCTTTTTCAGACATTTGGTGTTGGACAATGAAAACATGTCGCTTTGGACTTACAGATATAGAAAATGCCCTGCAGATTAATCGATAATGAAAATAATTATTGCAGTTCAAGTGAGAACTATGGAAAGGAGATAGAGGTCTACAGTAGCTAGCTATGGGGCCAGCTCTAGCAGAACCCCTGAAAGCTCCCAACCAAACAGTGAATGTTGAAGATAGTCTCATTAAAGATTTGTTATAACAAAAACTAACTGTCCTACAACATTGCTACATATGAGCATTACACCCTGTCTCAGAGTTCATTGGTAAGCCCCACCCTCTACCAGCCAGCCAAACTAGTCACATGTACCTCCCACTCAGACTAGAAAGTGCTACTCTTGAAGAGTAGTTTCAATAAGAGGATCTCTGATAGTTCTGATCATTTGCATATTAAGTGTATTTTTGATCAGATAAGTCAATTCAACCTGCTTTATTTCACAGGAAAAAACACTTTATATGAACACTGATTACAGAGAATTCTGGGAAAATATATTCATAGCTGAAATGATTAGTTGACAGAAAATTAATCTGCAAATATTCTGATAATTTATTTATAATTTTAGTTAACTTTCAAGCAAATTTGGCTGTTGGTTAGATTAAAAAAAGAAAAAGAATTTGAATATCACCTCATCTGGGGCTCTGAATTTCTCACAATTTTCATTGTCGGATTAAACAATACTGACAGCAGTCATTATTTGCAGCTCTAATGTATTAAAATCAAACAAATGAACTAAGTGTCCAGATTACATGTGTGTGTTTCTGTGTGTACTCCTTTCACAGTCTCGTTCCTTGTGTCTTTTTCTTTGTCTGCCAGGTTTGAGAGGAGCTATCCCCTACGCTTTGAGCCTTCATCTGGGCCTGGAGCCCATTGAGAAGCGGCAGCTGATTGGCACCACCACCATCATCATCGTACTCTTCACCATCCTCCTCCTGGGGGGGCGGTACCATGCCACTCATCCGCATCATGGACATTGAGGATAGCCAATCGCGACGTAAGAACAAGAAAGACATCAATCTCAGCAAGACAGAGAAAATGGTAATGGATGAAGCACTTTGATTTCTCACACACACACACACAGACATACACACACACACACACGAGCAGACAGACTGTTGGTAGTCGCTGTGCCATCCTCTTAACTGCCATCAGACTTTCACTGTTCTCTTCAGAGGGAAAAACATCAAAGGGTTGATTGTGGTTTGTGTGAAGGACACTCAATCAGCGGGGAGCAAACCACTCTCATCACAGAGACGCACACACACACAAATAAACCCTAACAACTAGCATTAATATATTTTCCCAGACGCACCAATATACAAGCTATCGTGAGTAATATTTCACTTGACTCCGACTCTAGATAATGGGTCTTTCTTTTGAAGCAAATCCTGTCATTGAGGTCACTGGCGTCTTGTGGTGGTGTGTTATCATGACTGGTTTTCATAGTATTTGCATGTTTGATGTTTTCCAAAGCTAAGTGTTACACCTTAGGGTACCAGCAACTAGATCTATCAACCCTCCATTTTCCCTTCTGGCTCTCATGCCCTCTTTGATGTAATTCCCTCTCTTTTCTCCCTCCACTCTTTTTCCCTCATCCCTTGTCCTTCTGCGTGTGTGATCTTGACTCCATCACAATCAATGCTGTTCTGTCATTTGGACTTTTTTCCCTTGCACCAGCCCTCCTCTCCTCCATGTCTTTCACCTCTGTCTCATTTGTTGGCCCGTTTCCTTTGATTTCTTTTTATCTATTTATCTGACTCCCTCCCTCTTTCTCCTCTTCTTCTCTCTCTAGGGTAATACCATTGAGTCAGAGCACCTATCAGAACTGACGGAGGAGGAGTACGAGGCTCAGATCTACCACAGACAAGATCTAAAGGGCTTTATGTGGCTTGATGCTAAGTACCTTAACCCCTTCTTCACTCGCAGGCTTACCCAAGAGGTGAGAGAGAGAGAGAGAAATTCCTTAAACATATTTAATTGTTTTGCAGTCCTACTGGTTTGCAACCCTTGTGTTTGATGTCTAATAAATAGAAATGCTTCACAGTAGTGAGTGCCACCCAGTAAACTGGATTTTCATGAGGGTTAAACAAAAAAAAAAAAGTGATTATGTGAGTTAAAATTTATAAAAACTTAGTACCACCCTCAAACCATGTTAACTCTTCATGTATCTTCAATATTAATGACCTTGACGACTGAGAAGATATTTTAGACATTAGACAGTGGAGTCCCCTTTCACTTCTGGCTTAATAAGCAGCGTGAGGTAATTAGTTCATGGACTGTAAAGTGACAGGATATTATGTGTCTAGTTAAGACAGGGAGCCAGACCAGTCCTCACAGTAATTAGAATACATGAAAAGGTTAATGTATGGTCATGCTGGGGAAAATATCCTGTTACCTACAGGCAAAGCTCTTGTGTCCAACGCAACATCAGACAGACTTAACCTTGAAATGTCCAATGGGATGTTATTGGGCATATTGATGAGGAGGTGACAGTATTGAAGTGGAGGAAAAAATCAAATGACACTGTGAAAGTCGGTAGTGTAATTACTGTTGGCAATGGCTCCACACTCAGGGTGGAGCATGTTTTCTTTATGTAAGGTGAGTAAACTAATGTATGCTTTGCCACTTTGGAAGGCATGAGAACATTTTTTATTTGAACATAGCATAACTGAAAACTTATGCCCCTGATGGCAATTTACTGTTGTTTAAGTTTATCTTCAATTATCTTCAATCAAAACCATTCACAGTATTAACAATAGCAACCGAAGGAGCCTCACCATGGATGTGCCTGTAGGGTGACCGTATTCTACTGTTATTTTGCATATCCCTCTACTCCTTTTGATGTCTATATTTCTGTATGGTCATGTTTATTCTTGAATGTGTGCGGATGTGCCGATTTTCACTGCCTATATAACATGTGTCTGGCAGGACCTGTTACACGGCCGGATCCAGATGAAGACCCTGACCAACAAGTGGTACGAAGAAGTTCGTCAGGGACCCTCAGGCTCTGAGGATGACGAGGATGAAGCAGAACTTCTGTGAACTGAACAAACACTTTCAGTTCATATGAAAACAATGAACAGACATTGTGTCTCCTGGGCAGAGGGAGTGTGTGTGTGTCTGTCTGTCTGTCTGCACACAAAGTGGGCTGGAATGTGTCAAATCTTAGTCCCAGTAAAACTGGATTTGAAAATTTTAACACTGGATGAAGCAAAAAGAAAAACATCTGTGAAAAATTCTCTTCCTCACATGAATGCCATATTGTTCGAGTTAAAGAAACTGAAAGGATATCTGAATAATTGTGTGCTCCTGTTCACTGCTGAACAGCACACGGGAAGTTTTGCTGATTCTGAGAAACTTTTTCCAGGTGTTTCTTTTCTAAAGGTGAAGGGAAATCAGAAGGGAAGCTGTGAGGGAAATTTTTAAATGTAAAGCAATACTAGAGCACCTTGTCACATTTTCCTCTTAACTTTTGTATTATCCGTTGCTATGTGGCACTGGCTTATTTAAGTTCTGCTGAAAGTGTGGGGGGGTGGGGGGTGGGGGGGTACAACATTATGTCGCTACAGGCTCAATTCTTAAAATGAGATTTGTAACAAGCCACAGGTTGCTGCTTTGAATAGCTCCTTGTCTCCACATTAGTATGCATTAATGATTCTGAGTTCATTTATTAAAAGACACATATATTTCTACATATGTAATGAAGATAAAATACAAGGAGTGACGGATGAGCTACCACTTCACCCTCCAGCAACTACGCAACGAAGAGAAATGAAGGAGAGAGTTAAAACTAGTGAAACATGCTGGGTAAAACTAATAATTTTCGAAACATGAAATACCTAGCTTATAGGAGAATAATTGTACTCTAAAAAATTGGAAATTGCCTTCATTTTCAAGTAGTGTTCCAGTCTGGTTTCCCTAAATTAACTTTTCTTTGTTTATTTATATTTTCTGGTGAAGTTTCTGCCACTACACTGTGTATAAAGTAGAACTTGAAATGTTGCTTTTGTGATTTTCACTAAGGGTTTCTAATGAAAGCAGGCACCAATGAATGTGTGGGTAACTGGGAATATGGTCTCATGAATGTTAATGTTTTTTTTTTTATTTATTTATAAATGTTTATGTGCTGTTTGTGGGATAAAAGCTTTTATACAAGCTCTATGAGCACTGCAGAATTATACAAAAAATATCTATAATAAATCATTGACATCCTATATACTGTATCAGATGCAACTTTAATGGGAAAAGAGCTACACCTCTTAGAAATTAAATAGTTCCTACTTATTGAGATACCACTGAAGGAGCAGTATTGTGAAGTACTATTACAAAAATCAAGGAAATTTAGGAAAGCTTTTAGCCAATACTGGCTTTATTGCAGTACATTTTAAAAATATAAATAAACCTAAGCTAATTTAGAAGAGCACTGAAATACTGTATAATAAATAAGAACTGAAAATCAACTACACATATATAGTATAGTAAGTCTACTTTTCATAAATGTATAGGTACTTAATATAGAGCATATTAAAGTCTGCCCAACTAAATGAGGATTTAGTACATAACAGCACTTAAGTATGGAGAGAAAATGTAAGAAATAGTAATAAAAATCTAAACTCAGTACCACCTTCATTCCATATTAACTCTTAGTATATCTTGAATATTAATGACCTTATGACCTCAGAAGATATAACAGACATTTTCATGTTGCAGTGTGAGTTTACGTGGAGTTCCCTTTCACTTCTGGCTTCATATGCAGCGTGAGGTAATTAGTCCATGGACTGTAAAGTGACAGGATATTATGTGTCTAGTTAAGACAGGGAGCCAGACCAGTCCTCACAGTAATTAGAATACATGAAAAGGTTAATGTATGGTCATGCTGGGAAGAATATCCTGTTACCTACAGGCAAAGTTCTTGTGTCCGATGCAACATTAGACAGATTTAACCTTGAAATGTCTAATGGGATGTTATTGGGCATATTGATGAGGAGGCGACAGTGTAAAAATGGCAGAAGAAATCAAATGACAGTGTCAAAGTCAGTAGTGTAATCAATGTTGGCAGTGGCTCCACATGTAACTCAGGGTGGAGCATGTCTCCTGTATGTAAGGTGAGTAGACACTACTGCGTGCTTTGCCACTTTGGAAGGCATGAGCAATTTTTTTAATTTATTTTTTTTAACCTGAACATCAGATAACTGAAAAATTCAATTAGTGTGGTTTCTATTAATAAATCCTGCACACTGTTAGATGTAACAAGAGACATTTTTGTGCTAAGTGCTAAATATATGCAGTGACCTGACTGGAATGTATAATGTCAGAAGCAAAGAGTGCATTTGTCTGATAATTAGGTTTTGTAATAAGAACATACAACCAGCAGGGGGGGTCTAAACAGCATTGGTCCATGAAAAATTAATAATGCCAGATATCAGTGGATGACAGTGCCACATTATTTACTATTCATCACCCAGCTCTGAACAGTAACTCCTCCACTGTATATTAAACATATTTCCACTGAAACTGGTTGAGATGCACATGAGTGCATACTGGGGGCAAATGAGAATTTCCACTCTGTCTATACTGAAATGAACCAGCTCAGACTTCACTTCACACAGTGTCTTCACTTTCTACAAGTTTATCCTTAGTAAGTTTAAGTGGTTCCTTGATTAAACAATACACATACAATACACAAACAATACAAAATACTGTTAACAGGTTAACCAAGATGGACAGTTAGTCATATACATTTACAGCAAAACAAATATTTTTTTCCATTAGTAATTCTCTGTGGTAAATCACAAACATAGGTCCACGTTTTCCTAGTACTTCCTCTCATTTACCATGTTGTAATGGTATTTTGATATTCTGGGTTGTGTGTGATTGCCTCTCTGTTTTTTCGTTCCACCTTTTCTTCCCTGTGTTTCAGTGTCACAGAGTTCAGTTATTTTTCTTCCTCTGTTCAAACACAGACACATCAGTGCGAAGAGCCCCTCAGCAGTAAAGACATTTTATGATGCCTTCGAGATATTTACAGTTCTTCCAATTCTTCCAGTTCACAAATCATTAACTACGATCTATCCGCTGTCAGACACCTGAGCAAAAATCGTTTTAATCTGGAGGAAACGAACATCATCGCTCAAGATATCATTGCTTGTTTTACAATTTATTATTCCTCAATATTCTTCTAGAGATTAGATGAAAGATTGAGGAGTGTGCAGGGGGTGAATCCAGTCGGATCCCCAGCCAAATAGTAAATGAAATATGTTGCTAGAATAAATGAGAAAATATAATTACCACCTTGGTATGCACAGGTGATAAATTAATATTTCACGCTGGCATGCTGACAGCTTCTGATTATCGTCATGTACTTGCAAGCAAACATGCAAATGTGATGGATTTTTTTTTAGTTCACATCAAATCTGTGGATCAGTGGATTTCACTGATTTACATGCCGTGAATCAGCGATAGGAAATTCTCCTGTGAAATCAGAAGTTGTTGACCAGCTGCAGGCGAGAATTAATTTGGCTTACTGTTATGTCATCATACACAAACTGTGGAAATTTACTTCACTGTGAAACCACATCATGGCAGCATGTAGGCAGAGGAAAGGGAAAAATACAGGCTCTCTGGCTGCTCTTGGTGTCCTGCGGTGAGAGCCAGCAGGGAAGCTTTGAGGGTCAACAGAGAACCACCTCACAAAAAGCACACATAAAGACTCACAGTGCGATGGGAAGACCTGCAAACATTCAATCAAAAAGTTAACTTTAAATGTGTTTTTCTGTGTTTTTAAGGTTATTGTTTGTCTGTTGGCATCCACAGTGTGGTCAGTCAAAGCTCAGTCATGTACCTCAAAATGCCATCTCTTTATACTCTTTGCTGTGTGTCTTTTTTCAGCGCTTTCTCTTCCCAAACACTGTTTTCAGCTACTTACACTTTGAATCACTCCATTAATGTTTTCATGAGTTCTCTGTCTCAATAAGTGGGAATGGCAGGAGTTAAACTGCTGGGAAAACTGATAAAGTAATTGAATGTCAGCTAAAGTAGAGCAGACATTTGAGATTCAGCTGGCTCAAGGCAGAAAATTTGCTTCACCCACACACTTTGCATGCGCTAAGGATTGTCATCCCCAGCTCTCACCCCACCACAAGGGGACTTGATTAAAGGAACAGTTTGACATTTTGTGAACTGCTAATTTACTCTCTTAGCAAGAATTAAATGAGATTGATACGACTTTCATGTCTGCACTGCAAACATTAAGTTGCTGCACACAGCCAGTTAGCTTAGCTTAGCACACAAACTGGAAACAGGGGTAGCCTGACTTTGTCCAGCAGTAACAAAATCCATCTTTAAAGCTCACTAATGCTCACTTATGCTTTGTTACTGGACAGGCCGAGGTCAGCTGTTTCCAGTCTCTGTGCTAAGTTAAGTTAACTGGTTGCTTGTGGTAGCTTCATAATTTGCATAAATGTATCTAACTCTCTTATAAGAATAAGCTTGTTCTCCAAAAATGTTGAATCACTGCATGTTTTATCTGTACGCTGTATTAAGCTGCAGTGCATCAAGTATTAGATATCATCAAAGTTAATATTTTGGGGGTCTGAGAACAATGTCCATTTACTTGAAATTAGCACAAATATTAATCTAAACATTGCAACTGGCTGATGATTCCTTTCCCTTTTGTATGTTGTTTTCTTTCACTCTTTATGTGTCTTATCTGCAGACAGAATAGACGTACTTCATCAAGCCCCTCTGCCAGAAATGTCATTTATATACAACTAAACTGTAACAGACCGAAGCTGCAACTAAACTGTGTGTACTTTGTGAGGATGTGTAGTTTGTGTGAGTAGTGTATCAGCGTACGGAAATGGCCCTAACAACACATAAGAATGGGAGTCTATAACACTACATCTCATACAAATGTGTTCTGACACCAGCCCTCACAGTAACTAAACTTGTAATTGTTAAGCATAAAGATAGTAACATCTTGAGCCTGAAAATAAGACTGAATTTCCACTTTATTTCACTTCATTCTGTGTGAATCACAGAACAAATCAGCGATGTGGGCCAGTGATTCGGTGATCTGAACATCTTATTTTAACTGAGTGAACATGTGACGTTTGTAAGGACTAAGTCAGTTTTTCTTGTACATTCCACAAATTAAAGGGAAACAGACAAGAGCCCACAGAGCACTGTGTCTCAGTTCTGAAAATATGACTGGGCAGACAATCATATAACGTAAATATAAGGCTTAAAATATCAGGGGATAGTTGATGGTAGGAATGTGAGAAGATGCAAATCTGAGTGTTCTGTCTGTGTCTGAGCCTTGTGCTGAACTCAACATGTCTGCAGACAGATTTTTATATATATATCTGGGCCGAGTAGTCTGGGGATGTGAAAGACTTCACTTCTTCTGATTTAAAGCCAATGGGTTGCCATGGGAACTGACTTCAGGCCAGTGATAAGTTTTTTAGTTGGACACTGTCAACAGCCACTTCATCCTCTTGAGGCAGAGGAGGTTTTCAGTACAATGCCTTGTTTCTGGAGTTGTTTGAGGCTGTTTTGCTGACATATGCAGAAAGTCAGTGTCAGTGAAATTCATTAAAAATGAAAAAAATGAAAGTATATTCTAATACAGGAGTTATCCACCTGGTATACTTTGTGTTTAAATCAATGGCACAATCCTGGGAAATCGCTTGGCCCAAAACCTGCATCTGATTGCTTTAAACATTAATGAAGTTATAGATTTTAAAATGACCTTCTTCTTCTTAAACTTTGCTTAAACCCACAGAGCTCTACTGCAAAATCTTATCTTTAAGTGTTTATTAATGTCATCATTAAGAACTCTGACTCCTCCTTATAAAGCACTCATAACTTTATAATCATAACTAAATACAATATTTATATGAACAGTTCAGACCATAACTGAGCATGTATATCTGTCCATCCATCCACTCTTCTGTTTTTAGAAACACAAGCTACTTTGCTAATTTGTCCACCTACTGCAACAACGCGCTGTTGGACATTGACATTTATTACAACAAAATTAGCATGTTCTCTGCTGAGAAGTTCTGTGTATTTAGAATCAGGATCTTTTCCAAGAAGCAAGTTTCTGAAGTCATCTGGTTACCTTTGTTGACCTCAGCAAAAGTGAAAGATGGACTCCTTTAAAAGGGCCTGTTCTGGCCTGCCAAGTTAGCTGGATAATTCAGTACCTAGTAATGCTTGTTAACAAGTTATTCCACCAAAAAGGGAGCTTAAAGTAAAATATGCACTAAATCTGCTTTATTAGTACCAATGAATGCTGATAAAATGTTAACTAGCTTACTTGTCAGGATTGAGTGTTTGGACATTGTAGTTTACTCAATAACTGCTGTTTATTTTTGCTGAATAAGAATGTGCATCCTGTATAAAACTTTAATCATTATGGTGGAAGCATTACCTGATGCACATGTATTCCTCATTTTACCTCACCAATTAATACTTATTCACGTTGTATAAAAGTTGGAGTAAAGTAAAATTATCTATGATTTATTGATGTTAATGATGCTCATAGAGCGTGAAAATCTTATGAGACATTTCGCATCAGAGGGGAATGAATGATGCAGCAATAGACAAAGTAGCTTTAAACTTTTGTAAACATATTTCCAAACATAAACTGTGGTTGTATCACATTTATCAGACCTTCATCGTTTTATGTTATGAATGCTTCATCAGTGTTGCCTGATTGGCAGCGGAGCCTCAGAAGATTTGGAGCTGAAGATTTGGATACAGTCTTAGGGTCTTACAGTCTTAGCCTAAGGGTACAGATTGCACAGCATCAGAGGGCCCCATTTTCAGTGCACTTACTTTAAAAAACATGCAATATACTGATTGACAGCAGGCAAGCTGGACACTTAGGCCACATCTACTACTTGAGGGACGTTTACTGTCGTTATGCATAGAGTGTAATTGAAAATATCAGATTGACTGAAATGTTTTTCTTCTACATTAATTCACGTTAACCCATCACATATGCATGAAATATTTTCAGAAAATACATATTCAGCCTTCAGGCCACAGAGGGATACAGAGGTCTTTAACAAATTCAAAACAGTGCATCTCTCTGACTGCCACCTTGCAGAGAGATATATGCTCTGTAAACAAACCCACCTCTTTTCACATCAACAGTTCACAGTGGTACCACAGCTAAACATAATCTTTTTTTGGTGGGGGGGGGCTTTTTCACCTTTATTTGGATAGGACAGTGGAGAGGAGAAAGGAAACAGGGAGAGAGAGTAGGGGAATGACACACAGTAAGGGTCCAGCCAGACCGGGAGTCGTTCAGGGGACCAGCTGCTCAGGGCACTTGGGCCCATGTGGTACACACCCCAACCATTCGGCTATGGGGGCACCCCAAGCTAAACATAATCTAAGATGTGACATGATAAATACTTGTGAACAGATATGGGATAGCAGCAGAAGAAATAAACCCTAACTTCTGTGTTGATTTGTTGATTTCAACAGGCTAAATGAAAGACAGAGACAAGACAAGCAAAGAGCTAACTTTATTACCCTTGCATTATCAGGCTCATTAGGATACACAAACAGGAGAGCTTTAGGGACAAGAGACAAGTATTATTTGGCAGACAGACAACAACTGACACACTGCCAAAGACTGTAAGTTGTGTGACAAGTTCTGCACTGAACCAAACGTTCAGTTATGAATGGGACAAATGCATGTAGTGTTACACACGTGTAATGCATTATTGTAAGACAGGGTTCTCATACAAAGTGTGAGAAGACTACTGAGTGAAACTGTAATTGCCCTGGGCTTGGGGGTGACAAATTTGTGAATGTGTGTTTGCTTTGACAGCCAGACACTTACCCAATACATCATACAGCCTGTAATGTGTGTGTCTGTGAGCATGTTTTCGTATGTCTTCATGTATGTGTATGTGAGAGTCTGACCACTTGATAAACTGATATACACTGGCGAGAGAGAACATGGAGTGGATGTGAGTGGGCTGAATTGACCACTCAGCAGAAAGAGGCATAAGGTCAATAGTGGCAATGAGAGCAATCAATGTAGCACAGTACAGACTGATGGTAACTTTTTGTTGGTAATTAGGATTAAGGGGCTTATGGCGGCTAACCACAGTGACATTTTATTGGATATCTGTCCAGCTGGAATATCAATAGCTGCTCCCTGTGTATTGTGTACTGGATTGAAACACCTCCATCTCAGCTCCTCCAAATCACTATACCATCCATAACCTTTGTTTTCCTAGAATGATACATCATTATCATATACATCTATCAGCCACAACATTAAAACCACCCACAGGTGAAGTGAATTAAATTGATCATTTTGTTAAAATACAATCTCCTGCTGGGAAACCTTAGGTCCCGACATTCATCTGGAAGTTACTTTGACATGTACCACCCACCTAAAATTGTTGTAGATTCATAACCTGCCTAATATTGTGTGGCTCCCCCTCATGCCATCAAAACTGGTGTGACCTGTCGGAGCATGGACACGGGACCTCTGAGGATGTCCTTTGGTGTCTGGCACTGGAACATTGGCAGCGGATCCTTTGGGTCGTGTGAGTTGTGGGGCCTCCATGGATCTGGCTTGTTCTGGTGCAACCCCCATGGCAATAACACCTTGGCTGCTTGGTCTACAGCAACGCTTAGGTGGGTAGTACATGTAGTGAGTAAAATCCAGAGGAATGTCAAGACCTATGGTTTCCCAGCAGAAGATTGTATTTTAACGAAATGATCAATGTACTTCACCTGTCGGTGGTTTTATTGTTGCGTATAATATTTTTTCCGTGGGGCACATGGCTGTTACTTTGTATCACAAACCTCATTTGTGCAAGAATGCTCTGAAATGTTCACCATATTCAATATTTTAGTGTAGTGTGCTAGCATGTGTACATAATCTAATTAGTAAGCACAAAGTACAGCTGAGGCTGGTAGGCATGTCATTGGTTTTGTAGATATTTGCGCGTAAACCAAATATTGACACTGTGTGAAAAGTCAGAGGATCATTAAAGTTATCACAATTCATCGCCAGAGGGAGTGATGAAGGTATGAATGCATGTGCCCTGGTGGTGCAAGAGAGAAAGTCAGGGCACCACCAAATTTATTGGGATTTATTCTCTGGGCACAATGGATATCTGCACCACATTTCATAGCAATCCATCAAGTGGTTGTTGAGATATTTCAGTCCAAAGTTGTGGACCGTCTGACCTACAGACTGACGTTTCCATCCCTAGAGCCATGACACTACCATGGCTAAAAATAATGTCCAGGTTATCTGGCATATGGTGGTGTGAGGTTTTCACTGGTAGTGATATTGATACATTGACATATCTAATACTACTTGTTTTGTAGCTTAGGATCGCCCGTCCATCTGCTGGATTATCATCAAAAAAATGCAGCATATAGAGCCAAGTTAAGAGAAACATTTTAAGCCACTTTAACTCTCAAAAACAAGCTAAGTAGATGCTGCTTGTCTGGCAGGTTGCTGCTCATCCATTCCACAGCAGTAACAAAGCAGCAGGCAGCAGCATTAATGTACATGGTAAGCAAATTTACTTTGAATGGCAGCATGATATACTGTATGAATGGGCTCCATTGTACCTCCCAGAAGCCCCAGGGTGTGGTCTGCATTACTAATTAAGCATCAGAAATGCACAAAAGACATCCTTGTCAGTTGTGGATGGTTAAACCATGAAGCACTTTTTTTTCATTTGCTTTGCACTGCCAGACACCCAGTAAAAACTAAATACTGTAGGATGGTTAGCCACAGACATTCAACAAATGCTCGACGGCATCACGGTCAGCTTTAGGCTAGAAATGAATTGAGGTAGTAGATACATGTGCACAGTCTAAGGCAAGCAAGTAAGGTTTGTGAGGTTCGGGTTTTATTGAAACCTCTTTTTTGTTTCAGCATATTTCATTGCATCATATTGAAAGAGGTTTCTGGTACCATGTCCACTCATTCACATACATAAGTGACATAATGTAATTAATGTAATGTAATGTAATAGTTTAGAAAGTTGTGTTTGAAATTAATGTAATTTGCTGGAAATTATAAAGAAGGTACCTCAGCTATCACATCAGGGGTTTTCTTCTGAGCATATGTTCCACTGATGATTATGTACATGTATCATGACATGTAACTGCTGTTATACCACTGTGAGTTGTTTTGTTCAACCTGTCTAATTTCAAACTCTTACACTAATATATTCCATGCTGTTAATTACCTGTATAGTGTGGCTCACTATGCTTTAGTGGTTGCTATGCCAACTCTTGTAATACTAAGGATAGGATCATATATGTACAGGCCTACTGGTGGGCCAAAGACAGACAGAGAGAGTGGCTATGAGTATGTCCTTAAATACTCGCTTTAGTTAAATACCACTAGAAATGATCAGCAATATTCATTATTGATGGAGATACAGAGAAATGATTTGATGATGAGACTGTAATGTCTTCATAAAAGTAGGCCCATTTAGACAAGAGTTAGGACACGTTCTCCCCTCACAGCATAAGTGGACATGATGTTAGGAGAAGAGACATCAGATGGATGATGGAACCTCCTTGTTTAAATCTGCAGAGATGACCTAAAGATTATGACCTAAAGAAGATATTATAAAGGAGATAGAGTGTGGCATGATATACAGATAAAAGAGTGGCAGAATTGTAGTGATATTTAAAGATCCCCACCCACCAACTGATTGGCTGATAGACAGCGCTAAAAGAGTTGAATGATCAGATAAAATGGCTGGGAATATATCAATGAAGATAATGAGAAAGAGTGAATCCAGCAACAAGAAAAGCAGATAAATGCTGGTTTTATGTGTTGTTTTGTGTGTAACAAAAATATTCATAAGGGCATGCTTTTATATGGAATCTGCATTATGCTATGTTCTCCTGTCCCTATTGGTAGATCAATTGAATTAATTGACCCCTCTTACAATGACATGCAATGCTTAGCTCCTACCTGTATGTTTACACATAGGGGTCACAGACCTCACAAACACCTATGCATGCCAATCATGGCTAAACCTGCTCTCTGATCAATAGCTTACATACTGTATGTCCACAGGTTATTGAGGGTGATTGGGTGAATGTCTGCTTTGCTGTATACTGTTCACAACAATATGAGTATATATACAACACCACTGACTAGCTCTAATGTCTGAGTTTGAGGTGACACACACCACACAGTTCCCAATTCATGTATCAGTACAGAGAGCTAAAGTGTCTCCAGAGTCTACCACAGCTCTTCTTAGGTTTTGAGAGTGTGCTCATGGGAACTGTACTCATTCAACATTATTTGTTATATGCAAAAAAAAAATAAAAAAAATAAATCATTGTCATGTCTGTCATAACAAGGTAGGGATAAAAAATAATAACAAGGTAGGGATACAGTACACACTCTTTTACTCTGTAAGTATGTTGACAGTTCACTAAACAAATACATTCAAATGAATATTTTGCATTTACAAGAAATTATTGGGAAGTAATGCTACACCTATGACTGTTTCCTCCATTTATATTGGGTGTTGCGTGGTGGAGTTAATTAATACCACACAAATTGTTCAAAGTAGAAGTTTAAAAAACATAACATATGAATACATACATACACACACAGACATACATATTATGTACAACAGCAGTACAAAATCAGGAAAATGTCCAAGAGGTTTCTAAATCTTTTCTGAACCTTTTGAGGCCCATGACCCTATTTTATGCCGTATGTTTGTATTCTATTTTGGCATCACTGGGAATACTGGAAGAACTCCAGGGGGATTATATAGAAATGATCCTGTTTAATTCATAACAGAGCCAACAAATATAAATATATCTCTATCAGGCAACCTTCTCACAGGTTTCTTACACTCACTTTGAGAAACCGTGACTTATAGTCTGCTGATTTTATTGCATGAAAATGCAAACATGGCGTGAAATGCATCATTTCCTGTGTGCCAGGCTCTGTTCTGTACAGACTTTGTTGGTATTGTCAAGCAGAACATGTGCAACAAGCCATGACTGTCTGATGGACATTTCATAATCACTGAGTAAGGAGTGCATCTCCATCCACTGTATAATGTCTTACAATTGATATATTGGCAATTTCCTTTTGTTAAAGAACATAACAGATACAAACCTTGCATGTCAACAGTAAGAGGTGGTGAGTATTGAGGATGGAGTGGGGGTGGTGGCGGTGATTGGTCATTATACACATACTCAGATATCAACAATAAAGACAGAAAGAACACGTTCATAAATCCTGTATTTTGAAATCCAGCTCCCACCTAATCTCCAGCCTCCACTGTAACACCCTTATTGTGTCTTTCTGAGAGCACAGAGCGCAATATGTAAGACACTGATTCGGCAGCAGTTTTATCCATGATTGGCAAGCATAGTTACTCCTAAGGTCAGTGGCCCCTATCTGTGACTATAAGCTGCATAGCTTACATGGATGCACATAAATAAAGCAACACGATTCCAGCAGCTCCCTGTGTGTGGTTGAGCACAGACTTGTAATCACGCATACACACATTTACAATACATGTTCAACTTCCATTACCCCTGAGATTGTGTTGCACAATGCTGGGGATTGCATGTCAACCTTCCAGGGCATGAGGCAGGATGTGTGTGTAAATATGTAACATTACTGGAATGTAAATAAATTAAGAGATATGTGCATCCCTGGTGTTTTCCCCCAGTTGAATTTTTAAAATGTCCTCTGACAAGTATCCAGAGACATAAAGTAACCTTGGAATTTGCATCATCAACAAATTGCCTTTACAGTACCTAACACAATGACAAAGTGCTATGGTGTGCGTCACAGTGGAGCGGGAGTGGGAGGCCGAGGTGGTGAAGGGATGAATATGAAGAGTGACAGTGTGAGGAATAAAGAAAAACACAATGAGAGTGAGAGAGAGGAAAGGAGTGAGAGAGGGATTTGTTCTTCCTCTGAAGGCCGTGGTGTCACATACCCTCATGGTCATATTCACAACTGACATTACTGAGATGAAGCTGTTCCTTTTCAGGACAATAAATCAGGAATCCAGCTCTGCAGCTAGTGTATTCTTTAACTGTCATGTAAGCATACAGTGAAGCTTTACATTAGTCATAAATCATAACTCCCCATCATTCTGCTCTCTAAAAACAGGCATTTGAGACTGAATTGAGGTCATGGCCCCTTGTCTTTTATATCTGACCAAGTGTTACACTATATATTGTCGTAACAAGGACACGGAAACACCTACTGAAAAAAAAATACATTTTTCATGACCGTACACCAAACAGCTGTGTACTTTTCTTCTTGTTTGCCAACCACCTACTGTGTCTGCAGCCTATAACCTGATTTCCATATGGATGCGATATGGAGAAGGAATTTTCAGAACAAGCGTTACTGTGGTAAACACAGACCCCTTGCATCCACTAAAAATGAGATGCTTTAAAGAACCAAGTCAAGCCAGACTCTGTCACTATCCAAAGTGACTGACAATGAGTAATTTTTCTACACACAACCAGTAGTGGAAGAAGTATCAGATTCTTTACTTAAGTAAAAGCAACAAGACCACAACATAAAAATACTCCATTAGCCTATACAAAAGTCCTGCATTTACAGTCTTAGTAAAGTAATAGAAATGTATTGATAGTATTATAAATAAAAGTGATCATGTGATCATGGGTTGCGGCAGGTTGGAATCACTCATATAGTTTATATTATTATATATGACATAATTAGATTGGTAATATTAAAGCATTGAAAATGCATTAGCACCATTTTGCTGCTGTAGCTGGTCAAGATGGAGTTAGTTTTGACAGCCTACGCTGAGGTAGTGTGTTGTGGTTCGCAGTCTAGGTCAAGTCACGCCGTAAGTCTGTACTCATTTTATGGACAATGCTCTAATTTTTGCTTTTTTTTCTTCAATATTTTACTTTTAAATTAAGTCTGAGAAATTTAGCTGGGAAATGATTTGCATTTACACAAAGACATCTGAAATGTGTGGCAACTGGGACCCCAGATGCTTTTTGCTTTTTGCCAAAAGGCAGTGAACCACCAGTTTATTCTAACAACACACTGTATTATGTATGTTCCCCACTTATTTATTTCAAATGTAAAATTGTACACAGAAAGTAAGGATCAACCATTAGTCGATTTAGTTACCAGTGTAGAGATCATAGAATAACAACCCTGCAAACATACCTGTGCGGGTCCACTGTGGGGCCCCAGGTGACATATTTGTTGGTTGTTATTTTTACTTCTTTCTTCTTTTACTATGGTTTGCAAAAACAGTTTCAGGTGCATTACCACCATCTTCTGAAAAGGAGGTGGACCAGAATGCTCTCAAGCATTATATTCTCCTGTTGAGCCCGGGTTATTCCCAAAATGGAATAAATCTCTATACCCCACATGCCCTGAATTTAATCAGCAGTTCTTTAATCTCCAGTTTGATATGATCCATTTTCATTATTCTGTTTAAGAATTTGTCTTTCTCTCGTTTTTCCAGCATCGAGCTTCCGCAAATGAGTGAAACAGCGCTCTCTGGTTCTGACAGCTGATAAATGTCAGTCAGTCTGAGCGGCTATACAGACGTGACTGCACCCCACAGTAGAGACACACTGACGTTTAGGCCACCTGAGGAGGACAGGTGAACATCCTTAAATAAAACAAATTTAATAATCAATCAATACGATCTTTCCATTCTACCATGAAATGGTGATTGAAAGAGCCGGAGAAGAAACTAGAAGTGAAGTCGATGTTTGACCTCATAATAACACGAAGTTTACACAGTTTACATGGAACAACCGGGAGAGTTATGTTTTCAGTGCCGCTACTGGTTACAGCTAACGTGCTTTTGTGCAACTGGTGGGAGTGGGAGGGACATTAAGACATTAAGCAAACGAGATGAACATCATGCAACAAGTGCAGCTGGACATCATCTGACAAGGATACTTCATCTCCATGAGGAAATGGGCCTCGACATCAAACAACGTGAGTTACATTCGCTTTCCTAATGGTTTAAATGTCCCGCCGTTTGCTTGTGTGTGTTTTGTTGTGCTTGTTGGTGTTGTGGGTGTGTTGTCATTGTTGTGCATTAAAAATGAACTGCATCATTTATGAACATATCTGCTTTTATTTTTTTTTTTTTTCGTGTGCAACTTCATTAACAATAACCTGTTCGCTGTCCACACCCTTTTTTGTGTTATCTGTCGCCATCACATCAACTTCCGGTCTCTGATAAAATACTACAGACACCGTCTGGTATAACATGGCATTGCACTCATCATCACAGTGGGGTTACACTATGTGTGGTATCTATCATGTTTGGACTCTAGTACTTATCATAAATGTGCTGTGTTCATTCTGTAGACATAGTTGAACGGATGACTGGGCTGCAAGGCTTAGAATAACTTGTAATTTCCCCACATTTGCATTAGTTACGTGCTAATGTTGTGTGCTTTGTAAATGAGCTTGTGATTAAGGCCTGTTGCTTGTGGCAGCTTCTCACTGTTGTTTAGTTAGTTGTTGTGTTGTGTGATGAGTCATTCATTTTAATATCTTTAACCAGAATGTTCTGAGCCTTGTAGACAGTTTGTGTGCCATGTAGATAAGAGGTATAGTCATGTATTTGATACATGCATTATATTGTATTTTCTGTATTCAGCACTGACCTGTACATGCATGTGCATGTGCATTTCTTTTGACAAACCTAATCTATTGTCATGAAGTTTACTAATGAATGTTTTGGGTTGTATCAGTTCCTACTGGAATAGTGCAACAAACCCAAAGCTAGAAGTTGTTAACTTGTTGTTAAAGTACTCCACTCTAAATATTTAGATCACATGTTGAGCCACCTCCAGCCCATTAACAGCTGGTCCTGTCTGGCTCCTGGTGATGGGAAAAGGACCATCCACCATTTAATAAACTGTGTGTGTCCTGCTGTGTCACTGCATAATAAACAAACATCTTAGTGTATATTTAGGTGGATCGGATACACTCCTATCTACTTTTGAGGAGTCAAAGTGAAGCAGAGCAAGCACATAACAGACATGAAAACATTTAGATCTTGGACAGGTCCGCGACAACCCTGTCTTCTAGAAAGTATGTTTCTATACCATGCTGCAGTCAAGAATGTGTTTTGTAGGAAATGTAACGCTGGCTGGATAATGTTTAGCAATGTATTTTTTTTTTTTTTATTAATGAATGAATGGAGTACGGTATTGGTTAACAGCTGGGAACCGCCTGGAGGTGGTTAGAGGAGCTGCAACATACAGCACATATCAGAGACTGGTTTGCATCCAAAGTCCTTGTCTGTGATTAGAAAACACCATGCTTAAGGATGGAGTAAATCAAGGAGTTTGTTAAATGAAAATAAATACACATCTTAAACTTGTGAGTTGTTTATTTAATAATGCTTTGAGTTATTGTAGTGGATATTGTTCTGTAAAATAGGATATTTTGATTAGAAAGAAATATGTTACTGTAAAACTTGTGCTAATATAAAGTTCAGTATTAACATATTTGCAATCGCCAAACATAAAATTAACAAAATACCCGCCATGTTCATAGAAATGCAGTTATGTTTCCTACAAACCTATTTTCTGTTGCAGTTTAGTTGTATACCTTACTGCACCTCTTGTACTTTGGTGAACAGATTTGGTTCTAGTTGATGTTTCTATAAATGTAAATAAAGGTCTTCCTTGGTTGTTGTCCATGGTGCTGATTCAACTTCAAGTCCAACTCACATTCACTTGCACCTTTCCCATTGCTGGCTTTTCCCATGCTGGGACATTCTGTAATTTACCCTCTCAATTATAGATGGCTCCTGTTTTTTGTAGATGTGTCTGACAGTTGCTGAGAATTGACACTTGAGTGTTGAGACAATACCATCCTCTTGTTTGACTCCTGATCATCACTTGTGCTTAGTCAGAGTAGAAGGTCATTTCAGTTATTCAGTTGTTTGCATTAACGTTTTTGACCACTGTTTTCTTCTTTTGCCTTGTGTTAGTGGTTGTCGTGAGTTTTCTAGTTATTTTGTTTTTCTGGGCAGTTTGTTTGTTTACATAAAGGAATTCTTTGTAGAGACCTATTAAAAATCATTGAAAGGACATTTCCTGCTTAACTGGTCTCTGTTCTAAAGTTCTAAGCTTTGCAATGATAAAAATACTACAGGTATCAAAAAATAAAATGCCAGAGAAACTTGTGCCTCAGGGAATTGTCCTTGTGTTTGTGCTGTGCCCTACAAAAAGTCTTTTCTTGGCCACACTCTACAAGTAGCCTTTAATATGCAAAAATGATCTGTCCTTGCTTTTTCATAGGTCTATCCCTACATTGTTAAACTGAATTTAATGATTTGTGGTTTATCCATGTATTGACATGTGTACTTGTGTAAACAACAACAATTGTTACCTATACGTGGAGTCTACATATTGTTTCCTATTCAGCTCAGTTCTGCTTTAGCTTTACTATCCCTATTGAAACTGTTTTCTCAGTGTCTCAAGATGACTGTATTGTAAACAACAATATCCAGTTATACCCAATCAATAATAGACATTATTTTATGTCCCACACTCCACCACAATGTTATTGCTTGTTATTAGAAATTCACTCTGCCTTGTTCATTGTTTATAGAACCTTTATCTGCATATGTTCTACCTCTTGTGTCTTACCAGGCTCCTGACCCACATACAAGACCTGAAAACTATAATTATGATCTCTTGATGAGCTGCACAATTGTATCAGAACACTGCGACATCTTTATCCTCAATCAGCGTCAAGTGATTTTTCCAGCAGTACTGAGACATTTTAGCAAGCTTGCTGCCTTGGTCTTATTACCATTCCCATATCTGTAAATCTGGGAAGTCATATTTCACCACTTTTGCTTGAGTGCAAGGCAAAAGGTTCAGTTAAGAAAGATGTTTTAGATTTAAGATGGTCCATTAAAAGTTGAAACTGAATAGTAAAATGGTTGGTCCAAGTTATTTTTGCCCAATGTGAGTTTCAGTGTTGAGAAGTAATTATAGATCCGGTTTGAACAGGGATCACCACAAACATGCAAATGCTCATTCAAACTGGCCCACTTTTCTGGATAGCTAGATCACTATGATATGTGTCTGGGTGACATCATATTTTTTCTTCTCTCTCACTTTTTTGAGCAGAAACTGAATATAATATTAGAATGTACAGACAACTACTGATTTTATTGTTTGAAGCTGATCATCTCTGCCCCTGCTGTCACGTCTTGTGATTGTTTTCTTCATCTTGAGCTCCCAAAGGTGTAAGCAGAGACCTATCTGTAATGAAGAGCAAAAATTTATGACTTGGTTAAAGTTGTGAAACAGTCTAATCCACTCCAATTTAAAATAAACGCTGTACGTTGTACTAAATCTTTCTGTTCATCAAGGCTTGCCACCTTTCTGCCTGCTGTCATCCAGATTTCATGATCTGTACTGCAGCATTTGAAGTGTTAAGATCTCATATCATGCAAGAATTATGAGTAACAGAAAGGTGTTTGTTTCAAAGAATAAAGGAAGTCAGGAAACAATAGAAATAGAACAATATTTATCGGAGCTTATGAGTAGCATTTCTGAGGTGATGATGCTTTTTGTCAACTCTTTCCAATTGTGACTATATGCACATACAGATAGGTGACAAATTGAAAAACACCATGTGTCGCCAGAACAGCTTCAGTGCACCTTGGCATTGATTCTCAAGTGTTCCATAGGTGTTCAATTGGGTTGAGGTCTGGTGACCGAAGGCTATGGCATATGATTCATCATTTGCACACTATCAACTATCTTAGCACCTCATACCCCATGAATGGGGGCACTGTCATCTGGGGAGACCACCCCAGGATAGAAATGTTTCATTGACATGGGTGATCACCAGAGCGATTCTTGTTTGCAGTGATCTTCCTCTATGTATCGTTGGACCCAAAATATGCCAGCATGTCCCCCACAGCATAACAGAAAGAACCTCTCAATCCTCACTGTGTAGGGGTCAAGCATTCTAATTTACATTGTTCTCTTTTGTGCCCACCACACATGCACTTAAGTACTTGTTGAGAACATGGTGAAGTATGACTCATCATGTCATTTTTTTTCACCGTGGACTGGTGCCTATGGTTTTAAAAACAGTAGAACTTCCTCAAATGCATTAATTCCGCACGAGGATTCATGCACTGCAACCATAACATTCTCTCTCCCTCTATAGCCAAACTATACTGATGTCTTTCCCATAGATCTAAAATCCAAATGTCACTTTACTGTTCCTCTTCAGACACTAGCTAGTTTCTATGAGGAAGTGTCTGCATTTGTTATGCTTCTTTCCACTCATTTATTTTTTTTTTCTTTAATTAGTCACCTCTGTACAAGCATGCTTCCTGCATCTTTTAAATTTTTGTTGAAAGATGGTGTGGTTAGACAACATCACAACAAAAGGAATGTATGATGACCAACTGTAAAAAGAGTGTTATCGCTTTAGGCCCATGTGCACTGAAGTCGATTATCATCTACAGGATTTATTTTATTTGAAGTTCTCTTCACACAGAGAAATCAGTGCGGTGTTTACTTCTGGATCAATGAACGGGGGAGAGGGAGACCGGTGAAGCAGGGTGGTGTGGGGTGGTGGAGATTGCGTCATTTGCTCAACAGGGACTTGCTCCTTGAACATAATCACCCTTGGCTTTACCAAACAGCACTCCCATAAAGCAACAAGGGAATCATAATTGACCATGAGTGCAGGGTGCTGGCTGGCTGAAGTACTCTGGAGGTGTGATGTGACTTACAATGAGCTAAGAGGCAGGTGCACAGAGTTAGATGGTTGCACCCCTCCTTCTCCATACCACCATGAGATTCAGTGAGACTTACAAAGCACATCTGCTAATTGTGGCGCCTCCTGTTCATCACTCTTCTGAATTAGAATGTGCCACCAAGGAAAATTGGTGTGAAATGAGCCATTGCTTACATATTACAAGGCTGGGTTGTGTGCTAGTCAGCCAGTCTGATGAAATGTATGGAATGGGCATAGTGTGCATCAATCACCAATACCCCATCACTTATGGAGTTGGCTGTTGACGGTTTGGACTTACTCATTTTAAAAAATACGTCTGCTTAAGGTTTAGCAGAGATGGTTTGGGCTTTATTGTGGAGTGATGGATGTATATGGCCTGTTGACCGCTGATGTAGACATGTTGCATGTTATAAGTTGTGTGGATGAGAGAAATCAATTGTCTGTTGAAAATTCTGTGGTCAGCTCCTCCACTCACTCAATTCCCATTTTCATGGAAAATATAACCCAGTCTCCTCAGTGACTTACTTCCTTCAATCCTTCAATGTTAATGTTAGCTATGCCTCATCTTCAAAGTCACAAGACAACCCAGGAAGGCTTTGTCTACGGTTGACACATTTTATTACTTGTTTCAACACCAGAAATGACAGCCTGTCGTTGTCGAGCAGGGGTGACTGTATGGAGTGAAATAGTGTATGTCATACAAGTGTGGCCTTTTAAAACATCAAACAGAAAGCTGGTCCTTCTTACTCATCAAATGGGTATTGATCCATTCACGCTTTTACCTGCTGTGGACAACTTAATCAATAATTGAATCAATTCTCATATGGGAGGACACATTAGTGACAGGAATAGCCTGTGTGTCCCAGTACGGAGAGCAATGATTCCTCTAAATGTGAAACAAATAAACAAATAAATTGTTGAGTAACTGGTGTAAAATAATCCTTCATGCCCAGCTCAAGTATTGATGGGCTGATAACTGACTTAGAGCTGCGTTATCCATCCTCCTGGGTTTTGACTATTGTGGGCTGTAATGGCCACGTGGCTTACTGGGGGTTTGTCTAGAAACAGAACAAGGACCAGCAGCACCAGTCCATTAATTATAGATGGTAACCAGGAGCAAGGCGGCTTCGCTGCTGTTACTAAAAGCTTCAGTTTAGTTTACACTCAGGGTGCCTGAGAAGCTCCGTTATAGGCCTGAAAGGAAACTAGGTGGATTTGGAGGTGGTGCTATGGGCGAATAGTTCCAATTTTTTTCACAAGGTGGACGATTTACCCTCCGTTAGTGGGCATTATTGATGTGCATTTAGGCTCAGCCCTGCGGTCAGAGCAGCACCAGTGAGCCCACAGCTTGTCAGATAGACGAACAGTAGTAACAAATAGTTAACATAAATATTTAAACACAATGCAAAGCACACATAACATACTCATCTCAACAGAACACATCATCTTTTAGTACCTTTTGGTGATGTTGACGTTTCAATGTTCAGAGTTTTGACTCACGGTAACGTTTTAGTTAAACTGCCATTAGACAAACAAGATGTTGCATTCCGCCGTGATGTTTAAAGAAAAAATAAATTACTGTGTTTCATTAGTTTTTTGATGGCCACTGTAACCTTGTCAGACAACCGCGAGCAGCTGTCTCTCAGGGGCTGAGCCACGCACACGCGACATCACACTTCAGGTATTCCTCACATATTTGTGTTGTAGTTGAAGAGGCCTCCATAATTATCTAATATAGTATAAGAAAAATCACATACTTACGCCCTGAAGATAATGCACGTGAGTCTTCCCAGCATTAGATCAGCTTGACATTCACCTATTACTTTGAAGGTGATTTGCTGAGCAATTACAATGACTACATAATTAGAGATAATGAAAGGGCAAGGGAGGAGGAGAGGGGAATAGAGAGGGAAGGATGAGATGAGCTGAGCTTCTTTCCTCTGCTGGTTTGCACATCGGGGAACCCACTCAGAACACCTGAGCAGGGCTTCCCTATGATACCCAGGTGGCTTCCAGTGCAGAATGCCCACCTCACAGCTTAGGCCATTTCCTCTATCTCTCTCTCCTGGCTTCTCTGACTCCACGTACTATACATGCACTGACACCCCAGCCTCTATGTTGCCCTGGAGCACGGATGCTGACTGATGCAGGCTGACAGGCCAGCTGGGCCTGATTGCAGCAGTTTATTTAATTAAACATGAGGATCCCATTGAGCGAGAGCAAGGAAGACAGCCTCTATTTATAGGTTTGAAACACAGATGCGCGCACACACACACCTTCACATCCGGGGAGAGCAAGAAGACAAGAAGCCAGGTGTTTTGTCTCTAGAGGCTAGGCTCATGCTATCAACTGAGGTTCGTGTACATGAGGGTGTAAGGCCTGTATCTGTTCAATACTGCATATGTCTTGTACCTGACATATTTCTAGGTGTACCTGCCAACTGTCAGTACAGAATTCGACAGTATGAAGCAATCCAGACACATAACTAGTAAGGAAATGTAGAGATCCACTAGGTTTTAATGCAGCTTTAGACTATTGTGCATAGACTGACAGTCACACAGTATAAAGGTCAGCTGAGTGAGTTGCCACTCACCCCAACAAGTAACAACAAACCACCACTAACAGTAATATAACCTTTATTATATACTTAGTAATTAGACATTTTGGTCATAACCCAGCAATTGTAGTCTTCCTTCAGTTTATTGGCACTTCAAGGTAATGCTCATCTGCATGCTTTTCAATAGAATCTGTGAGGGTGAGACTGCTGCCAAGTACATGTCTCAGAAGCAAATGATAGCCAACGTCTTTGGATGTAAGCACCTCCGGTTCCTAAAGCCAGGAGGTAATTGTAGATCTGCAGGCAAGTCATTGTTCAAGCAGGTCTGCTTTATCAGCAACCATTTGTTTAGCAGCTAGTTATAAACATACTATCTGCTGCCCAGTGCAGCGCCTCGTCTGGCCCTTTATTTTCAAGCTTTGAGAATATGCCTATATGCCCATAACTATCGCATGATAGTGTGGAAAATATGTTGTCATAATATGAACATTACTAAATATGAAATATCTGACATTAGTATTGACTTCATAGACTTTAAATTGCCCACTCATAGCACATAAGCTACCTGAAACCCATGTGTACCTCAGCCTTGACTGCTAAACTGACCCAGAGTCCCTTACTCTGCTTCTATAGCCTGGGTACAACATTGTTTTCAGCTGTGTCTAGAGTGTATGTCTTTTGCTTCAATAGTGAAAGATGCTTAGTGAAACCTAAAAGATAAAGCAAACCTATGTTGCCAATATAGTAATGCTGTCATCAACAGAAAATATCACTGTACTGTCATGTAGTGAGTTATCCTGTCCTACAGTAAAGGTTTTCCATTCAAAACGTTATTTAGTTTGAGAATTTAATGTTAAATGCTCTCTCACTCTTCCCACCACGTCCTGAGGATTAATTTGTGGAGACAAGCAGAAGGACCATGTTTTTTGATTTGTGCTTGCCTTGTACCCTGTCATCACTTTGTGGCAGCAGTATCACAGGCTGTTTGTGCTATCACTCTGTGCACTCTCAGTCCAAGCATGCAGCTCTCTATCCAGCTTGTTTTTTTGGAGAAAGCTGTTTACCCAGAGCAGTTTTACATTTCTGTGTAGCCACACCACATGAGTGTGTACATGTATGACTGTCCGTCTGCCCTTGGTAAGTTCATTTGTTTGTGCAGCCACTTCCTGGAAGCCGACTTTCCAGCGTAACGATGAGTGGCTACCTACCCCAGGAACATTTGAACTTAATTTGAGTAAAACTGGTGCTGAGGTAGAGAGTCATTAGAGTGGAAATGTGCTTATAAAGATCAGACAGATTATGTTTGTGCTATGCAGTTTGGTGCTTGCATCAGAAGCAAATGAAAAGTCCACTTGTAGCTAGCCTTGAGGTAGATTATCATGTTTGTGATAACACTTTTAGATGCTAACTTGTTGTGGCCAGCTTTGGGGGTAACCACAGCTTAGTGTTTAACTTGCTGCTCATTCTTTTTAAAGGACATTAACCTAAAATCACTACTAGCTGTAGTTTAACTAAGTTCTAGAGTTGTTCTTCACAGGTTTCAAGCATCAAATTTGTGGCATTGTTAGTGGCACTATAGCCTAGCATTGGCTAGACTCCAGCACAACCACTTGCTGTGGTAATAGCCGTGCCTGGCTTTGTTCACTGCAATGGTGAGTGATTGTGTTTTCCTTATATGTGCATATGAGTGTAGATGCTCATAGAGTACAGGTTGGTGTCTTAAGGCGATACTTGTGCGTATGTGTACATGGGCCTGCTGTTTCTGTGCTGGTGCTGATGTATTAATGCAGTCGCTTCTCTGGCACTCTTAAAGCCATTCATCTCTGGTCCTCAAGCCCCACTGTAGTGCTATCCCCACCCCACCCTACCTCCTCTGCTGCTTAATTGATCCATCCATTTAGCCAATCCGCCATGTCCTAAGGCTAATTTCCAGAGGCTGGGACAGCTAGGTGAAATATTAACTTGGTGCCAAGCTGCCTCAGATAGATTCCATTGTGAATAAACAACTATGCTACATGGTAATAAATTATGCAGCCTCTTTAACTTGTGAAGTTTCTGCCATTTAAAATTGAACATCTCCTGATTTAGTAATAATAGATTCAAAACTGTAAAATCAGAATGAAAGGAAAGTATAGAAAGCTGGATGCCCAGCAGTTCAACCGCTGAAATTCTCCGGCTGGAGCATGAAGGTCTGACGTTTGGATATTTTCACTGCAGTTGCCATGGTTCCCAAGGGCTTGTTCCCATCCAGGACTGACTCCTTTATTGTCACGGCAACCACATGATTGATAGAGCCATGAGCCTCTCTTTGTCTGGGACATTTGTACACTGTAAACAGCTCATTACAAGTAGTATAAATAACTTCAAAGAATGCCAGATTGTCTTGCTCACCACTGACAGGTCAGAGTGACTCTACCACGTTATTTTAAAACAAACATGTCAAAATTCATATTTCTGTTTCCGTCTAGACCTTTGCTAATTTGTGTAAATCTGCCTGCTGTGGTGTGTGTGTGTGTTACGTCACTGTGTTGTAAAAGTGAGTGCACAGTCCAAGGACATGTGACTCTAAATACTCTATTAACAAAGGAATTTAGTTAAACATCAATAGAATGGGAGATCACAGACCAGAGTCCGTCAGAGGCAGTCCTCTTTAAAGCCATAAGCAGTGATGTGAATCCATTTGTTTTGAACAGGAGGCTCATATAGTGTTTGCTTGTTTATATCCTAGGAAATATTATGACACATTGGTACCAACAGGTCTAAAGCATATTTACATGTGATCATCAGCGGATCTGTGCAGAGAATGTTATCACATTTGAGGTCAGACTAATCTCGCTTCCTGCTTTTGTCTTTTGGCAATTATGAACATCCACAAATATACAATGAACTGTCTCGAAAACACTGGCTAAAGTGTGCACAGACAAAAGCAAGAATTTAGTGTCACAATCAAAACAGTTACATAATCCATGTCCTTTTCGGGAAGACGCTCAGTGGGCCTGGGAATTCTAGTGAACCATATTTGGAGTATACAGTAGGTTTGTGTGTGTGTGCCTGTGTGTGTGAGAGAGTGATAGAGAGATGGGGTTAGCAGGTAGGGTATCACACGGTCAATGAAAGGCTTTAAGAGGACTGCCTCTGACGGACTCACAAGGTGCAATGATCTCCCATTCTATTGATGTTTAACTAAATTCCTTTGTTAATAGAGTATTTAGAGTCACATGTCCTTGGACTGTGCACTCACTTTTACAACACAGTGACGTAACACACACACACCACAGTGAGGATTTACACATGTGTGCGTCTAGACGGAAACAGAAAGAACAATTTGACATGTTTGCTTAAATAACGTGTGGGTAAGTGTTGCTCTGACCTGTCAGTGGTAAAGATAAGACAAATCATATCTTTGAAGTTATTTATACTACTTGTAATGAGCTGTTTACAGGGCACAAAATGTCCCAGACAAAGAGAGGGCTCATGGCCTGTCCCAAAATGAGCAATGGCTGTGTCCTTGGGATTGTTGTCACCCAGATCATCATGGGAACAAGGATGGCATGTTTCTGTGGTTGCTGTGACAATAAAAAAGGAGTCAGTCCTGATGGGAACAGCCTTAGGGAACCATGGCAACTGCAGTGAAAAAATGTCAAACGTCAGACCTTTTTAAGTGCCCAGCCGGAGGAATTTAGTTTAATGAACTGCTGGGCATCCAGCTTTCTATGCTTTTCCTTTCATCTCCACTTACAGTTTTGAATCTATTAATAAATCAGGATGTTCAATTTTTAAATATTGAGAAATCACACAAGTTAAAAAAGAGAGGCTGTATAATTTATTACCATGTAGCATGGTTGTTTATTCACAATGGAATCTATCTGAGGCAGTCATACCCAAGTTACTTCACCTCACAATCCCCAGCCTCTGGAAATTAGCCTTAGGACGCTGGCAGGATTGAGCCAATGGATGGACTACCAAGGCAGAAGGAGGGTAGGGTGGGGTGGGGGATAGCACTACAGTGGGGCTTGAGGACCAGAGATGAATGGCTTTAAGAGTGCCAGAGAAGCACGACTGCATTAATACATCAGCACCAGCACAGAAGCAGCAGGCCCATGTACACATACGCACAAGTATCGCCTTAAGACACCAACCTGTACTTTCTATAGACACATCTACACTCATATGCACATATAAGGAAAACACAATCACTCACCATTGCAGTGAACAAAGCCAGGCACGGCTATTACCACAGCAAGTGGATTTGTGCTGGAGTCTGGCCAATGCTGAGCACTATAGTTACCCACTAACAATGCCACAAATTTTGATGCTTGGAAACCTGTGAAGAACAGCACCTCTACAAGACTTAGTTAAACTACAGCTAGTAGTGATTTGGGGTTAATGTCCTTTAAAAAGAAATGAGCAGCAAGTTAAACACTAAGCTAATGATTTACCCCCATTAAGCTGGCCACGGTAACAAGTTAGCATCTAAAGAGTGTTATCACAAACACATGATAATCTACCTCAAGGCTAGCTACAAGTGGACTTTTCATTTGCTTCTGATGCAAAGCACCAAACTGCATAGCACCAAACATAATCTGTCTGATCTTTATAAGCACATTCCCACTCTAATGACTCTCTACCTCAAGCGCCAGTTTTTACTCAAATTAGGATTCAAATGTTCCTGGGGTAAGGTAGCCACTCATCGTTACGCTGGAAAGTCAGCTTCCAGGAAGTGGCTGCACAAACAAATAGACACAGAGGCAGACGGACAGTCATACATGTGCACACTCATGTGGGTGTGGCTACACAGAAATGTAAAACTGCTCTGGGTAAACAGCTTTCTCCAAAACAAGCTGGATAGAGAGCTGCATGCCCAGGACTGAGAGTGCACAGAGTGATAGCACTGAAACAGCCTGTGATACTGCTGCCACAAAAGTGATGATAGGGTACAAGGCAAGCACAAATCAAAAACATGGTCCTTCTGCTTGTCTCCACAAATTAATCCCTCGAGACGTGGTGGGAAGAGTGAGAGAGCATTTAACATTAAATTCTCAAACTAAATAACGTTTTTGAATGGAAAACCTTTACTGTAGGACAGGATAACTCACACCATGACAGTACAGTGATATTTTCTGTTGATGACAGCATTACTATATTGGCAACATAGGTTGCTTTATCTTTTTAGGTTTTCACTAAGCATCTTTCACTATTGAAGCAAAAGACATACACTCTAGACACAGCTGAAAACAATGTTGTATGGCAGGCTATAGAAGCAGAGTAGGGACTCTGAGTCAGTTTAGCAGTCAAAGGCTGAGGTACACATGGGTTTTTCAGGTAGCTTATGTGCTACTTAAGTGGGCAATTTTAAAAGTCTATGGAAGTCAATACTAATGTCAGATATTTCATATTTAGTAATGTTCATATTATGACAACATATTTTCCACACCTATCATTGCGATAGTTATAGGCATATAGGCATATTCTCAAAAGCTTGAAAATAAGGGCCAGACGAAACTGCACTGGGCAGCAGATAGTATGTTTATAACTAGCTACTTTAAACAAAATGGTTGCTGATAAAGCAGACCTGCTTGAAGACGTGACACCTGCAGATCTACAATTACCTCCTGGCTTTAGGAACCGGAGGTGTGCTTACATCCAAAGACGTTGGCTATCATTTACTTCTGAGACATGTACTTAGCAGCAGTCTCCACCCTCACAATAGTTCTGTGAAAAGGATGACATGCAGATGAGGCATTACTGTAGGTGCCAATAAACTGAAGAGGAGCTACAGTTACTGTAAGGTTGCTTGAAAGCCAAAATGTCTAATTACTAAGTATATAATAAAGGTTATATTGCTGTTAGTGAGTGGTTTGTTGTTACTTGTTGGGGTAAGGTGGCAACTCCTCAGCTGACCTTTATACTGTGTGACTGTCAGTCTATGCACAATAGTCTAAAGCTGCATTAAAACCCTGATGGATCTCTACATTCCTTACTAGTTATGTGTCTGGATTGCTTCATACTGTCAAGATTCTGTACTGACAGTTGGCAGGCCACACCTAGAAATATGTCAGGTGTACACAAGACATATACAGTATTACAGACAGATACAGGCCTTACACCCTCATGTACACAGACACTCAGTTGATAGCATGAGCCTGGCCTCTAGAGACAAAGGAAAGCACCTGGCTTCTTGTCTTCCTTGCTCTCCCCGGATGTGAAGGTGTGTGTGTGTGCGCGCATCTGTGTTCAAACCTATAAATAGAGGCTGTGTCTTCCCTTGCTCTCGCTCCAATGGGATCCTCATGTTTTAATTAAATAAACTGCTGCAATCGGGCCCAGCTGTGCCCTGCATCCCAGCCTGCATCAGTCAGCATCCGTGCTCAGGGGCAACATAGAGGCTGGGGTGTCGGTGCATATGAGTACGTGGAGTCAGAGAAACTGAGAGAGAGAGATAGAGGAAATGGCCTAAGCTGTGAAATTGGGGCATTCTGCACTGAAGCCACCTGGGTATCATAGGAAGCCCTGCTCAGGTGTTCTGGATGGGTTCCCCGATGTGCAAACCAGCAGAAGGAAAGAAGCTCAGCTCATCTCTTTCATCCTTCCCTCTCTATTTCCCCCTCTCCTCCTCCCCTTGCCCTTTTCCATTTTATCTCTTTACTCTGAATTACTCTGCTAATTCATTTGCCATGTCCCCTCCTATATGACCCCTTTCAGCAAATCACATTCAAAGTGTGGCCCAAACTGCCCTCTGATGAGATGTAGTATAGTCTAATGCTATGGGAAGATACACATTGCACATTTTATGCTGGGAGAAAATAATAGCAATAGGAAGTGTTATAATGATTTTTCTTATGCACACTTGTTGGGTTAATTTATGGAGAATGTAGCTACAGCACACAGAATTATGGTTGAAGTTACTTACTGGAAGTCATATTGATGTCATATTGATGTATGCACATTAGCTCAAGCTACAACCACAAGGGGGACGAGGGGGACATCCCAGCAAAGCTGCAGTTTGTCTGACAAAAATTTACAGTGGCCATCAAAAAAACTAACAAAAAAACACAGTACCCAATTTATTTTTTCCTTTAAACATCCACAGCAGAATGCAACATCTTGTTTATCTAATGCTTGGTTTATTTCTAAAACCTGATTACCGGTAGGTCCAAAATACCAAGACATTTGAGAGGACATTCAAGCATCACAAAGACACTAAAGATGATGTATTCTGTTGGGGATAGTTAAATGGTATGGTAATGCTGCATTGTGGTTTAAAATGTTTATGTTAACTGGCCCCATTTACTACTGTTCGTCTATCTGACAAGCTGTGGGCTCACTGATGCTACTCTGACCACAGGAGCTGAAACCTCACCTAATGCACACGCATCAATAATGCCCACTAACAGAGAGTAAATCATTCCACCTTATGTGAAAAAAATTGGAACTATTCCTTGTAAGCACCACCTCCAAATCCCCACCTGATTTCCTTTTTCAGGCCTGCTGCTGGAGCTTGCTCAGGCACCCTGAGTGTAAAAAACTAAACTGAAGCTTTTAGTAACAGCAGCAGAAGCCGCCTTGCTCCTGGTTACCATCTATAATTAATGGACTGGTGCTGCTGGTCCTTGTTCTGTTTCTGAACAAACCCCCCAGTAAGCCACGTGGCCATTTACAGCCCCACAATAGTCAAAACCCAGGAGGATGGATAACGCAGCTCTAAGTCAGTTATCAGACCCCATCAATACTTGAGCTGGAAAAATGGAATGAAGGATTATTTTTACACCAGTTACTCAACAATTTATTTGTTTATTTGTTTCACATTTAGAGGAATCATTGCTCTCCATTACTGGGACTTACACAGGCTATTCCTGTCACTAATGTGTCCTCCATATGAGAATTGATTCAATTATTGATTAAGTTGTCCACAGCAGGTAAAAAGCGTGAATGGATCAATACCCATTTTGATGAGTAAGAAGGACCAGCTTTCTGTTTGATGTTTTAAAAAGGCCACACTTGTATGACATACACACTATTTCACTCATACAGTCACCCCCTACTCTGACAACGACAGGCTGTCATTTCTGGTGTTGAAAGGCCCCTAGCTATTGATTGTGAATGTGTTGGAAATTACAATGTTTTTGACTGACTTCTGACAACTTGACATTGGTCTATTAGTGTATTTGGCCTTAGATAGATGATCCATGCCCTCTTGGGGTATATTGTTTATAAAGGAACAGATACTGGAAAACAATAGCTCAGGGAAGCCCAACCTCAACAAGCATGCCCGTTCAGCCAGCAAAACAGGATATCCAGCCAACGGTGGCTTAAGCAGTAAATGGGCAGAGTGGACAGTTTTTAACTGCACTCTGTTTTTCCTCAAAACATTTCCCTGTGAGATTTCCTCCTCTGTTGCCAAAAATATAACAGTATAGGCAACCATGTTATTGCTGCCCATATACACATTCATCAGTGTTCTTGAACCCACCCAGTGGAAAGTTATTACAGATCTGGTTGGCACTGAATCAAGGACAGTCAGGTGAAAGTCTGGGGTTTTACAATATGTGCTATGCATCAAGATAACCTCTTCCCATTTACCTACTATAAAGTGACTGATGTTTGGGTATCACATGGGAGATAATGACCAAGACAGCAATCTAGGCTGATAGGATGTGTGGACCATAGCCTTGGCTGGAAGGCCTCCAAGAGAGGACAGGTAAGATACTCCAGAAGACATAAGGTGTCCACACACACACGCACACATTCAATGAAAGACACAAAGAGTGACAGAAGAAAGAGAAGAGAGGGGATGATGAGGCACATTAATGAATTAATGATAGGAGGGATTCGGGACATGCGATATTATACAACTGCATGTGACTTACGAGCAGCAAATGATGTCAGGAATTACTTATCAGTGGTTTCTGAGCTCAGGTTAAAATGTCACTTAGGCTAATGACTCTATTACTAGATCTATGACTCATAACGTGACCTTTGACGAGCCAAAATCAGAGAAGGTGGGACTTGTGACATGAACATGGGTGAACTCTGCCTAGTCTGTGGATGCCTACGATGAAACCCAAAATCAAAGCCAAAATACCATATTTTCCCCGTGGGTCGTTACCGTAAGCATTGTAATCATAGCTGTTAGGGCCTACTAACATTAGCATGATTATAGTCGCCATGATGCTCCTTAGTGGCACTACTATTATCGTGGTCAGGTACATGGATATTATAAGATATTGAGCTCCAGCATCCAGCTTAGTCCCATCATCGACTGGGGAGAGATACAGGCTCAGCAGAGAAGCGTGGCCCCATCGCTCGTCTACACTCCCCATGGCAAGCCGAGCTGTCACACATGACCTAACAGCCCATACAAGCAGCCTTACTTCATCCTAACCTCTGACTATTTCAAATAACACCATCAATTTAATATGTCTTACCGATTCCGGGGGCGGAGTAGATGAAGTACAATGCGGAGGTGGACAGTGAAAAAAGGAATAAAAGCCCAAGGAATGACCTTCTCCGGAACCGCAAATGTGTCGGCATTATACAGGCAGCAAAAACACGCACAGGCACGTTTGCGTTATCTACAACGACGATAGACCAGTTCCGCTGTGTCCAGATGTCAGAGCCAGTAGTCCGCGGACGGTCTGGGTTAAATGAGCCGAGTGAAGTGGTTGGTCTGCGGCAGCAGTGAGGAGCCAGTCGACTAGGAAGTCAGTCTGCTTCCGCGGCAGGTCGAGCAGAGGAGAGGATCTCCAATATTCAGTCAAGACATTCAAAATCCATTCCTGAGGGAGATGGTTTCGGTTTGAGTTCAGCGTGTTGGCGACGTCGAAACGGCTGACAATGACCGCGTGGTTTCACCTGGCCTGGTATTTTTTTTTAGTGAGAGACCATCATTTGGCTCACACACTATGTCGCTGATGGTGTCTGGCCGCCCCAGCAGTTTGCCTGCCTTCCTACCAGCCCTATGAATGGAACTGCCTCTCCGCAAAATGTGCAATGCCAAAAGTGGGCGTTAACAGTATTCAAGAAACATGTTACGTGCTCACAACGTTAAACAGCGTAACCTGGCGACCAAGATTTTCAGGAACCATAGACTGTAACGTATTCACAATCATTCCGATGTATAAATTAAAGCAAAAATAATAATAATAATAAAAAAATGCGTTAACTACACATGTTTTACCAATAAGGCTTTTGTGTCATGGAATGTGTGAAAATGTGTGAAAGCATTCTGGGTTGTTAGGCCTAGCTCAAGTGCAGTTGCAGCTAACTTTTAGCTAATTAGCTAAGACTGATGCTAATTAGCCTGATCTATTTCCTATAATTACAAAATCAATTTTTGATATTCCAATAGTTTAGAGGATCACTCTAGTAATTGGATGTGTTTTATGACACAAATTAGAGATTCATAAAAAAGTAAGACTTAAAAACTAACTAGCTTAGCTTTGATGCCCTTTAGATTGTTGTTATTGATGAGATCTGTTTTTATCTGATAGTGATAAAAGCAAACATTTTTGTTTTGGGTTAGGGGAGGAGAGATAATAATCCTAATAAAATTAAGATTTTACAACTTTGTAGGTGCTGCACAATTTGGCTAAAAAGCCTTTTTGTCAACCTCACAGTTTCTTTGAAGTTTACTACTGTCTCACAAGGTCAAATTTATGACTAATTAAAGCAATATTTTAATTGCCAGCCCGTGTATCCTCAATTTTACCCTGAAACTGAATTTAGGTTTCTGTTGTAGTAGATGGCATTAGCCCACTTAAACAACATGCGCCTAGTAGGCTATTTTTAATGATATTTAGAGCTACCAAACGCCTATGATTTTGGGTGAAATCTTGCAGTACAGCCCACCCATGAATAGGATATAAACAGTTTTCCCACAAATACTTTTATTACATTACGTACGTTTATTTTATTAGTTTGTTATATTTCTCAATTTGTGTCCAACAAATATGACTCATTACAAGGTGGCAGGTGTCTTTAGAGCTTCATACATCTGCAGGTACTTTGCTGTTGCTGCAGGCTGAAATAAAACTACAATATCCATGGAACAGCAGGCGGACTGCTGACTCTTCCTTACAATGGCTCATGGGAAATTGAGTATACGAATCAACATACATCGATATTTTATTTGAATCTTTGACGGTTACATTTTATTGACTGTGAAAAAAATATACACATGTTTTTTTGACGACGAGAGTCGCATCAAACGGCGTCTGTTTATTTCTTTGCTCTTCTTTAATGCCGCCCGTGCAACGTAAAGACTACAACTCCCTGCGAATGTTCGACCAGGAAATGGAGTCGTGATGTCAACAGATACTTGGAACTGTCGACATGGAACTGGCTGTCTTTTTTATTGGAAAACGCTGCTTTTAGGTTTAAACTGACTGGTTTTAGAATGACAGGCGTTGGCCACAACGTTTTGTTGCTGGCCGCATTGCTGTTATTCGTAAACCCATGCGTGTTAGAGCGAGTCGAGAGAGAAAACTCGTTGGACCTGCATGAGAGAGATGACGACGGAGGAGAGTTGACACAGGATACGAGTAAAAACCAGCAAACATTAACAAAACACAAAACAGAGGATGGACCCGATTCAAACGTCCTACAGAAAGATGGACAGTCTGTCAGGTCTGAGACAAGAAAATATTGATTTCATTACCCTTTGGAGTAACTTAGCCTAGTATAGCTAGTTAGCTATAGCTTCATTAGTAATGTTACAAAACAGGTTTTCTATGTTCTGTAGTTTGGTCTTAATTACAGCTGACACTCAATACAAATTTTCATTTGATACAGCTAAATAAGCATTGTATGTATTTATATTTATTTGATGTACCTGAAAGTAAAAACCTTTATACAAGTTGAAATAAATCAGCCATGGACAAACCAGATATTCCAATATCCAAACCTATCAGCACATATAATGTCCCACAAGTTATCCAAGAAGGGAAATCAAAAAAATCTTTACCCACAGACTTACATGTATAAAATTCAAATTTAAACACACGACCCAAACAAAGCAAAATCTACACACGCATCTGTTCATGTCAGGTAAAATATAGAACATGTCTTATTCAGATCATGAATGAATAGTCTGTAATTCATGTTAAGGATGATGTACCAGGCACAACACCAGAGAGCGAGGGTCGGCACATTTGATACAGCATAAGTTAGTTCTCTCCTCCTATTCCATGCTGTAGAAATATATTTGTATTTTTCCTGGTTTCTCAGCAGCATGACCTAATAAGATACAACTTAAAGACAGTACTAATTACTGATTTACAACACTATGGAGGGGCTCTGTGACACAGCTGCCTTTACTACTTCTAAATCTATGCCTATTCCTTCATTTGAGTCCATCTATGAATGAACTGACTGTATGCCTCACCATCATACTTTTACTTTTTTTGACTGTCTCCTTCCAGCAAGTACAATGATACTGATACCTACAGCAATGAGACCCTCCACTCTACCACACCTACTGCTAAGCCAACGACCCCGACACCCCCAACCGTCAAGCCCATTTTGCCTGTGCAGACAGGGGTCAAGGCCCAAGAAGAAGAGCAGTCCAGCGGGTTGACCATATTCTTCAGCTTACTAGTTATTGGTAGGTGGCTTTTCTGTTACTGCATTGCTGAATATCTGCCTCACTCAGCCCTTCTATGCCTCTGCATGGGTGGCTGGAGGCATAATGTTTAAGGTCCTTATGTCCATCCATATGTCTGTCCATACGTCCACACTTTGATGGAATTTCTTCAAATTTTGTACAGATGTTCACTTAGACTCAAGGATGAACTGAGTGGAATTGGTGGTCAAACATCAAAGGTTAAGGTCACTGTCACCTCACTAAACATGTTTCTAGTCTTGTGGACACCTCCAGGGAATCGCTACAGGTTTGGCACAAATGTTCAGTTGGACTCAGAGATGAACTGATTAGATTTTGGTGGTCAAAGGTCAAGGTCTCAGTGACCACACAAAACTGTTTTTTTGGCCATAACTCAAAAGTTCACATGCTAATTAACTCCAACTGGTCTGGCTGGCAGACGCATACAACCATGAGACGATAATTCTAGCCTGCCTTAGTTTATGTGTCAATCTGTTACTGTCAATATAAATGTGGTTACCACAAAATGCATGACTTAGACCTCGTACAGCTAATTATAGGAGGCGAATGTACAGCCACTTGAATATTTCATTAAATCAAGTGTGCAGATGGCGATGTGGGATGAAGGAAGTAGATAAATGAAGGGATGTGGTTACACGTTAATACGTGTAGGTCATGAATTGCTTCTTCAGGCACACAAAGTGCCCATTATGCACTTAGGTTCACTGCAGTTTAAATCACATGCTTACCACTGTAAGGGTTTAGGACAAGGAAATGGCATAAATCATGCATGAGGTTGCCAATTAAACTCATTCACTATGTAGACACATAAAAATGTTATTTTGTCTTGAACCAAATATTTCATCACGGTAAACATTTGATTGGTTTTGAGAGGCATGAGATGCAGGAAATCATAGTCACTTGTTTTCTGAAGTTAATACCAACTCATCAGTGGTTTGATTGTGATGGTATAAGTCATTAATGAGAAACCACCTCAGAGTACAATCTAGAAACCACACATTAGTCCTAAATAGCACTTACTGTAAACCATATTAACATGATGCTCCATTCCCCTCCATGAGTGCACATGCTTTAATAAGGCCTGAAGTTAATATCTCCCTTATGACAAAACAGTCCGGCTTTGATGAACCAACCTCTGCTAGCTTTGGTGTAGCATACTCTATGTCTTATGATTATCTAATTTGCTGCACTGCATTTTTACCATAGGCATGAATTGGACATTTACTTCATTGTGGCCTTGGGGTCTGTCATCATAATTATGCTAATATACATATGCACTGATTTAGCACATTGATATACAGGGTTGCCTATGGTACTGTCACAAGCTAATTTTATAATTTAATTAGGGGCAATTGTCTTTTATTATACAGCCTCAGAACTGTAATTTGTATGTCAATTGACTGCTTTGTAGTCATATTTATGTCAAGCAAGTGTACTTGAATGAATTTGCATAAAATATTTTTATAGTTACACTAATGTGAAGTCAAGTGTGAGTTGTATCCATTTAGAATTTCTGTGAGAGGAAATCAAGTTAGAGCTAGATGTTAGATTTTTCATAGACATCCCTGGCCAGTCTACAGTAGGTTGTGTGAAGGAAAGCGGCCAGAGAAAAGATCTTAACACTATATGATGTGGGGGCTATTTTTGGGCTGATCTGAGTTGGTGTGACATGTTGGTCCAGACATGGATGTATTTGTCCTAAATATTCACTCAGCGGTTTGTTGCTCTCCCCACTCACCCCAGGTATCTGCATCATATTGGTGCACTTGCTCATCAAGTTCAAGCTGCATTTTCTTCCAGAGAGCGTGGCTGTTGTATCCCTTGGTGAGTAACTCTTACATAACATGTTGCTCTGCACATGTAGAGTCTAGGAATGTAGAATGTGTCTGTATTTAAGAGCTCTCTTAAGAAATCCAGATTTTTTTTTCCAAATATTTCTTCATTTTTTGGGAAAAGGCAGGGGCGGGTTGAGTACAGCAAACTAATGTTGAAACTGATTTGGGAGTTTTCCACAATACTTTTAAGATGAGCAAAGGCTAACAGTTGTGATATTGATAGCCTTTTCTCAGGAGGCATTTTGATGTTAAAAAAAAAGACTTCCTCCAGGGTGAGGTCTCTTAAGGTTAATTCGACTTCCTCTAAATCTCTCCATTGTCTGTCTCTTGACATGTGCGGTGACTCTCACTCAGTCTTGACCCTGAGGGCCTTTTCCTCTTGCATGTCCTGTATGCCACATATGAGGCAAAGTTCCTCTCAGTGTTTGGCTCTGCTGAAGAGAGATAACACTGCTTACAAATCAGGAAGGACCGCTTTTCCTTCCTCATCACTTCCTCACTCTCTCATCTAGTCATTGTCGGTGTCTTCCTCTACATTATCCCATTCCCATCGCCTGTATTTCTGGCTCTTACACAATGCTTTGATGCTTATACTTAATTTCTTTTTCCATCTTATCTCTCTCCTATCCTCTGCCCTTTACATGTCTTTGTGTTTTTCTCACCCTTTTAATTAATGATGGGCTGTGTAACAACAGAGCTGAAGGCCTAAGGGGACTCTCTCTAAGACAGAATAGACTATAGGCCTTTTGCACTCTTTGTTTATAACTTATCCCTGAACTATGGTGGACAATTTGCCAGACACCCATTTGTTTTAACCACTAAAGTAGCACTTTTCACTTTGCACCTTTTAGTTTGCACCCTATCTGTGTCCTGGTTGTACTGAAATTTTCATACAAAGTTGTAAAATATTTAAACAGTGGTATTGTCTTTTGTGTCTCCTTGCTCTTTCCAGGGATTCTAATGGGAGGTTTCATCAAGATTATTGAGTTCCAGGAACTAGCCAACTGGAAGGTATAGTGTTTGACTCTGGCACACGGCTTCACAGCTCCTCTTGCTCCTCTTCTTGCATCCACACTGCACTGGCCGCAATTCTTGTTCACAATTAAGGCACAATTAGCTATTAATGTTGCTTAGTTTGGTGTGATTCATTTAGCATGCAGCAAAAGAACCACATCCCTCCATACACAAACATGAACAACATGCACACACTGTTTACTCTGTGTGTATATATATATTTCATCTTGCCCAGTGTTAGGTTAGGGAGAAATGTCAGCTCCACTGAGCTGTTGTCTTGGTTGAAAGCTTCCTAGCCTGTATGACCTGGCTTATCCCACAGCAAATTCCATGGGACCCTCTACCCCAATTCCACCCAACCCAATAAACATTTGTCGTCCTTGTGCTGCAGTTTTTTGTCTCTCTCTCTGTGCCTGTCCTTTCCCCCCATCATTCATTTCCTGGTTGCCGCTTTTGCTACAAACTTCATCTCTCTATCTCCAGTCTGTTACCTATGCACAGTGACACACGCTATTCTTTGCTTGGTATCTTTCCCTCAGTGCCCCTGTGAGCCCTCCCTTGTTTTTTTTTCTCTCCTGGTTCTCAGCCTTTAATTAACATTCCTTGTTCTCTGCCAGTGAGTGAGAGAACAAATGAACAAGAGAGGTAGAAAGAGAGAGATGTAGAGTGAGGGGGAGGGAGGAAAAGGGGACAGGTTGTGTCAGTGTTTCTTGCACACAGGGGCCCATTGTTTTTTAGCCTGGGGGCCCCAGGGCGTTGCTGAGTCATCGGCACTGGTAACCAGAACCCCCGGAGCCCCCTTCCACGATTTGCCCCTGTCCTGTGAATCTTTAGACCGTTATCTCTGTTTGTGTTCAACTTACAGCAAGCAGACCCGCCCACCTATTTAGCTACACACTTTGGGTTATGGATTTAGACCTATTACAGCTATACAGTTTCACAAACACTGTCTGAGTAGAGTGTAATGAAGTTACACTGTGATATGCAGGAGCTTTTGGCAAGAGCATGGATATGCTAAGGGTTTATAGGCCGTGAGACTTGAAAGACCCCTGCAACCATGATGCAAATCCATTATGTCTGACCTATTTGTTTTTGAGAGCGCCCATATAGGGTGCACCATGCAACCTGTTCAGTGAGTAACACAGCCAGTGGCAACACTGTGATTCTGGTTGCATCACTTTTTTCAGCTGCTACTCTTTGAAATTGTGCGATAGTGCACCAAAGTTAAAGCGACCATGTTTTACCATCATAGTTAATGGAAGGCATCTGTCTTCCTGACCAGCTTGGGTGCAGTAACAGATTCCTTTTGTCTCTTTTCAGTCAATACCATTATTTTGCAGGTTTAAAACAGATGGTAGAAATACTCTTTATTTGCTGGCTTCTTCTCATCTCCCCCATTAGTGTGTGTCCAAGTTGGCCCACTTATTAATCCTAGTAAGCTCTCCAGGACTGCTCTATAAACCACCAAGGGTGCATACAACCCCCCAGGCAGCAGCATCCCATCACTGGCTTTGTCAAGTCAAGTCAATTTATTTGCCCTTGCCTTCACCACCAATCGGCTTTCTTTGCTTCCTATTTTCTTTGGTCGAAAATTCATTTTCACAGTCTCAGTGCATAAGAAGAGAAGCCTTTCCTCTCATGTCCTTTTCACTATTCACTGCCTTTTCTCCTCATCTGCCCATCTTCCCTTGTGCTCTGACACAGATTGAGAAGAAGCCAGCATGCTGGCACGGGCAACACGCTGAAGAATTCATCTCTCAGGCAGCCACAGAGATATACAGGTGAATGTATTTGCACCAGCCACTCCAACAATAATCAGTTTTCTATTTTAGCATTTGAGCATGTACTGTATAATCTGGGCTCATAATTTTTTCCCGTGTCTGGTAGTGGTGTGTCGGTCTCTGTACAAGCAGTACATACTTTTAATAGATCTTCCCATCACGTGCAGAGCGGGAGACAAGGAGAGAGCAGTTTTACTCAGGGTTTCAGGGCCTTTTTCCCATGTGGTGATGTCACAGTGTCAAAGCCGAGCTCTAGGAGCCTGTACTTCAAGAACGAAGGTCTCTCCATCGCTCCCGCCATATTTTTCTGTTATCTCCAGACCTCTCTTTTAACTATGTTCCTTCATCTTTGGCATTCATCTTTTCTCATTTAGTTCAAGCTCCTGTCTCAGCACTTCCTAGAGTATGCCCATCCTCTGCTCTCTGATTTATCCATTTCATCTTTCCTCTTTGTAAACATATACTTCTGCTGTTCATCACTGTTCCTGAAATCATATCTCTTTATCGCCCACAACTTTCCCTCATGGTTCTGGTGGAGGGCTGAATCTAGTGCTGAATCACTTAGTCAATGAACAGAGCACAATCAATGTTAACAAATTAATGATACTGATTCATTTCTTTAACTTATTTATCACAAAAATTCAAACATTAGCCCAGCTTTGTGTTTCAGCTTTCCAGTGTAATGATTTACGTATTCTTTGTGTTAGATCATTAAATTGATATTCTCTGGCTTTTGGATTGTTTGTCTGAAACAAGATATGAAGATGTGACCTTGGGTTCTATAGCTGCTATGGCATTTTTAAAATTTTTCTGATTTCTATTAACTAAATGCCTCAATCACTAATTTAATAATTAATTGATAGGTTAATTGATAATGCTTTTTAACCCTACTGCAGCAGTAAAAGACAGATAATCAGTGGTACTATCTTGTAGAGACCGCTCCTCATTAATGCAAAATCTGTAAAAGCGCTTTTGTTCAGTCACCCAGTAGGCATTCTTATATGGCGGTAGCATTGATGTGCAGCATGCATGCAGGAGTACAGCCAGATGTCAGACTGCAGTGTATGCCTGGCATACTTTCTTTTGTCTCAGGTGTTAATGATATCTTGACTCACCCGACCTCAAGGGTAGATTCTCACTGAGATAAAATGTCAAGAAAGTGTTAACCTGGAAGCATTCTTCCTGGCTCATTTTCCTGAAATTTGAATTCACAATGATGAAGCAGCAGGGCATAGCCTTTACTATAGCATGCATCCTATAGGCCATCCTCTGCCTAATCATTTAAGAGCTTGTTTCTGAAATAGTGTAGACTGATGTTGACCAACATATCATCAGAGCTAAATATCTGATATAAAAAGTCAGGTGTAATTTTCTATTAAACAATGTGCTGTCATATTGTTTCATCTTCATTTGCCAGTCACCTCACGCTGTTTTGGGTCTTAGCCTGAATAATTGGTTAGATGAGAAGAAATAGATTAAAAAATTCACAAGATTATGTAAACTAATCATGTCAATGTTTTTGATTATGCCAACACTGTCCTTTTTTTTTGCACCAACTTTGCGTTGATGTCAAATAACAGATAATTATGGGACTAAAACTGTGGACGTTGGAAGGAAGTGAATCACATTCTCCTCTGTCTTGCAGCCGTTATTCTTAATTACAATGTAGTCCTTCCTCACACTTTTTTTTTTTACAGAAATAGATAATTTATAGGAAACCCACATCAAATGTGGAAGTTCCTCACTTCATCTGCCTGTGGTGTTGTTACGCAGTTGAGAGACAGGCTCTCCAGCCGTCAAAACCCCTCCCATAATACAAAGACAAAGACAGAGACTGTTGAATGGAGTAAATATGGGCCTGCTCTCCTCTGTCTTTCTGACAGAGATACAACTGCAGTCCACCACAGTCCAGAAATAGATCTTTCCTATTAATACGAATGGACACAGTATAATACGGCATTATTAACATAGATTGGCGTATTGAACACACACATTGTTGTCATTACAGCCACGCACACGCACACACACACACGCACATACTTGCTCTCACTCCCGTATTGGCTTATACAAGAACACATGGTGCATCATGCACAGACACATTGGCAGCCAGAGCGTAATGCATGGCCATATGATGCCTACGCCTGATCTGGGATCTGCCCATTTAGCTGAGAAGCAACAACATTTCATTATATCGCTGAAATAATCAGAGAGCTAAGGTCACTGGGATTTTCTGTGTGTTTTTATGTATGTGTGTATTTGTGTGTGTATGAGAGAGAGAGAGACTGAAAGATAAAGATAAAAGCATACATAGGTATTCAGGTCCTTTTTACCGCACGTGTGAGAGAGCCTGTCAGTTGGAGTGTTTAAATGCACACATGAATTGGCTGGCAGGCAGGCATTCCCCCCTGACGAGCAACTGGTGTGTGTGTGTGTGTGTGTGTGTGTGCATGTACAAAAGCGCATTTGTCATCCTGAGTCAATATCCAAATTAGTTTTTGTCAGATTAAGGACTGTTACTAACAGCTCAGGCATGGCCTCCCTTGTTTTCACTCCCTCTTCCATGATCAAGTATTGAGTCAGCTGATGATCACTGAAGGACTTTCATCAGTCAGGACCAATAGTAAAAGAATATTTGCTGAAGATTGTGTAATAACCACAAGCACATGTTTTACCATTCAGTGATGCACACATAATTTGCTCGTATATAACGGTGCTGATTACTATTAGATTTGTGTTTGGATTAAAGATCATTGTAGGCTTCAAGATGACAGGGCCTGACAGAATGTGTAACAAACTCAGTCCAAGTATCATCAAGGGTTCATCATATTGAATAGGCTACACTCTCTTTTCAAAAATGTTATAATTTGTAATTTATTTAATCTAAAGGATTTATTATTCTACTCCAGCCTACACCAGATGGGTCACACATCTTCCCTCTACAGCCTGTTACCGTTGGCCAGCTGCAGCCTTAGCCCCTGCTGTCAGGAGCCACCAGTCCGTCGTACCCGACTGCCGCCGCTTCATACCATTAAAATAAGCTGAATCATGTAATTTGTCTTTCTCTAAAAGGAGGAGGAAATGTTCCGAATTCAATATGTTCTTCTATACACCTATCATCTTGGTTGGATACCTTACACAAGGTACGGTAGAATGCGTGGTGCATGAAGCTGAATTTATACAGCTCAAGACAGGTAGGCACATTATGGATGTACAGCAGTACAACCAGCATACATATTAAACATATTATTTTAGGTATCTTTTCCAATGCTAAATCACCTATAACAGTTGAAATATTACAACAGCATCCACATGTGCAGAAATAAGAACTACAGGACACAAATAAAATCAATGAAAGAAAGAAATCGCTGGAATATTTTCAGTGCTTTATGCAGCTTAATACAATTCACAGTAAATTAAGAGGGTTTAAAACGCACAGTCTTGCTCAGATGCATTCTATTCCATTACTTCGGTGGTGTAATTAAAAGTATTTTCTATACCTGTACCAGCCCTACTTTCATTTAAATGCTGGCTGCATGTTATATAACACTATGTAACTCTCAAATGTCATGCTACTGCTTCATGAATACTTAAGTTGTGTCCATGTACGCTCAGGGGAACTTCCAGAACATTGGCTCATTACCCTCTTTGCTGTGATTGGCAATAGCTATCTCGCCATAGTCGGGAGGTATCTATTTCTCGGCAGGTAAGGGATTTTAATAGCATCTGTTAACAACAACTCTGTATTGCTAGGCCTGTCTAGAGAAAAAAGGAACTCTTGTTAGGTTTTTCAGAAATATTTTCTTTACCTTATCAAGTACAGCACAATTACTAACAGAGAATGTTAAAAAGATGGTGTAGCTTAGGTACTTCCTTCCACTGTTTCTAATCTTTTGAAAATGTCCTTATAACTCTTGTTGCACATGGTACAAACTATGCTTGAATGCTTGTCTGTGGTCTTGGATATATGCTTTTTTTTTTCTTTCCTCAGGCTGATGTGATCTATAAGATGACCAAGTGATTGATGCAGGGGTGAGTGTTTTCCCCAACTGCCATTAGTATAGGTCCTACTCCTGGGTTAGGAATAACAGGATGTACAAACCATTAGGATTTAACCTTGTACCTCTGTAGCTTTTTCACAGAAAACAAAACTCTTTCTGACTGCTAAAATGACTTCAAGAGTTTTTTAAATAGTTGTATTACATAGTAGTATCACCCACTGACACATTTTTAATTGTAAAGTTTGTCAGAACAAAACCTTCTGAAGAGAACTGACATATAAGAAGCAAGCCTCCATACCCATGTGTTTTTTAAAAGAGAAATTTGCAATTGTTATCATGCACAAGTGTGTTTCATTGCACAGTCAGTATGAGTGCCAATGTGTGTCATATTATCCAGACAGGACTTTTACTTGTCTATTTCTTTTCACCAACAAGAAAATGTTTTCAGCCCTATTTTTCTGTTCAGAAAGAAACTAGAGCACATTTTAATAACATCTGGGAGGAGTTCGGGGATATGGGGCTAAGAGAGAATTGATTAGATTTTTGATGGGGGAAGTCCCAAATTGTGGTGCTACTTAAATGTTTTTTTTTTTCTTAGGCTGGATTGTTGTTGTTTCATACATACTGTACTGCATCTATTCAGTACCGCAGATACTGTCCGCCCACAGATTTCTACCATCCCTCCTTATTCCATATAGTAATAATTTAATCCAAATCTCTTGTACATTTGGTACCGCCATGTGCAAAATATGATTGTATGCATCAACTGGCTATGTTGATGGGCTGTCCTTGCTCATATGCTCATGCCCATGCCTCTAAAGCAGCTTTCGCCACCATTAAACCGTTATTCTCTCTCCTCCTGCCCTGCCAGGAAGCTTTGCTTTGGCCTATTGATCTCAGCCAGACCCCAGCTACCATCGCTATCTTTAACGCCTCCCTAATGTGGGACTCCGGGTCTCACATGCTGGTGTTTGTAAAGTACTTTCAATGATGTTGTTCTGGTCCCTCACTGGCAAGTGTTCCTCCGCTCCATCACAGCTTGTTTATTCTCCAGGGCACACATTGGTACGTTTACATTTGCTTGACCAAGTGAGCTTTACACAGCTTTTCACCCCAGGCAAACCCTAAGGAGGATGTGCAAGTGCCCGCTACACGGTAATACCACCACTTTTCAAATGCCTAACATGCACCTTAGTTTACAGTGGAACCTGCTCACCTGACAGTGATGTCCATAATAGGAGACTGGAAGAAGACTAAGAGGCATCTGTGAGGCACCTCACTTTTCTGCCATGCAAGGTTGCCATGATTTGGGCAGGTTATCGCATTATTGACAATACAGTGACCACTAGTAGTGATCAATGTATTGTCCAAAGTCACTAGAATTACTTGTAGTTAAGTTTCAGTATTTTTGTGGTGTTTATTTTATAATTTGCTCCTGTAGCTAATGAATATCTGCTCCAGTGCAGTCATGCACACACCAACAGTGACAATTTAGTATTGTAAATGTCAGTTTAAAAAGGACATATTTCAGCCTTTAACCTCAACCACATTTGCTGACTACAATATGACAAGAAGTGAAGAGGAGACAGTATTTTATCGCTTTAGATGCAGCTCATGGGCAAGTCATGGCCTCAAAAGCAGAGTATATGGATACATCTTACAAAAATCTAAAATGGTAGGTCTGAAAGCTGGGACTAGTATGACAACCTGATGAATGTGCGCAACATTTGTGGTGCACTCTATAGATTAAGATTCTTGTTACAGTGTTCAGAAACATGTCATATCAGAAAACCAGCCCAGTAATGAAGATTAAAGCATCTGAACAATCTTTATTTTTTGATATCTGTCAGCACCCTGCTGCATACATAGGCAACAGTCTATCAGCATCACTATCTCAGACATAAGCGGACATCGCTGCGCTTGCATCCACAGACCAGCACAGTGAAACCAAATCTGACAGATGTTTGATTTGAAAACAGACAGTCAGGAAAATAATTCTTTTGTTTGTACGCAAAGATCACGGTGATCTGTATCCTGTTCGTACTCACTTTATTCCGCTTTATCTCATCACAACCCAGCTTAGAAGTGCAAAGTGATCCTTTAAGTGTCTGCATGCCCCTACAGAGTAAAATGAATGCATGAATAATAGATAGCTGAGTAGCCCAGTTTGCTTGTTGTTTGCACTGCTGTGACTGGCTTTCTAGAAAGTTAGTTTTACAGTTTAGCCTAGTGGTTTCATTGCAGCTGATGTTAATGTTTTTGTTGGGAGATTGTTAACAAGCATTAAAATCTGTTAATTACACTGTGCTGTCTGGCTGTTTGTTTGAACTCAGTTATAATAAGCGATTTAAACTAGATTGTTCTATATTGGGTTACATCAAAAACTATTGATGGTTAACACTTTCCACCAAACTAAACTAAAGCCCAAATAATTATGGGAGACTTTGTAGTTTACCACCCAGCTGTATTTAAGGAAAATATATCACAGATCTTGTAGAGGAAAATGCTTGAGAATTACTGTGTCATTATAGTTTATCTTTATGCATAGTTTTTGGTGTTTTATGGTTCCAGATGCTTGGGTGCATTGTTCCCTTGAAGATGGGGATAAAATGTGCATTTAACTTCTCTTCAAAAATAAATGATTATTGCTCAGATAGTATCCAAAATGTGTTTTCTGTGTGGGCACTTTACAATAAGTTCCTTTCAATTATTCGTAGAAGTCATTGGGGTGATCCGATACAGCCGACCCCTCTGTTTAGCCAACAGGATTTTGTGATTAGAACTTGTATACACTCTAATCCATATCCAGTCTTTCTCCCTCTTTCTCTCTCTCTCCCTCTCTCATACCTCTAGGCTCAGGACCATTGGTGGAGTGTTTCCTGCCTCTAGGCCTGTGATAGAGGTATAACAATAAACATTTTTCTTTTTTTTTTTTCCTTTGTCTTTCAGCACAGCCGAGGGCTCTTTTCCTGCTCAGACAACTCCATGGTAACCGGCTGGGGAGACTTTTTGCAAGTGCTGGGTTATTTCTTTAAAATGTTTTTTGATCTGTTGCCCTGGGAACCCTCAGACTTATTCATTTTATCCAGACTCATTATGCGGCTAGTGTGTGTGTGTGTGTGTGTGTGTGTGTGTGTGTGTGTGTGTGTGTGTGTGTTGTGTTGTGTACTTGATATTACTGGGTTCATATTTTTACCTCATCTTAATTTCCCTAATCCCCGTGACCAGTTTCAAAACACTGACCTGAGGAAGACTCTTCCTGGAGTTTGGTATGATGATAATCTCGTGATACCCACCCTATGGCCTGGCAGAGGCATCAAACTGGTCTGGTGGGTGCATACACAGCCACATGCTCTAATTATGAATTTTGTATGTTTGGTCTTATAGACTGTTTTCAATACTATCTGGCCCCCTTCCACAGAAATTATGTTCACATCCTGTTTCATGGAATTTTGATGTCTCACTACACCCATCACAACTTGTCTCCCTGTCACCCAGATCTCGCAGCAGACACCAAGCATAGTGGCCTCTAAGTGTGTGGTCAGTGAATTGATCTATTTGTCCAATTCTACGATTTACCTTTGCAAGTCTCAAATACAATTTATTTTCACTTATCTCCAGAGACATGTGTTTACCCTTGGTCTCCATCTAGCTCCCTCATAACTTCTGAAATCCTTTTGTCATCTGGTGCATAGTGAGTGCTCACCATTTCTAAATCTTATTTGAATGGTATCTCAGGTGGTTCCCATGATGGTCAGTGTTACAGCTGTTGTCCTCTCTGTAGGTCCTGGTTCTTTTCCTTGCACAGCGGTGAACATCTTCCCACTGTCATTCCTGTTGAACTTTTTCAGAGACCACAAGATCACTCCCAAAATGATGTTCATCATGTGGTTTAGTGGTGAGATGATACAGTGAACCTTGTGAGCAGTGTGTTATGAGAGAATGACAGGGTTGGTTCTTTGTCCTTTGTCTAAGCTTGTAATTTCCTTAGCACAGTGTGCCTCTTGGCTCAAATGAAAGTAGTAACAGCCCAGAGCTTAAATGAGTAGCCAATGAATTGTTAAGTCGATCAACAGAAAATGAAGCTCCTGCCATTTTGGTAATCATCAATCATTTTAGTCCTTTTTCAGACATTTAAAAGGACAGCTGAAAGCGTCGCTTGGACTTACAGATATAGAAAATGCCCCAGATTAATCGATAATGAAATAATTATTGCAGTTCATGAGAAACTATGGAAAGGAGATAGAGGGTTCATATATTATAAATAGCCTCTACAGAACCCCAAAGTTCTAACCAAACAGTGAATGTTGAAGATAGTCTCATTAAAAGATTTATATAACAAAACTAACTGTCCTACAACATTGCTATTATGAGCATTACACCCTGTCTCAGAGTTCATTGGTAAGCCCTACCCTCTACCAGCCAGCCAAACTAGTCACATGTACCTCCCACTCAGACTAGAAAGTGCTACTCTTTGAAGAGTAGTTTAATAAGAGGATCTCTGATAGTTCTGATCATTTGCATATTAAGTGTATTTTTGATCAGATAAGTCAATTCAACCTGCTTTATTTCACAGGAAAAACACTTTATATGAACACTGGGATTACAGAGAATTCTGGGAAAATATATTCATAGTTGAAATGATTAGTTGACAGAAAAATTAATCTGCAAAATATTCTGATAATTATTTATAATTTTAAAGTAACTTTCTGCCAAATTCTGGCTGTTGGTTAGATTAAAAAGAAAAAGAATTTAATATCACCTCATCTGGGCTCTGAATTTCTCACAATTTTCATTGTCGGATTAAATAATACTGACAGCAGTCATTATTTGCAGCTCTAATGTATTAAAATCAAACAAATGAACTAAGTGTCCAGATTACATGTGTGTGTTTCTTGTGTGTAATTCTTTCATAGTCTCGTCCCCGGTTTTTCTTTGTCTGCCAGGTTTGAGAGGAGCTATCCCCCACGCTTTGAGCCTTCATCTGGCCTGGAGCCCATTGGAGAAGTTGCATGATTGGCACCACCATCATCATCATCGCATTTTTCACCATCCTCCTCCTGGGGCGGCACTACGCCACCCATCCGCATCATGGACATTGAGGACAGCCAACGCGACGTATAACAAGAAAGACATCAATCTCAGCAAGACAGAGAAAATGGTAATGGATGAAGCACTTTGATTTCTCACACACACACACAGACATACACACACACACACACACGAAAGCAGACAGACTGTTGGTAGTCACAGCCATCCTCTTAACTGCCATCAGACTTTCACTGTTCTCTTCAGAGGGAAAACATCAAAGGCTGATTGTGGTTTGTGTGGCTGGGACACTCAATCAGCGGGAGCAAACCACTCTCATCACAGAGACGACACACACAAATAAACCCCAACAACTAGCAGCATTAATATTTCTCTTCCCAGACGCATTCTCAATATACAAGTCATCGCGGAGTAATATTTCACTTGACTCCGACTCTAGATAATGGGTCTTTCGAAGCAAATCCTGTCACTGAGGTCACTGGCGCCTTGTGGTGGTGTGTTATCATGACTGGTTTTCATAGTATTTGCATGTTTGATGTTTTCTCAGCTAAGTGTTACACCTTAGGTACCAGCAATCAGATCTATCAACCTCCATTTTCCCTTCTGGCTCCTCATGCCCTCTTTGATGTAATTCCTTTCTCCCTCCACCTTTCTTCCCTCATCCCTTGTCCTTCAAGGTGTGTGATCTGACTCCATCACAATCAATGCTGTTCTGTCATTTGGACTTTTTTTCCTTGCACCAGCCTCCCTCTCCATGTCTTTCACTCTGTCTCATTTGTTGGCCCGTTTCTTTGATTTCTTTTTATCTATTTATCTGACTCCTCCTCTTTCTCCTCTTTCTTCTCTCTAGGTAATACCATTGAGTCAGGAGCACCTATCAGAACTGGACGGAGGAGGAGTACGGCTCAGATCTACCACAGACAAGATCTAGCGGCTTTATGGCTTGATGCTAAGTGACCTTTAACCTTCTTCACTGCAAGAGGCTTACCCAAGAGGTGAGAGAGAGAGAGAGAAATTCCTTAAACATATTTAATTGTTTTGCAGTCCTACTACTCAAACCCTTGTGTTTGATGTCCAATAAATAGAAATGCTTCACAGTAGTGAGTGCCACCTCCAGTAAACTGGATTTTCATGAGGGTTAAACAAAAAAAAGTGATTATGTGAGTTAAAATTTATAAAACTTAGTACCACCCTCAAACCATGTTAACTCTTCATGTATTCAATATTAATGACCTTGACGACTGAGAAGATATTTTAGACATTAGACAGTGGAGTCCCTTCACTTCTATTTAATAAGCAGCGTGAGGTGCAATTAGTCTTGGACTGAAAAGTGACAGGATATTATGTGGTCTATAAGACAGGGAGCCGTGACTGTCCTCACAGTAATTAGGAATACATGAAAAGGTTAATGTATGTGGTCATTGGGGAAAAATATCCTGTTACCCATAGGCAAAGCTCTTGTGTCCAACGCAACATCAGACAGACTTAACCTGAAATGTCCAATGGGATGTTATTGGGCATATTGATGAGGAGGTGACAGTATTGAAGTGGAGGAAAATCAAATGACACCGTGAAAGTCGTAGTGTAATTATTGTTATAAATGGCTCCACACCAGGGTGGACATGTTTTCTTTTTATGGGCAGAGTAAATCCAATGTATGTTGCCACTTTGGAAGGCATGAGAACATTTTTATTTGAACATAGCATAACTGGGAAAACTTATGCCCTGATGGTAATTCTAATGTTGTTTAAGTTTATCTTCAATTATCTTCAATCAAAACCATTCACAGTATTAATAATAGCAACCGAAGGAGCTCTCACCATGGATGTGCCTAGTAAGACCGATTCTACTGTAAGTATTTTGCATATCCCTCTACCCTTTTGATGTCTATATTTCTGTATGGTCATGTTTATTCTGAATGTGTGCGGATGTGCCGCCGATTACCGCTTCATATAACATGTGTCTGGCAGGACCCAAGCTGGCAACGGGCCGATCCAGATGTAGTTGACCCTGACCAACAAGTGGTGACGTAATAGTTCGGCCAGGACCCCAGGCTCTGGAGGATGACGAGGATGAAGCAGAACTTGGTGAACTGAACAAACACTTTTCAGTTCATATGAAAATAATGAATGACATTGTAATCTCCTGGCAGAGGGGAGGTGTGTGTGTTCGTTCCGTCTGTCTGCACAAGTGGGCTGAATGGGGCTAAATCTAGTCCCAGTAAAACTGACGAAAATTTAACACTGATGAAGTAAAAGAAAAACATCTGTGAAAATTCTTCTCACATGGACAATGCTATATTGTTCGAAAGTTAAAGAAACTGAAAGGATATCTGAATAATTGTGCTCCTGTTCATCATTGAACAGCACACGGAAGTTTTGGTTGATTCTGAGAAACTTTTCCAGGTGTTTTTCTAAAGGTGAAGGGAAACTGTGAAGGAAGCTGTGAGGAAATTTTTAAATGTAAAGGTCATTGATAATTTTGCTCACATTTTTCTCTTTCAACTTTGTATTATCCGCTATGTGGCACTGGCTTATTTAAGTTCTGCTTGAAAGTGTGGGGTGGGGTGGGGAGCAACATTTTATGTCATACAGGCTCAATTTTAAAATGAGGATTTTGTAATAAGCCACAGAAGCTGTTGTTTTGAATATTAGCTCCTTGTTCCACATTAGCAGTATTAATGATTCTGAGTTCATTTATTAAAAGATACATATATTTCTACATATGTAATGAAGATAAAATACAAGGAGTGACGGATGAGCTACCACTTCACCCTCCAGCAACTACGCGAACTAAGAGAAATGAAGGAGAGAGTTAAAACTAGTGAAACATGCTGGGTAAAACTAATAATTTTCAAACATGAAATACCTAGCTTATAGGAGAATAATTGTACTCTAAAAAATTGGAAATTGGCTCTCTTCATTTTCAAGTAGTGTTCCAGTCTGGTTTCTAAATTAACTTTTCTTGTTTATTTATATTTTCTGGTGAAGTTTCTGCCACTACACTGTGTATAAAGTAGAACTTGAAATGTTGCTTTTTGTGATTTTCACTAAGGGTTTCTAATGAAAGCAGGGCACCAATGAATGTGTGTGGGTAACTGGGAATATGGTCTCATGAATGTTAACAAGTTATTATTTATAAATGTTTATGTGTTGTTTGTGGATAAAGTGTATAATAAGTCATGAGCACTGCAGAATTGAAAAAATATCTATACAAATCATTGACATCCCATATACTGTATCAGATGCAACTTTAATGGGAAAAGAGTTACACCTCTTAGAAATTAAATAGTTCCTACTTTATTGAGATACCACTGAAGGAGCAGTATTGTGAAGTACTATTACAAAAATCAAGGAACGTAGGGAAAGCTTTAGCCAATACTGGCTTTATTGCATATTTTAAAAATATAAATAAACCTAAGTAATTTAGAAGAGCACTGAAATACTGTATAATAAATAAGAACTGGAAAATCAACTACACACATATATAGTATAGTAAGTCTACTTTTCAATAATGTATAGGTACTTAATATAGAGCATATTAAAGTCTGCCCAACTAAATGAGGATTTAGTATAACAGCAATTCTAAGTATGGAGAGAAAACAAGAAATAGTAATAAAATCTAAACTCAGTACCACCTTCATTCCATATTAACTCTTAGTATATCTTGAATATTAATGACCTTATGACCAGAAGATATAACAGACATTTTCATGTTGCAGTGTGAGTTTACGCGGAGTTCCCTTTCACTTCTGGCCTATATGCAGCGCGGAGGTACTAGTCCATGACCTGTAAAGTGACAGGATATTATGTGTCTAGTTAAGACAGGGAGCCAGACCAGTCCTCACAGTAATTAGAATACATGAAAAGGTTAATGTATGGTCAGCGTTGGGAAGAATATCCTGTTACCTACAGGCAAAGTTCTTAGGTTCGATGCAACATTAGACAGATTTAACCCTTTGAAATGTCTAATGGGATGTTATTGGGCATTGGATGAGGAGGCGAGCAGTGTAAAAATGGCAGAAGAAATCAAATGAGGTAATAAAGTCAGTAGTGTAATCAATGTTAAGGTGGTCTACATGTAACTCAGGGCGGACATGTCTCCTGTATGTGGGCAGGAGTAGGACACTACTTGCTTTGCCACTTTGAAGGCATGAGCAATTTTTAATTTATTTTTTTTAACCTGAACATCAGATAACTGAAAAATTCAATTAGTGTGGTTTCTATTAATAAATCCCAAAATTGTTAGATGTAACAAGACATTTTTTGTGCTAAGTGCTAAATATGCAGTGACCTGACTGAAATGTATGTCAGAAGCAAAGAGTGCATTTGTCTTGATAATGAAGGCTTTGTAATAAGAACATAAGTAGTCCAGCAGGGGGGTCTAAACAGCATTGGTCCATGAAAATTAATAATGCCAGATATCAGTGGATGACAGTGCCATTATCATTTGCATTGCCATTCATCACCCAGCTCTGAACAGTAACCCTCCACTGTATATTAAACATACTTCCACTGAAACTGGTTGAGATGCATATGGAGTGCATACTGGGGCAAATGAGAATTTCCACCTGTCTATACTGGAAATGAACCAGCCTGACTCACCTTCACACAGTGTCTTCTACCTCTACAAGCTTCTATCCCTAGTAAGTTTCCATGGTTCCCTGATTGCAAAACAACACAGTATAAATAATAATAAACAATACAAAATACTGTTAACAGGTTAACCAAGATGACAGTTAGTCATATACATTTTCTACAGCAAAACAAATATTTTTTTCCATTAGTAATTCTGTGGTAAATCACAAACATAGGTCCAATGCTTCCTAGTACTCTCCTCTCATTTACCATGTTGTAAATGGTATTTTGATATTCTGGGTTGTGTGTGATTGCCTCTCTGTTTTTCTGTTCATCTTTTCTTCCCGTTTCTAGTGTCACAGAGTCTAGTTATTTTTCTTCCTCTGTTCAAACACAGACACATTTCAAAAGCAGAGCTCCCTCAGCAGTAAAGACATTTTATGATGCCTCGAGATATTTACAGTTCTTCCAATTCTTCCAGTTCACAAATCATTAACTACGATCTATCCGCTTGTCAGACACCTGAGCAAAATCATGAATCTGGAGAAACGAACATCATCGCCAAGATATCATTGCTTGTTTTATGAATTTATTATTCCTCAATATTCTTCTAGAGATTAGATGAAAGATTGAGGAGGTGCAGGGGTGAACCAGTCGGATCCCCAGCCAAATAGTAAATGAAATATGTTGCTAGAATAAATGAGAAAATATAATTACCACCTTGGCATGCACAGGTGATAATTAATATTTCACGCTGGTACGTTGACAGTTTGATTACCGCCATGTACTTGCAAGCAAACATGCAAATGTGATGGATTTTTTTTTTAGTCTACATCAAATCTGTGGATCAGGATTTCACTTGATTTATGCTGGAATCAGTTATAGGAAAATTTCCTCCAGAAATCAGAAGTTGTTAATTAGCTGCAGGCGAGAATTAATTTGGCTTACTGTTATGTCATCATACACAAACTGTGGAAATTTACTTCATCAGAAACCACATCATGGCAGGCATGTAGGCAGAGTGAAAGGAAAATACAGGCCTTCTGGTTGCTCTTGTGTCCTGGGTGGTGAGAGAGCCAGCAGGGCTTTGAGGTCAACAGAGAACCACCTCACAAAAAGTGCTAATAATATAAAGACTCACAGCGATGGGGAAGACCTGCAAACATTCAATCAAAAGTTAACTTTTAAATGTGTTTTTCTGTGTTTTGTTATTGTTTGTCTGTTGGCATCCACAGTGTGGCTGGGGTCAAAGCTCAGTCATGTACCCTCAAAAATGCCATCTCTTTATACTCTTTTGCTGTGTCTTTTTTTCAGCGCTTTCTTCCCAAACATTTTTATCGTTTTCAGCTACTTACACTTTGAATCACCCACATGTTTTCATGAGTTCTCTGTCTCAATAAGTGGAAATGGCAGGAGAAACTGCTGGGAAAATTGACAGTACCTGAAATGTCAGCTAGGCAGAGCAGACATTTGAGATTCAGCTGGCTCAAGGTAAGAAAATTTGCTTCACTCCACACTTTGCATGCTTAAGGATTGTCATCCCCAGCCTCAATTCCCCACCACAAGGACTTGATTGTGTTGAACAGTTTGACATTTTAGAATCAAGCACTTACTTCCTCTTAGCAAGAATTAAATGAGATTGATACGATTTCATGTCTGCACTGCAAACATTAAGTTGTTAATACAGCCAGTTAGCTTAGTTTGTTGACACAACTGGAAACAGGGTAGCCTTGACTTTGTCCAGCAGTAATAAATCCATCTTTAAAGCTCACTAATGCTCATCACTTATGCTTTGTTACTGGACAGGCCGAGGTCAGCTGTTTCAGTCTCGGTGCTAAGTTAAGTTAACTGGTTGCTTCTGTGGTAGCTTCATAATTTGCAGCTAAATGTATCTAACTCTCTTATAAGAATAAGCTTTGTTCTCCAAAAATGTTGAATCACTGCATGTTTTATCTGGTACGCTGTATTGGTTGCAGTGGCATCAAGTATTAGATATCATCAAAGTTAATATTTGGGGGTCTGAGAACAATGTCCATTTACTTGAAATTAGCACAAATATTAATTCCAACATTGCAACTGGCTGATGATTCCTTTCCTTGTATGTTGTTTTTCACTTTATGTGTCTTATCTGCAGACAGAATAGACGCATTATCAAGCCCCCTCTGCCAGAAATGTCATTTATATACAACTAAACTGTAACAGACCTAAGCTGCAACTAAACTGTGTGTACTTTTGTGAGGATGGGTTTTAGTGAGTAGTATCAGCGCATTTGAAATGGCCCTAACAATACATAAGAATGTGGGAGTCTATAACACTACATCTCATACAAATGTGTTCTGACACCAGCCCTCGGTGTAACTAAACTTGTAATTGTTACATAAAGATAGTAACATCTTACCTGAAAACAAGACTGAATTTCACTTTATTTCACTTCTGACTGGTGTGAATCACAGAACAAATCAGCCGATGTGGGCCAGTGATTCGGTGATCTGAACATCTTATTTTAACTGAGTGAACATGTGACGTTTGTAAGACTGTCAGTTTTTCTTGCACATTCCACAAATTAAAGGAAACAGACAAGATTCACAGAGCACTGTGTCTCAGTTCTGGAAAATATGACTGGGCAGAGGAATCATAACGAATATAAGGCTTAAATATCAGGGATAGTTGATGGTGGGGAATGTGAGAAGATGCAACTGAGTAGAAAGTTCTGTAATGTGTCTGAGCCTTGTGTTGAACTCAACATGTCTGTAGACAGATTTTTATATATATATCTGGGGTCAATAGGTCTGGGGATGTGAAAGACTTCTACTTCTTCTGATTTAAAGCCAATGGTTGCCATGAACTCGACTTCAGGCCACAGTGATAAGTTTTTTAGTTGGACACAACAGCCACTTCATCCTCTTGAGGCAGAGGAGGCCTTTGTACAATGCCTTGTTTTGGAGTTGTTTGAGGTTGTTTCTTTGCTGACATATGCAGAAAGTCAGTGTCAGTGAAACGGTTGTGCGAAAAATGAAAGTATATTCTAATACAGAGTTATCCACCTGGTATACTTTGTGTTTAAATCAATGGCACAACCTGGGAAATCGCTTGGCCTAAAACTGCATCTGATTGCTTTAAACATTAATGGCTATAGATTTTAAATGACCTTCTTCTTCTTAAACTTTGCTTAAACCCACAGAGCTCTGTCAGTAAAATCTTTTATCTTATGTTTACACGTCATCATTAAGAACTCTGACTCCTCCTTATAAAGCACCTGTTACAACTTATAATCATAACCAACACAATATTTATATGAACAGTCTAGACCATAACCGAGCATGTATATCTGTCCATCCATCCACTCTTCTGTTTTAGAAACACAAGCTACTTTGCTAATTTGTCCACTTCCACAAAAATAACGCTAAGTTGGACATTGACATTTATTACAACAAATTATGTTCTCTGCTGGAGAAGTTCTGCGTATTTAGAATCAGGATCTTTTTCTAAGAAGCAAGTTTCTGAAGTCATCTGTTACCTTGTTGGACCCCAGCAAAAGTGGGAAAGATGACTCTTTAAAAGGGCCTGTTCTGGCCTGCCAGTTAGCTGGATAATTCAGGTACCTAGTAAATGCTTGTTAATGCTATTCCACCAAAAGGAGCTTTTAAAGTAAAATATGTACTAAATCTGGGTTTTATACCAATGAATGCTGATAAATGTTAACTAGCTACTTGTCAGGATTGAGTGTTTGGACATTGTAGTTTCACTTCCAATAACTGCTGTTTATTTTATTGAACAAGAATGTGCATCCCAGTATAAAAACTTTAACTGGCTGGCAGGAAGCATTACCTGATGGTATTCTATTTTACCTCACCAATTAATACTTATTCACGCTTGTATAAAAGTTGAGTGAAGTAAAACACCGTATGATTTATTGATGTTAATGATGCCTAGAGCGTGAAAATCTTATGAGACATTTCGATCAGAGGGAATTGAAGGATGGCAATAGACAAAGTAGCTTTTGAACTTTGTAAACATATTTCCAAACATAACCGGTTGTACTGCCATTTATCAGACCTTCATCGTTGGCGTTGTGAATGCTTCATCAGTGCTGGGCTCTGATTGGCAGCGGAGCTCAGAAGATTTGGAGCTGAAGATTTGGATACAGTCTAGGGTCTTGCTAGTCTTAGCCTAAGTGGGCAGATTGCACAGCATCAGAGGGCCCCATTTTCAGTGCACTTACTTTTAAAAAACATGCAATATACTGATTGACAGCAGGCAAGCTGGACACTTAGCCACATCTACTACTTGAGGGATGCTTACTGTCGCGGCGTATAGAGTGTACTGAAAATATCAGATTGACTAGGCCGTTTTTCTTCTACATTAATTCACGCTAACCCATCACATATGCATGAAATATTTTCAGAAAATAAGCATATTCAGCCTTCAGGCCACAGAGGGATACAGAGGTTCTTAATAAATTAAACAGTGCATCTCTCTGGACTGCCACCCTTGGCAGAGAGATATATGCTCGTAAACAAAAACTCAATTCTTTCACATCAACAGTCTACAGTGGCACCAATAGCTAAAACATAATCTTTTTTTGGTGGGGGGTATTTTTTTCACTTTATTTGATAGACAGTGAGAGGAAAGGAGGGAGAGAGAGTAGGGGAACGGACACAGTATGGGTCCAGCCAGACTGGGAGTCGCTCAGGGGACCAGCTGCTCAGGGCACTTGGGCTCATGTGGCACACACCTCTAAACTATCTCGGCCAGGGCACCCCAAGCCAAACATAATCTAAGATGACATGGATAAATACTTCAGGAACAGATATGATAGCAGCAGAAGAAACAAACCCTAACTTGTGTTGATTTGTTGATCAGTCAGGCTAAGGAAAGACAGAGACAAGACAAGCAAAGAGCTAACTTTTACTACCTCTTGCATTATCAGGGCCTATTAGGATACACAAACAGGAGAGCTTTTAGACAAGAGTATTATTTAGCTAACAGACAACAACTGACACACTGCCAAAGACTGTAAGTTGTGTGACAGTTCTACTGAACCAAACGCTCAGTTATGAATGACAAATGTATGTGTTACACGTAATGCATTATTGTAAGACAGGGTTCTCATACAAAGTGAGAAGACTACTGAGTGAAACTGTAATTGCCCCTGGGTTTGGGGGTGATAAATTTGTGAATGTGTGTTTGCTTTGACAGCCAGACACTTACCCAATACATCATACAGCCTGTGTAATGTGTGTCTGTGAGCATGTTTTCGTATGTCTCTATGTATGTGTATGTGAGAGTCTGACCACTTGATAAACTGATATACACTGCTTGAGAGAGAACATGGAGTGGATGTGTGAGGGGTTTAAATTGACCACTCAGCAGAAAGAGGCATAAGGTCAATAGTGGCAATGAGAGCAATCAATGTAGCACAGTACAGACTGATGGTAACTTTTTGTTGGTACTAGATTATAATATGGCGGCTAACCACAGTGACATTTTATTGGATATCTGTCCAGCTGAATATCAATAGTTGCCCCTGTGTATTGTGTGTGTACCGATTGGAAACACTCCATCCTTAGCTCCTCCAAATCACTATACCATCCATAACCTTTGTTTTCCTTAGAATGATATATCATTATCATATAATATCTATCAGCCACAACATTAAACCACCCACAGGTGAAGGAATTAAATTGACTATTTTGTTAAATATAATTCCTGGTTGAAACCTTAGGTCCCGATATTCATCTAAGTTACTTACATGTACCACCCACCTAAAATTGTTGTAGATTCATAACCTGCCCATTATTGTGCGGCCCCCTCATGCCATCAAAACTGGTGCGTGACCTGGTCGAGCATGGACACGGGACCTCTGAGGGATGTCCTTGGTGTCTGGCACTGGAACATTGGCAGCGGATCCTTTTCAATGTGTGTGAGTTGTGGGGCCTCCATGGATCTGGCTTTGTTCTGTGGTGCAACCCCCATGGCACACAATACCTTGGCTGCTTGGTCTACAGCAACGCTTAGGTGGGTAGTACATGGAAAGAGTAAAATCCAGAGGAATGTCAAGACCTATGGTTTCAGCAGAAGATTGTATTTTAAATCTAAATGATCAATGTACTACCTGTCGAAGTTTTGTTATGAGGTTATTTTTCCTTGTAGTACATGGATAGCTTTGTATCACAAACCTCATTTGTGCAAGAATGCTCTGAAATGTTCACTATATTCAATATTTTAGTGTAGTAAGCAGTATGCGTTATAATCTAATTAGTAAGCACAAAGTACAGCTGAGGCTGGTATGTCATTGGTTTTGTAGATATTTGCCAGGAAACCAAATATTGACACTGTGTGAAAAGTCAGAGGATCATTAGTTATCACAATTCATCGCCAGAGGGAGTGATGAAGGTATGAATGAAGGTGCCCTGTGGTGCAAGAGAAACAGGGCACCACCAAATTTATTATTGGGATTTATTCTCTGGGGTACACGGATATCTGCACCATATTTCATAGCAATCCATCAAGTGGTTGTTAGAGATTTGTACTAAAGTTGTGGACCGTCTGACCTACAGACTGACGTTTCCATCCTTGTTTCATGACACTACCATGGATAAAAATAATGTCCGTAAGTTATCTGGCATATGGTGGTGTGAGGTTTTCACTGGTAGTGATATTGGATACATTGACATATTTAATACTACTTGTTTTGTAGCTTAGAATGCCCGCCCATCTGCTGGATTATCATCAAAAATGCAGCATATAGAGCCAAGTTAAGAGAAATGATTGCTCACTTAACCTCAAAAACAAGCTAAGTAGATGCTGCTTGCCTGGCAGGTTGCTGCTCATCCATTCCACAGCAGTACCAGCAGCAGGCAGCAGTATTAATGTATATGGAAGTTAAAATTTTACTTTGAATGGCAGCATGGATATACTGCATGAATGTGGGCTCCATTGTACCTCCCAGAAGCCCCAGGGTGTGGTCTGCAATACTAATTACATCAGAAATGCAATCAAAAGACATCCTTGTCAGTTGTGATGGTTAAACCATGAAGCACTTTTTTTCATTTGCCTTTGCACTGCCAGACACCCAGTAAAACTAACACTGTGAGGATGGTTAGGCCACAGACATTCAACAAAATGCTCGACGGTATCACGTGTCAGCTTTAGGCTAGAAATGAATTTTGAGGTAGTAGATAGCATGTGCACAGTCTAAGGCAAAGTGCTAAGGTTTCAGGGAGGTTCGGTTTTATTGAAAACCTTTTTGTTCTTCAGCATATTTCATTGCATCATATTGAAAGAGGTTTCTGGTACCATGCGTCCACTCATTCACATACATAAGTGACATAATGTAATTAATGTAATGTAATGTGGGCTAGTTTAGAAAGTTGTGTTTGAAATTCACGTAATTTGCTGAAATTATAAAGAAGGTACTCAGCTATCACATATCAGGGTTTTCTTCTGAGCATATGTTCCACTGATGATTATGTACATGTATCATGACATGTAACTGCTGTTATACCACTGTGAGTTGTTTTGTTCAACCTGTCTAATTCCCCAAACTCTTACACTAATATATTCCATGCTGTTAATTACCTGTATAGTGTGGCTCTAATATGCTTTAGGCAAGTGGTTGCTATGCCAACTCTTGTATTACTAAGGATAGGATCATATGTAATAGTATCAGGCCAAAGACAGACAGAGAGGAGTGGCTATGAGTGTCCTTAAATACCGGCTAGGTTGTAAATACCACTCAGAAATGATCAGCAATATTCATTATTGATGGAGATACAGAGAAATGATTTGATGATGACTGTAATGTCTTCATAAAAGTAGGCCCATTTAGACAAGAGTTAGGACACGTTTTCCTCACATATGGACATGATGTTAGAGAAGACATTAGATGGATGATGGAACCTTGTTTAAATCTGCAGAGATGACCCCAAAAGATTATGACCTAAAGAAGATATTATAAAGGAGATAGAGTGTGGGTACGATATACAGATAAAGAGGGCAGGACCAGATATTTAAAGATCCCACCCACTAACTGATTGGCTGATAGACAGCCATTAAAAGAGTTGGAATGATCAGATAAAATGGCTGGGAATATATCAATGAAGATAATGAGAAGAGTAATCCAGCAACAAGAAAAGCAGATAAATGCTGGTTTATGTGTTGTTTTGTGTGTAACAAAAATATCTATAAGGGCATGCTTTTATATGGAATCTGCATTATGCCATGTTCTCCTGTCCCCATTGGTAGATCAATTCGAATGACTGACTTCTTACAATGACATGCAATGCTTAGCTCCTACCTGTATGTTTACACACAGGGTCATGACCACAAACACCTATGCATGCTGAATCATGGCTAAACCTGCTCTCTGATCAATAGCTATATACTGTATGTCCACAGGTTGGTTGAGGGTGATTGGGTGAATGTCTGCTTTGCTGTATACTGTTCACAACAACAATATGAGTATATATACAACACCACTGACTAGCTCTAATGTCTGAGTTTGAGGTGACACACACCACACAGTTCCCAATTCATGTATCAGTACAGAGAGCTAAAGTGTCTCCAGAGTCTACCACAGCTCTTCTTAGGTTTTGAGAGTGTGCTCATGGGAACTGTACTCATTCAACATTATTTGTTATATGCAAAAAAAAAATAAAAAAAATAAATCATTGTCATGTCTGTCATAACAAGGTAGGGATAAAAAATAATAACAAGGTAGGGATACAGTACACATTCTTTTACTCTGTAAGTATGTTGACAGTTCACTAAACAAATACATTCAAATGAATATTTTGCATTTACAAGAAATTATTGGGAAGTAATGCTACACCTATGACTGTTTCCTCCATTTATATTAAAAGGTGCAGAGTTAATTAATACTATTACAAATTATTCAGTGAAGTTTAAATATAACATATGAATACATACATACACACACAGACATACATATTATGTACAACAGCAGTACAAAATCAGGAAAATGTCCAAGAGGTTTCTAAATCTTTTCTGAACCTTTTGAGGCCCATGACCCTATTTTATGCCGTATGTTTGTATTCTATTTTGACATCACTGGGAATACTGGAAGAACTCCAGGGGGATTATATAGAAATGATCCTGTTTAATTCATAACAGAGCCAACAAATATAAATATATCTCTATCAGGCAACCTTCTCACAGGTTTCTTACACTCACTTTGAGAAACCGTGACTTATAGTTCATGATTTTATTGTATGAAATGCAAACATGTATGAAATGTATCATTTCTGTGTGCCAGGGCTCTGTTCTGTACAGACTTTGTTGGTATTGTCAAGCAGAACATGTGCAACAAGCCATGACTGTCTGATGGACATTTCATAATCACTGAGTAAGGAGTGCATCTCCATCCACTGTATAATGTCTTACAATGATATGGTACAATTTCTTGTTAAAGAACATAATAGATACAAACCTCAGGCGTCAACAGTAAGAGGTGCAGGCGTTGAGATGGAGGGGTGGTATGTATGGTCATTACACACATACTAGATATCAAATAAAGACAGAAAATGCTCATAACCTGTATTTTGGAAATCCAGCTCCCACCCAATTCCAGCCTCCACTGTAACACCCTTATTAGGTCTTTCAGAGTACAGAGCGTGAATATGTAAGAGCACCATTCATGTGCTAGATTCCATAGATTGAAAAGCAGTATACTCGGCACAGGGGTCTTTATCTGTGACTATACGTATAGCTTATATGGATGCACATAAATAAAGCAACACGATTTCAGCAGCTCCCTGTGTGTGGTTGAGCACAGACTTGTAATCACGCATACACACATTTACAATACATGTTCAACTTCCATTACCCCTGAGATTGTGTTGCACAATGCTGTGGATTGCATGTCAACCTTCCAGGGCATGAGGCAGGATGTGTGTGTAAATATGTAACATTACTGGAATGCAAATAAATTAAGAGATATGTGCATCCCTGGTGTTTTCTCAGTTAGTTTTGAAACAGTCTCATAAGTATCCAGAGACATAGCAACTTTGGAATTCCACTATCAACAATTGCCTTGCTGTGCACTCCAACACAATGACAAAGTGCTATGGTGTGCGTCACAGTGGAGCGGGAGTGGGAGGCCGAGGTGGTGAAGGGAGGAATATGAAGAGTGACAGTGTGAGGAATAAAGAAAAACACAATGAGAGTGAGAGAGAGGAAAGGAGTGAGAGAGGGATTTGTTCTTCCTCTGAAGGCCGTGGTGTCACATACCCTCATGGTCATATTCACAACTGACATTACTGAGATGAAGCTGTTCCTTTTCAGGACAATAAATCAGGAATCCAGCTCTGCAGCTAGTGTATTCTTTAACTGTCATGTGGCATACAGTGAAGCTCACATTAGTCATAAATCATAACCCCCATCATCCTGCCTCTAAAAAACAGGCATTTGAGACTGAATTGAGGTCATGGCCCCCTTGTCTTTTATAATTCACCTAAGTGTTACACTATATATTGTCGTGTAACAAGGACACATGAAACACCCCCTACTGGAAAAAATACATTTTTCATGACTGTACACCAAACAGCTGTGTACTTTTCTTCTGTTTTGCCAACCACCTACTGTGTCTGCAGCCCAGTAACCTGATTTATATGGATGCGGATATGGAGAAGGGAATTTTCAGAACAAGCAAGTTACTGTGGTAAACACAGACCCCCTTGCATCCACTCAAAAATGAGACAGCGTTTTCTCTAAAGAACCAAGTCAAGCCAGGACTCTGTCACTATCCAAAGTGACTTTGACACTGAGTAATTTTTCTTGCCACACAACCAGTAGTGGAAGAAGTACTCAGATTCTTTACTTAAGTAAAAGTACCAAGACCACAACATAAAAAATACTCCATTAGCCTATAAGCAAAAGTCCTGCATTTACAGTCTTAGTAAAGTAATAGAAATGTATTGATAGTATTATAAATAAAAGTGATCATGTGATCATGGGTTGCGGGCAGGTTGGAATCACTCATATAGTTTATTATTATATATGACATAATTAGATTGGTAATATTAAAAGCACAAATGCATTAGCACCATTTTGCTGCTGTAGCTGGTCAAGATGGAGCTAGTTTTGACATAGCCTACGCTGAGGTAGTGTTGTGGTTCGCAGTCTAGGGGTCAAGTCACGCCGTAAGTCTGTACTCATTTTATGGACAATGCTCTAATCTTTGCTTTTTTTCTTCAATATTTTACTTCTTTAAATTAAGTCATCTGAGAAATTTAGCTGGGAAATGACGACGACACAAAGACATCTGAAATGTGGCAACTGGGACCCCAGATGCTTTTTTTTTGCTTTTTTTTTTTGCCAAAAAGGCAGTGAACCACCAGTTTATTCTTAACAACACACTGTATTATGTATGTTCCCCACTTATTTATTTCAAATGTAAAATTGTACACAGAAAAGTAAGGATCAACTACAATAGTCGATTTAGTTACTCAGTGTAGACCACAGAAATAACAACCCTGCAAACATGCCTGTGCGGGTCCACTGTGGGGCCCCAGGTGGACATATTTGCTGGGTTGTTATTTTTTTGGCTTCTTCTTCTTCTTCTTTTAATGGCGGTTTGCAAACAGTTTTAGGTGCATTACCACCATCTTCTGAAAAGGAGTGTGGACCAGAATGGCTCTCGTTACTATATTCTCCTGTTGAGCCCGGTTATTCCCAAAAATGTAAATAAATCTCTATACCCCACATGCCCTGAATTTAACTGTAGCAGTTCTTTAATCTCCAGTTTGATATGATCCATTTTCATTATTCTGTTTAAGAATTTGTCTTTCTCTCCTCGTTTTTCCACTGAGCTTCCGCAAATGAGTGAAACAGCGCCTCTCTGGGTTCTGACAGCTGATAAATGTCAGTCAGTCTGAGCGGTCACAGACGTGACTGCACCCCCACAGTAGAGACACACCTGACGTGTTTAGGCCTACCTGAGGAGGGACAGGTGAACATCCTTTAAATAAACAAATTTAATAATCAATCAATACGATCTTTTCCATTCTACCGCGAAATTGTGACGGGAAAGGTTTCCGGAGAAGAAACTGTGAAGTGAAGTCGATGTTTGACCTCATAATAAACACGAAGTTTACACAGTTTACATGGAACAACCGGGAGAGTTGGCGTGTTTCTCAGTGCCGCTACTGGTTACAGCTAACGTGCTTTTGTGCAACTGGTGGGAGTGAGGACATTAAGACATTAAGCAAACGAGATGAACATCATGGCAACAAGTGCAGCTGGACATCATCTGACAAGGATACTTCATCTCCATGAGGGAAATGGGCCTCGACATCAAACAACGTGAGTTACATTCGCTTTCCTAATGGTTTAAATGTCCCGCTGTTTGCTTGTGTGTGTTTTTGTTGTGCTCTTGTTGGTGTTGTGGGTGTGTTGTTCGCTGTTGTGCATTAAATGAACTGCATCATTTATGAACATATTCCGCTTTTTATTTTTTTTTTCGTGTGCAACTTCATTAACAATAACCTGTTCGTCCACACCCTTTTTTTTGTGTTATCTGTCGCTATCACATCAACTTCCGGTCTCTTGATAAAATACTACAGACACCGTCTGGTATAACATGGCATTGCACCTCATCATCACAGTGGGGGTTACACTATGTGCGGTATCTATCATGTTTGGACTCTAAAGTACCTCTATCATAACGTGCTGTGTTCATTCTGTAGACATAGTTGAACGGATGACTGGAGCTTGCAAGGCTTAGAATAACTTGCAATTTCCCCACATTTGCATTAGTTACGTGCTAATGTTGTGTGCTTTGTAAATGAGCTTGTGATTAAGGCCTGTTGCTTGTGGCAGCTTCCTCACTGTTGTTTAGTTATTAAGCTGTGCTGTGTGATGAGTCATTCACTTTAATATCCAACCAGAATGTTCTGAGCCTTGTAGACAGTTTCTTGTGTGCCATGTAGATAAGAGTGTATAAGTCATGTATTTGATACATGCATTATATTAGTATTTTCTGTATTCAGCACTGACCTGTACATGCATGTGCATGTGCATTTCTTTTTGATGTAAACCTAATCTATTGTCATGAAGTTTACTAATGAATGTTTTGGGTTGTATCAGTTCCTACTGGAATAGTGCAACAAACCTGAAGTTGTTAACTTTGTTGTTAAAGTACCTAATTTAAATATTTAGATCACATGCTTGACTACCCAGCCCCACAGCTGGTCCCAGTCTGGCCCTGGTGATGTAAAAGGACCAGAACCACCATTTAATAAACTGTGTGTCCTGCTGTGTCACTGCATAATAAACAAACATCTTAGTGTATATTTAGGTGTGGATCTAGATACACTTTTATCTACTTTTTGAGGAGTCAAAGTGAAGCAGATAAGCATAACAGACATGAAAACATTTGGTGTGATCTTGGACAGGTCCGTTTAGACAACCCTGTCTTCTAGAAAGTATGTTTCTATACTAAATAAGCTGCAGCCGCAAATGTGTTTTGTAGGAAATGTAATCGCTGGCTGGATAATGTTTGAAGGCAATGTATTTTTTTTTTTATTAATGAATGAATGGAGCATGACATTTATTAACAGCTGTGGAACCGCCTGGAGGTGGTTAGAGTGGTTGGTGAACATACAAAGCACACATCAGAGACTGGTTTGCATCCAAAGTCCTGTCTGTGATTAGAAAACACCATGCTTAAGGATGGAGTAAGATCAAGGAGTTTGTTAAATGAAAATAAACACATTACATCTTAAGTCTCTGTGAGCTGTTTTATATTTAATAATGCTTGAGTTATTGTAAGTGGATATTGTTCTGCAAAATAGGATATTTTATCAGAAAAGAAATATGTTGTCTGTAAAACTTGTGCTAATATGTTCAGTATTAACATATTTGCAACTTGCCAAATATGTAAATTAACAAAATACCGTCATGTTCATAGAAAATGTGCAGTTATGTTTCCTACAAAACCTATTTTCTGTTGCAGTTTAGTTGTGTATATACTCCTTACTGCACCTCTCTTTGTACTTTGGTGAACAGATTTGGTTCTGATAGTTGATGTTTCTATAAATGTAAATAAAGGGTCTTCCTTGGTTGCTGTCCATGGTGCTGATCTAACTTCAAGTCCAACTCCACATTCACGGCACCTTTCCCATTGCTGGCTTTCCCATGCTGGGACATTCTGTAATTTACCCTCTTGTTAATTATAGATGGCTCCTGTTTTCTTTGTGATGTGTCTGACAGTTGCTGAGAATTGACACTTGAGTGTTGGAGAGACAATACCATCCTCTTTGTTTGACTTGACTCATCACGGTTTAGTCAGAGTAGAAGGTCATTTCTAGTTATTCAGTTGTTTGCATTGAATGCTTTGACCACTGTTTTCTCTTCTTTTTGCCTTGTGTTAGTGGTTGCCGGTGAGTTTTCTAGTTATTTTGTTTTTTCTGGCAGTTTGTTTGTTTACAAAGGAAATTCTTTGTAGAGACCTATTACAAAAACTACTGAAAGGACATTTCCTGCTTAACTGGTCTCTACACTTATGTTCTAAGCTTTGCAATGTGATAAAAATACTAAGTAGGTATCAAAAAAAAAATAAATGCCAGAGAAACTTGTGCCTCAGGGAATTGTCTCTTTGCAGTTTGTGCTGTGCTCCTGCACATAAAAAAGTCTTTTTTCTTGGCCACACTCTACAAGTAGCCTTAATATGCATGTGTGTAAATGATCTGTCCTTGCTTCTTTCATAGGTCTATCCCTACATTGCTAAACTGAATTTAATGATTTGTGGTTTATCCATGTATTGACATGTACTTGTGTAAACACAACAACAATTGTTACCTATACGTGGAGTCTACATATTGTTTCCTATTCAGCTCAGTTCTGCTTTAGCTTTACTATCCCTACTGGAACCGTTTTCTCTCAGTGTCTCAAGATGACTGTACTGTAAACAACAATATCTGTGTTATACCCAATCAATAATAGACATTATTTTATGTCCCACACCCACCACAATGCTATTGCTTGCTATTAGAAATTCACTCTGCCTTTGTTCATTGTTTATAGAACCTTTATCTGGCATATGTTCTACCTCTGTGTCTTGCTTCAGGTTCCCTGACCCACATACAAGACCTTGAAAAACTATAATTATGATCTCTTGATGAGCTGCACAATTGTATCAGAAATACTGCGACATCTTTATCCTTAATCAAAGGCCAAGTGATTTTTTCCAGGCAGTACTGAGACATTTTAGCAAGCTTGCTGCCTTGGTCTTATTGCAATTACCCCATATCTGTAAATCTGGGAAGTCATATTTCACCACTTTTGCTTGAGTGCAAGGCAAAGGTTCAGTTAAGAAAGATGTTTAGATTTAAGATGGTCCATTAAAAGCTGAAACTGAATAGTGTAAAATGGTTGGTCCAAGTTATTTTTTTGCCCAAATGAGCTGCTCTCTCAGTGTTGAGAAGTAATTATAGACCCGGTTTGAACAGTGGATCAATTTTGTCAAAACATGCAAATGCTCATTCAAACTGGCCCACTCTTTTCTGGATAGCTAGGATCAATATGTATATGTGTCTGGGTGACATCATATTTTTCTTTCTCCTCACTTTTTTTGAGCAGAAAACTGAATATAATATTAGAATGTACAGGACAATTACTGATTTTATTGTTTGAAGCTGACTATTCCTGCTCCCGCTGTCACGTTCTGTGATTGTTTTTCTTCATCTTGAGCTCCCAAAGGTGTAAGCAGAGACCTATCTGTAATGAAGAGCAAAATTTATGACTTGGTTAAAGTTGTGAAACAGTCTAATCTACCCAATTTAAAATAAACGTTGTACGGTGTTGTACTAAATCTTTTCTGTCTAACAAGGCCACCTTTCTGCCCAAGGTCATCCAGATTTCTATGATCTGTACTGCAGCATTTGAAGTGTTATGATCTCATATCAAGGCAAGAATTATGAGTAACAGGAAAGGTGTTTGTTTCAAAGAAGGAAAGGAAGCTAGAAACAATAGAAATAGAAACAATATTTATCGGAGCTTATGAGTAGCATTTCTGAGGTGATGATGCTTTTGTCAACTCTTTCCAATTGTGACTATATGCACATACAGATAGGTGACAAATTGAAAAAAAAACACCATGTGTCGCCAGAACAGCTTCAGTGCACCTTGGCATTGATTCTACAAGTGTTCCCATAGGTGTTCAATTGGGTTGAGGTCTGGTGACCGTGAAGGCCATGGCATATGATTCACATCATTTGCACACTCATCAAACTATTCAGTGACCCCTCATACCCTATGAATGGGGGCACTGTCATTCTGGGGGAGACCACTCCCAGGATAGAAATGTTTCATTACTGGATAAGGGTGATCACTCAGAGCGATTCTGTTTTGCAGTGATCTTTCCCTCTAAGGGGACAAGTTGACCCAAAATATGCCAGCAAAATGTCCCCCACAGCATAACAGAACCTCTCAATCCCCTCACTGTAGGGGTCAAGCATTCAGACCTATACCGTTCTCTTTGTGCCCACCACACATGCACTTGGGCACTTGTTGAGAACATGGTGAAGTATGACTCATCATGTCATTTTTTTTTCAAATTTCTGTGGACTGGTGCCTATGGTCTTTGCACCAGTGAACTCTCAAATGTGCATTAATCTTTATAATGAGGATTCATGCACTGCAACTATAACATTCCTCTCTCTCCCTCTATAGCCAACCATACTGATGTCTTTCCCATAGATCTAAATCCAAATGTCACTTTAGTCACTGTTCCTCTTCAGACACTAGCCAGTTTCTATGAGGAAGTGTCTGCATTTGTTATGTTTTTCCACTCATTTATTTTTTTTCTTTAATTAGTCACCCCTCTGTACATAAGCATGCTCTCCTGCATCTTTAAATTTCTTGTTGAAAGATGGTGTGGCCAGACAACATCACACAAAAGGAATGTATGATGACCAACTGTAAAAAGAGTGTTATCGCTTTAGGCCCATATGTGCACTGAAGTCAGATTATCATCTACAGGATTTATTTTATTTGGAAGTTCTCTCTTCACACAGAGAAATCAGTGCGGGTGTTTACTTCTGGATCAATGAAACGGGGGAGAGGGGAGATCGGTGAAGCAGGGTGCAGTGGGGTGGTGGAGATTGGTGTCATTTGCTCAACAGGGACTTGCCCTTGAACATAATCACCCCTTGCATTTCTACCAAACAGCATCCCATAAAGCAACAAGGGAATCATAATTGACCATGAGTGCAGGGTGCTGGCTGGCTGAAGTACTCTGAGGTGTGATGTGACTTACAATGAGCTAAGAGGCAGGTGCACAGAAAGTTAGATGGTTGCACCCCCTCCCTTCTCCATACCATGAGATCTGTGCAGAGACTTACAAAGACATCTGCGAATGGCGCCTCCTGTTCATCACTCTTCTTGAATTAGAATGTGCCACCCGCGGAAAATTGGTGTGAAATGAGCCATTGCTTACATATTACAAGGCTGGGTTGTGTGCTAGTCAGCCAGTCTGATGAAAATGTATGGAATGGGCATATAGTGTGCATCAATCACTCAATACACTTCACTTCACTTATGGAGTTGGCTGTTGACGTGTTTGGACTTACTCATTTTTAAAATACGTCTGCTTAAGGTTTAGCAGAGATGGTTTGGGCTTTATTGTGTGAGTGATGGATTAGACATATGGCCTGTTGACCGTTGATGTAGACATGTTGTGCATGTTATAAGTTGTGTGGATGAGAGAAATCAATTGTCTGTTGAAAATTCCTGTGGTCAGCCCCTCCACCACCACCCCATTTTCATGGAAAATATAACTGCAGTCTCCTCAGTGACTTACTCCTTCAATCCTTCAATGTTAATGTTAAAGCTGCGTCTATCTTCAAAGTCACGAAGACAAACTGAGTAAAGGCTTTGTTCACGGTTGACACATTTTATTACTTGTTGATAAAAATATGGTTATATAACAGCATTTTATGGAATTATGTTTACAAGAAATTCTTAGATGTACTGTAGATGCCTAGAACTGGAGGGACACACTGGTGTGCAGCTATGAAAATGCAAGAATCGCCTGATGAATGATGAGACACATTGATTAAGATATTGAAATGAAGCATGACATCTGTGAAGGGAAGGGTAATTCAGACCAATATGTGTGAAAGGAAAAAAGCTGGATAATTACAGGGGAGAGGAAAAATCAAAGAGACCGAGTAGAAGCGAGCAAGACAGAACATGGGATCTGACCATTTTTAATGAGGTAAGCTGGAGTTACAGTATGCAGCAGTGCTTCTCTCAGTATTAGTTAGCGTCAGTGATGAGTAGGTTTCTCTGCCCTGGCCCCCTGCAGCACCCAGCCTGTCTAGTCCTCACCCCAAGCCAGCCTGTCTGCATAAGCATTAGGACAGGGTGAGATGGTGATGGTTTCTGCTACCCCCGGGACACCATGTAACATCTGTTACCCCCAGCTGCTGTACTCTCACTAACACACATGGAGTAGATAGTCTGGCATTGTTGGATTTGAAAATGCAGCTGTGTGCACGCATGTGTGTGCAGAATACAGCTGAATGCAGATGCAAAATAAATTAGTCATAGCGAAGTAAATAGATCTTCTTGTGCTATAAAGAGATAATTTTTATTTGCATGTTTTACTTGACACTAGTCATGAAGTCAGAAAACAGGCTGCGACAAAAAAAAAAAAAATGTAAGGGAACAAACACTTCTAATAGCCCACACCCATAGCTCCTCCATGGCTTTCAACAGCTGAGTCCCATCCATTCAAGAATGTGCTGCTTTGGTGCTGGGTGAAAGATATCTGTGCCAGAAGTACCTGTGGTAAACATGGAACACCCACCTGGCTCATACAGGAAAATAGTACAAGAAATACAAGCAGCTGATCAGTGATCCCCATCCAGTGGTGGAAAGTAACAGGTGTATTTATTCAAGTGCCATCCTTTAAAGGTGCTTTACTTGCATAATTCCCTTTTACGCAACTTAATACAATACTACATTTCAGAGGCAAATATTGTACTTTTTACTCCACTACATATATTTGGTAGATAATTACTTTGTAGTTTCAGATTTCTTATACAAAATATATGATTATCTTATGGTATAAATATGCTGATAATATTATATCAACTTGAACCAGCAATAACTTATTTTTTGGCTACTTTCTCTGCTCTGTTTTGGTCTCCACCCACTCCCAAAGGAAATATCTGTCTTTTTTTAGTGGCTAAATACTCTACTATGTTCACCAGCTAGTCGCTAACTTTGTGTGTAACTTTGTTCTGGTCAGGTAGTGTGGGGTTTTAAAGTTGTGACAGTGAGCCACCTTGCACAACACAGGACCCTAAAACTGAGGCAGCTAAATGGAATTCAGCCATCATTCATTTTGTTATTTACTTTTCCCACTGTGACATTTTAAAAAGTCTTTGGTGAATAAGGTCTATTCTCTGTGGGTTTGTTGCTACAAACAACCCCTTTCACATTTAGTCATTTGGCTATTGATAACATAAACATGTTGATAATGGCAGCTTTAAGTAAAGGATTTGAATGCTTCTTCCACAACTAATCCCAAACCTAGTGGTTTTGGAAGACTCTCTCTGCATTAGCTCTCCAATTTAATACGCTTGCTCATCCAGGGGTTCAGACTTGGTGACAAGGATCAAGATTCCTGCTTCCTGACCAACCAACAGAAGCAGGGACATTTTTGACAGGTCTTCCTCCCTCCCTGCAAAACCTGAGACAGGGATCTCATCTAGTCACCGTGAACCAGTAACTGGCGGAACAAAGGCATACATAAATACATTCTTCTTTTTCGTACCTCAGCAATAACTCCTTAACACCAAAGGTCTCACAGATTAACTTTCATGAAATTCTGAATACAATTACCCATACACACAAAGTGTTGCTATTTATGGTCTTTAGTCACCCTCCCTCCTCTAACAGCAAACACCTCAGCATTACAGCAACAACAAATACCTCACCTCTTTTACTTGTCACCTTGTCCGGCATGACCACGTGGTTGGCTGCCTAAAACGGCGCTGACGTTTATAGCTTGAGCCACTTATAGTCCCCATAGTGCCATGTACTCTAAGTGTCATATGCATAGAGCACATGATGGCCACACGTGTGAAGAGTCCCCTCATACATGTTACTGAAGGGCTTTCCGCATGATGTGCAGGACAGAAATAGGCCCTCTTTAAATGAACCATGAACAGTGCCTGGCTTCCTGGAGGTCTGAAGATACAGAGGCCTCCTAATGATTCAGAGCACATATGCATGTCTGCATGGATCTAATAGAGCTCGCATCAAAATCATTATCTTTCTTCCTTAATTGTCTGTTGGAATTGAAGAGGGACCATGAGCTTGTGTCGAAGATCATAACAGTAATGGATCAGTACTGAAAGGGTAAGATGTCAAATAAATCTCCCAGAACAGTTTTGTCATTGCATACCTACACAGGGCACGCTCTCCTCAAGCTGGGACCTGAGTGGGGTTTGCTCTGTGTGTGTATGTGTGTATATGTGTGTGTTGCGAAGGCTGATAAGAGTTGCTTGGACGTGTCCTCTGGATGTCACAATACCCTGAGGGAGAAGGTGTCACAGAGGAGGATATCAGGCAGAACAGTGACTGCTCTGCTCTGTGATTCCTCTCTCCTCTCTGTGGCTTCACCTTCCCACACCTCTGTTTATTCCTGGGCCCCTGCAGTACTGGCATTATTCCACTGACTTACAGTATTTTTCATCCCATTCATATCCAGGGCTGAGTAATACCTCAGGTTAAGGGAAGTGTTTCATATGATGGCTGCTTTCTGGTTAAACAAAAAGGATCTTATTCCTAAATAAAGTGGTCGATCTCTGTATGAATCCTATCCATAATGTTGTCAGACACTTATGATAACAACTCAGTCACAAAAACAAGTACTTTTAGTGGATGTACTTTGACAAATGCCCAGTTTGGTTACATTGTAGTGCTGTTTCGCGGTAGCATGCTGAGCCGTTCTTGCTCAATACAGCATAGATTGCAAAGATTTTTGTCCCTATGAATCATTTACACCCAAAAAACCTGGTATGATAAGGCCCTGTATTATCCTTTAAGTGTTGGATTAATTTCTTCATAAAAAGAATAGATTATCCATTCAAACAATACTTATATGCAGCATTATGTGTTAAAGTGTGGGTTACTAGATACAGCTGATGAGCGCAGGTTTTGGTCTCTGTACAGGCACCATGGTGCCAAACCTGGCAACCTCACATGACATTTTTGAATCTCTTTTTTGGCTTTTGAGGAGTTAATAGAGCCTGACTGATAAATCTGCTGGGCTGATATATTGGTATCAGCATATATGTAAGCTGATAAGCAACAAGAAATTGCAGCAGTGAAGATATGTGAAACAGCATATAGTTTGTCCACCAGAGTGTACTGACAAGTTTATTTTTCCAACTGTAAAATAAACTCAGTATATATCATGTAGATTAATTAATATCAACTGATATATGGTTATACAGTTTGTTTTTTTAGTATCGAGTTAAATACTTGGTATGAGTAGTTTTTGTAAACTTGGGACAGAGCAGGCCTATCCATTTCCCTCTGTCCTCAGTCTTTATGTTAAGCTCAGCTAAACATCTCTAAACACCAACTCTATACTTAACACACTAACTTGAGGTTGATATCAATCTACTGATCAGACTCTCAGACAGAAAGCTATTTCCCAAAAACACTATAATACAAGAACTTTGCCTGTTTTAAATAGGTGGAAACTCACAAAATATTTAACAAAATCAGGAACTAATTAATTGAAAAACAACTTAATAAGATTACAAATCTGTCTAGACAGCTGCGGGCACTCAACAGTTTTCCATACTGTAGAATTGGTACTAAGAATGTATTAAGATTTGATGTCCAGACCTATTCATATTAATGCTCTCTCTCTCACACACTCTCTCTGTCACTCACTCACATACAGGCATACATACACAGAGTTCTCCAGCCGGGCATCGTGCCTACAACTAATCTGAAATGTCCCACATCAGGCGGCTGTTTTTTCTCTCTGGCCTCGATCCACAGTGGGATACTGTTGACGCTCTAATGTGGATAACAACACAGGGGGCTATTTTAAGTAACTCATGGCTGTGTCAGGGGTCTGAGCCAGGAGGAGAACAAGCCTCATCTCATAATGATTTCTGTAATGTTTTTCCCCTCTTTTTCTTTTTCTTTCTCTGTTGGTGTTTTGATTATGTAACTCTGTTCACAGGAACATGGACAGAGATGTGACTGATAGTGACATACACACATATGCAAGAAAGTGCACACACATATACGTGGTCACATGTAGGCATACTGACAAGGGTGGGCACTTTACTGTATATATATACATACTCATACACACACACACACACATACACACATAAACAGTTTCTCTGCCCCCTGTCTTTGTCCTCTATACAAAAGTGTTCTCTAAATAATTTGCTCAGCTTTGCCACATTGAAACAAACACTGTACTGTCATGTGTCCATGCAGCTATGATTTTTTACTTTAGGTCAGTATTTCTTTTTCTGTTTCAAAACAGTTCAGATTGACTTGCCATTAAGTTGCCCCACTATCCTCTGTAGCATATGATAACATTATCAATATTTCATTGTTACTGTGAATAACAAAATTACAATAATATGTTGAAAGTGTTAAATCATAATCAGATTATAATTATAAGGTTAGTGTTAAGACAAATTGCAGCCTTATCTAATGTGCTATGGTGCAGATTCATCTCTTGACAGTTAGCCTTGGATTAAAGGGAAATTATTAAAAATGAAATGGGTTTGAAAATAAGAAGAGAAGGACCTGAAAATGAAAAAACAAGTGGCTTTTGGAAGTGGAGGAAGTGAGGTGAAGAGAGAGAGAGAGAGAAAATAAGGATAAATTGAGAGGTGCATGCTCTGATAAGCAGGCCTTAGATGCAAACCTACATCTAGTCATGGGTTATTTTCCAAAGAGGTCACCTCCCCACACAGGACACGCTCCTCCTTGCCTGACCAGACTAACAAGAATTTTGAACACGACTCAGAAGTGAGAATTTCTTCCAGTATGCAGCTTGAAAGTTTGTGCCTAATATTGGTTCAAGAATAAAATCTGAAATTCTACATTTACCAAAAAATAAATTAAAAAAAGTTGGAAAGTAGGCATTGATGCACAGGATTGATGAGCTGATACCGGAAGAATCACTCATACTAATTTACAGGTAAATGCAGACTGATTTACTGATGTTCCTGCTTTAAACACAGTAAATGTAGATTTTTTAATGCCTCTTTGAACACCTCTACTGGCCAGGGATGTTTTATTTGCATTTGAAACATAAAATTGCTGTGCATTTGCTGTGTGTATGTAGTTTGCTCTTGGTGATAAAAATCACCAAAGTGGCAGCAGATTGACTTTGAGCTGGAAATAAACATGGATCTGAGCCGTTTATCATGTTTTGTCCCACTTGAGTACCATGCCCTCTGCTCATGGCACTAAAATATCACATGGATGGGCAAAATGAATTTCAAGGTCAGGAAATCATCAAACCGTTGGAGTTCTGCTTGTGCAGGTCTTTGCGTGAGCAGCATGAGTATTTGAGGATGGCTCTTTCTTTTAAGCTCTTTTGTCCACTTGCATCAGAACTTTATTATTTCATGTATACGCTCCCTCACTCCTATCTCTTACCATATCTGTCTTAACCCATCTGGGAATAAAAAAAAAAAACTATTAATTTCAGTCAGAGTAAGCATATGAATCCTCTTCCTCTTAATTCTCGCCTCACCATCTGTCTTTAAAGTCCTATCCCTGCCTTCCTGCTTTTGCCTTCTCCTCCCTGCTCCATCTCTTTCACCAACAGAACAGGAGGAGTTATTTTCATAAGACCTTGATACTCTTTTGTCCTTATCTCTCCTCTAACATGGTGTTCTAATAGGAGCCCCTAGAGGCTATGTTCAAAGAGTCCAGAGAGGGAGAAAAAATATATAGATATAAATGTATAGAAGTGTGTGTGTGCTTCTGTGTAGCTGTATCATGCAATCCCAAGAACATGCAAGATTATTCATTCATGGTGCTGAGGTCAACACAGGAAAAATAATGAATCAAAATGTAAATTTTATGTCTTGTTTGGAATCACAAGGGGTGCACTCATTTCACATTCTGTTCAAAAAGTCACTGATTTGTTTCCTAATCTTTGAACTTATTAAAAGAAATTATCCATGCCACACTATACATTTTTCTGCGATTTGCCAGTAGGCTTACAGTAAATGATTAATCAATGGTCACCATTGATGATGCTGATCAGAGGAGCACCCAAGTCATTGTGAACTCTTTATGTAGTTCTCTTTCATTTCTTCAGGGTTATAATGTCTTTTCTTGTGATCTTTCACACTAATAAGATTCCAAGTTTAGACCCCTGCAGGGTCAGTGCAGACATCCTGCTGAGGACATTCCCACACAAACGTACATGCCAGGATGCACATATAGTACAGAAAGCATACACAAACCTACACACATTTAAATAGTCTTTGCAATTACAAGTGGTGGAAGGAGTTCTAAGAACTTTTGCTTAAAAGTAAAGGTACCGATATCATAAAAGAAAATATTCCACTACAAATAAAATTATTATTATTGGATTTGATTACTATTATTTTAAACTATTTAATTTCAACTACTGCCAAGTGATTTTATGTTGATAGACTAATCAGCTCTGCACAGCATCCTTCTCACACCTTTCTCCTCAGAAAATAAAAGACAAATGAAAGTCACTGTGTGTCTGTGAGCTGCTAAAAAGTGAAAGGACATAATGAAGCCCAAAGGTGAACGTGTTGATTTTTGTTTTGATTGGACAACTTATTGAGCTACTGTTTGTGTGCCCTGTCCTTAAAGTGATTTAAATCATTATATTATAATCACCCTGGTTAGTTTGAAATCCTGGGGAACTGACTCTGATAAGCCAGTTGGAAACAGTTACAGCATGTATAATTGCTCTAACTGCTAACTTTCTTTAATGTGCAATGTATTTAGAGCGTTTGGAACCAAACACAAACTGAAGCAAAGTAGATCTGGATTTTTCATCAGTCTTTGACACAGAGTTTGTTTGGACAAATTAGCCCCTCTTGCATGGGCACACAATAGCACATGGCTGGTTTGGACAGACAGAAGAGTCAGCATGTATTTTAGAGGTGACAGTTTGTCAATAGGGATTTTGCCATGTTGGTTTATTGATTTGAGTTATCAGTCAGAGGCCGGGTCACATATGCTGCCTCCAGGACAGATATTTAGTAACATGGGGAAATATCTAGATAGCCAAATATTTCCTCACGTAATCTGTTTCCCACCCAGAGAGTGGAAACTGATGGTAGAGTTATAAAGCTTTGGAAAATGTGGAAAGTTTTAGGAAGCTGGGGTAGTCAGAGGGTGTCATGAGGCCTCGCAGAAAAGTAATGTGGACCTGAAAAGTTACTTAAGTAGTGATCAGGTACCAGCAAGATCAAACACATACTTAAATGATTGACTCAGAATATTCACTCATTTATGCTCTTAAGTCATTAAGCCATATCACTACCATTCATGAATAGAGTAGTCATCATTTATTTCCTATGTCTGCGAAATGAGCCCATTACCTGCCTAATTTGCCATCTAGCATGTACTTTGTACTTTAATTCTCACATACAGTGTATCATGTTATTAGCATAATGCTATATTGTACAACTCTGAGATTCAGCTGTGTTAAGTATCCTTGCTTCTTTCTCTCCACACCAGTTCATTAATTTCCAAACTTGTAGTCTATACCGCTTCCTTTGGAGCCACAAAAGGCTTCATACAACTTTCTTTCTTTCTTTTTTTTTTTTTTTTTTTTTTGGAAGTAGTGCAATAACACAACATACACAATATTTTCATGTGTGCAGTCAAGGTGGCGCTCCCCTTTTGAGCCCAGTCTTCCTATGATATGGAGATGTAAAAGGAAGATATATAGATATACTTTAAGGCTTACTGTTGTCAGTTTTCACAGAAAAATATTCAGATGTTTTAAAAGGGACAGATTTCTGTCTGCATTTTATGTCCCTAGACTACAAAGAGGAGTTGTGTTTCCTTTTGTGAAAGGATGCTGACTACTAATTTACAGTAGCATTTTCCTGTTGTGATGAGCAAAGCTTCTAGTTAGGGTAGAGAGATGATTTTGCTCACAATCCCTTTAAGAAAGTAAAAAAATGGGTAAACTGTGGAGTGGTTTCATTGCAAATAATGTAAAATCCCTGATTTTCTTATAATGAAATGTGAAAATGACAATCTCTAGAGAGACTGTGGAATAGATGGAGCTGATCATTACCATTCAAACCACAGCAAAGCTCATATTCCAGGTCCACTTTTGCTCCTCTCTTTCACGAATACAAATTGAAATAAAATAAAAGCTTAAAGAATTACATTTTAATCACGCATCCAGCTTGTAAGTTGACCATGCCTGCATGTGCATTTGCATACTTCTCTATGTGTATTGGCCAAAGAGGGTTTTGACTGTGAGGAATAGATTTCAATCTCCAGTGTAATAGGACTCCATTTGGATTCTGTGTGCAAGTGTGATTGCCGATCTGCTGGTGTGAATTTGATATCCCTGGCCGTTTTTCTCATGGCGGGTGTGGGCAATCTTTATTAACTGCTAAATAAAATGTATATTTTAATGCCTACAACCAAAGCACCTCTCTCTATCTCCCACTCTCACAGATTGACACATTTCTACACAGAATAAGAAGAGGATTGCAGGTTTCTTTCAGCAGTAGTGGAACCAATTTACAAGCTGACAAAGGTTGTTAGAATACATCACTCATCCAAAGCAGCCATCAAGCCTATTTATATCGTATTCATCCCAGTAACAGGCACAAAACCTGACCTTATCGACACACTGTACTGTATAATACAAGGGAAATTCATCTCCTTGTGAAGCAGAAAATACATGCACATGCTGTGCTAAAAACCCAAGTATACGCTTGCACACACACATACATGAGCACAAACATTTGATTTGTGTCCCTTAGACCAGTAGTGCAGCAGCAGCTTGGTTTCACTGGAGACACAGTCAGCGATTGAGGCAGTTGAGACAGGGCTTATTGCACCTTACTCTCCAGAGCAGTTTAAACATCTTACATGTTGATTAAAATCCCACAATCCATCTGTTGGTTATAGCATGGCTCCTATACTAGTGTTAAAGGTCATCACATCCTCAGAGTGGCCTGGTTACTGAGTCCTCACTGTGTCTGTCACTTCAATCAGCAATATTCGTACTGAAAGCCCAATACAGCCAATATATAATAATACAGTAGTGCACATGCACACACATTTTCATATAGCTTCTTCCCACTTACAGAATATAACAAAATAGAGTACACCCCTGGTTGGTATCATGAAAATGTTAATTACTATTACTATTACAAATCCTGTCCATTTAATACAGTTTTATTTGATATAGCCAAAGCCCAAAGAAGAATTAATCCAATTTATTTGAAAAACAAAAATGTTTGATTAATTAAACAAAAACCAACTGGTTTTCTTCTTGGACGCTGTCCTTTGAATTTGACTTTGTGTGATGTCCTTCACAGTGTCTGATCAGTCACTTGAAACACCAGTTTCCAGATAATCCTTGTGCCAAATCAGAAGCACATGGCCTTCTGTTTTTTAAATAAGGCTGCATAAGTAGCTCATTTTTGGGGACAGCCACTGTGCCTTCTGTTAATAGTAGTATGGCTCTTCCTGCACCTCCTAATCACTGCAGCAGCTGTGTTTTAGCTTATATTGAGTAGCCTTTTGATGCTCTTGCACCCTTTCCTGTCTTCGTGAAGCCATGCAATCTGGTCTCTTAAGTATTCAGGAAAAGCCTTGCCATGTAGAGCCACGTTGCATTAGTAACAACCCAGGCCAAAATTGAGAAAGCTGCAGTATTCCCTTTGGGTGTCATATTTTCAATGCAGTCTGTCTAACTGGTTTGGTTCTAAATATACATAAGCTCAAATGACCTACACTTCAAATGAAAAATAGTACATTATTGTAAGATGGTACATTTTTGAATCATTTAACATTTTATTTATACCGCACACAGATGTTTTACAGAGCTGGTTGGGTTGGTTAAGGTAAAGGTTTCCTGTAATGTAGTTGGTTGGATTATAATTGAAAATGTGCTATAATTAAATTGGATGCGCTATGAAAAGGTTCTGTGAGCTGCAGGAGGGTTGTGGCGCAATTGAAGCATGCTTTTTATATATATTTTGCTTTCAGCAGCTAGTGCCTCACAGCAATTAGCCATCATGCAGGGTATGCCTGATAGAATTCATTGGGAGATGTGTGTGATAAACATGCATACTGAATTTGTGTGAACATTTGTGTGAGGGAGTAATGGGAATTAAAAATGAAAAAAAAAACACAGAAATAAGTCTCACACACTTGCATTCCCTAGCCAACACCTATATGGTTGCATTATTGATTCAGTTTCTCCTCTCAGCAAAGACTGCTAAAAATGCACCAGTCACTACCACTGCAGCTTTACCTTAACTGCTGAAATTAAATCTGCAGCTCATTATACACAAGGTGCTGTTTTTACACACATGGTATACCTAAATAACCTTAGATTTTAATTAAGGTTATGTTACGTTGAACAGAGCCGAAAACCTTAGGCTAAATCATACACATTCTTTTAATTACTTACCTTACTCTCGTTTGGAGCTCACTCAGCTGACACTGAGTTTGTGCTGTACCCCTCCTCTGTCTGTTTCATTCACTCCTCTACCTCACTTTGATTATCCAGTGAACTATGCAAAGACTATTATGGTCTACTCTTAGCCCACAGCAGAAAGGAAAAAAAAGAGTAACATGGAATGCATACTTGCACACAGTATGTAATGCTTACATTTATTTTTGTGAATACTGTAGTGTTAGTATCATTAAAAGAGCGTTGACTTCAGTTCCAATAGAACCACTGATATTTTCTTATTTATTCCATACATTTCTCTTCCTTGTCAAAACCTGCCTACATTGGCCACAATGCAGCCCGGCCACTTATAGTTTATTTGGAGTGTCGGCTACTAGTAGTTAATTTAGCCTTGAGCTGCTAGTGTCAAATAGAGATGAGGAGTGGGCTTCAGAAGTCTGTTAAGCTCACTTTTTTCTAACTCAACACCGTCAGATTTTTTTTCATTTTCAAACTTCTTGTCTTTAGCTCCAGCCAACACTGCCTCAAGTTTCATGACTGGAGACAATCAGATTCACACATGCAGTCGTACTTCCCACTGTGTGAAATCAGTGGAGTTACCCTTTAAGTGGAAGGCACTATTTATTCAACTACAGTGTGCTACTAGTGTATATATTAAAAATTAATTTACCACATATACTTTACATGATAGCGAAATTATTACAGTAATTTTTTTTAAATAACATAATAATATGCTATACTTGTGTACTTGGCATTTTAATTCATGCTACAAGCCTTTCTCTTTCCAGTCTGTGAGGTTTAATAAAGAATGTTACATCATCACATTTATTAAACATCTTAACAGTTAAATTACACGAGGATGGATCACTGCATCTGTCACATCGATTGTGCTGTAATGAGGCCTTCAGTCTCAGAACTGCACATTACTTTCTATGCAACTGACCATATATAATATTATATATTATTGTTATTGTACATTATCCAGACATGAATAGATAAACACGGACCATGTGCAGTTTAGAACCTGTTGGGTTGGCTCTCAGGATGACAGTTAATATCTGCCACTGTCACATGGATGAACCTGATTATGGCATTGAATACAAGATGACTAACAGCATGAGGCAGGTCTCAGTGGTATTGCATAGTCTTTTCCAGTGTCTGTGTGTAACTTAATTGAAGTGACAGTAAATAATTAGGAGTTAATAATGTCTGTTGATTCCTCTTCATATTGACAGCTGTTAGAATGGCGCTTAGTCATGCACATGCAAGTAGAGATGATGCACATGGCGTGATTGAGTTACAAGCAGGAGATTGCACAGGAGAGAGTAATCATATCTGAAGTTTGGAGCAGGGTGGGGGGTTGTAGGAGATCGCCATTTTACAGACATTTAAAAGTGAACAAATGTAAAGTGTTTTTTTAAACACTTAATGCAAAAAATAGCAGTATATGCACAATATGCTCTTCATCTAGTGTAGCAAACAACTATCATCCAACCAGTGTTGGATTGTAACCAATTCCATTTACTTTTATTATACTTGTACTTGAGTATTTGCATTTTATGTTAATTTATTCTTCTACTCCATTACATTTCAGAAAGAAACATTATACTATTTACTCCATAGTATTTATTTGACAACCATAATTACTTGTGACTCTTCAGGTTAAGTTTAGCTAAATGTGGCCAAAAGCTACATAAAGCTGTAGAGTTGGTTGCTCATTTTCATTGGGAAATGCAGCACTTCCAACCTTTTAGCGCTAAAGGGGGTCATTTGACTGAATCTAATTGTCACGAGTTTCTTCCTGAACATTTAAATGGCATTTCATTCCCACACTATGAGGCTTCCTCCTCCTCTTAGGTGATTATTCATTGCCATCATGTTCAGTCACAAGTCCTTGTATCTTGAAAACTGAAAATCCCTTGTTTGTGTCTAGGGGAAAAACAGTCCATGTGGTTTTCCAAGTTCAAAATATAAATTTGATAGTCATTAAATAGTAATTAGATTAATAAATGTTATGTGACTAACTGAGAAATACCCTTGCTAAAGGGGATGCAGGCCTAGACTGCAGGTTTAGACCAATAGGAAAGAAAAAACCCCTGCAAGATAACATTATTTCTCAAATAGCTCATTTCTCTTTAAGACTTAACTCTGTATGCTTCAAAAAATGTCCCATAGATTCTGTTACAATGGGGTCAACTTACAGTATTCATCAGATTCTAAAACAAGCAGAGAATGCAAAAACACAAAGAGAATATGCTGTGAAATTGTAGTTGATGGTGATTCATTGTGGAGCACCATTCTTGGCTTCTGTGGCTCCTGATAATGCTGTCAGCTGAGGTTGCAAGCAGTAGGTGAAGCAGTTGCTGAGCGATTTCCATTGTCTGCTGTGTCTCTTGGGAAAAGTATAGATGCCGCTGAAAGCATTGCAGACTGAAACTGAAAGCAGCATGTGGTCCCTTTAAGTTCCGCATTGTGCTGCAAATACCGTTAAGTGTTGGGTCAGTCACTGCCCGGATAGAAGCACTTTCTCCACCCAAACTGCACACTGATGTTTTCCTTATATTTTTTATAGATACATTTTTACAGAGAGTGGATTATTAACTATTTAACATCTTCAGCCTGGTGCTTACATTTTATTGGACAAACCAAACACAGATCAATGTGTTCTGATGATATAAAGGAATTCTAAATACATCAATATATGATTATTGCAGACAGTGTGAATAGGCAGCATAGCCCACAATAGTAGACTGAGAAGGCCAAAGGTTTGAGGAACACATTCATCAAACCTCTCACCATGACCTGTTGTCAGTCACCACTGCATTGCTGATTGTTCATTTATAAGTTTCTGTCACACACACACACACACACACACACACACACACACACACACACACACACTTGCACTCCCAAGCGTGAACCCACATAATAGTATGGCGCAGCCAGCCAAGCGCATCTGGAATAGCGCCCAAGTAACGATCCGTCAGTGAGCCCATCAGAGACGAGGAGGGAGGACAAATGAGTGAAGCGAGAGAGGGGCAGGCTGAATACTGAAAATCATGAGCGAACAGTGATTTACCCAATATTTTATTCAAGATGAAAATTATTATATTTCAGTAGTCTTTGTGTCTATACTGTAGCGGCTTAAAATTACAGGATGAAGTCAATAATTTTACATTGAAAACTCTGACTGTCTCCCTGTCTCTCTCTCTTTCTTGATGGCCATGCACAGTTACACAACAGCACTGCTTAAAAAAACACAACCTCCTCATTAATCTCAGCGATATCACTGCATTGACACAGGAGTGATCCTGATGCAGAGGACTCAACAGGCAGTGACTTTTCACCTGAAAGTCACTTATCACATGTACGGTGAGACTTAAACATAGCTTGGTCATCCCACTAGACCACAAATCGGTCAAAGTGGTGTAATACTAATGCTTTTTTCAACTTTTTTCCTGCATTCAGCATACTTTCTCGGAGGGCAACTTGATTGATTTATGTGCGAGACGAACGATCTTTTATCTGGTGTTTGGAGGAGTTTTTGATACCCATCTTTATTCACTGTGTTAATACACACCATTGTTTTTATGGTGTTCATTGCTTCACTGTGCCTTTGTGAGCCTTTTTCATACAAACACTTGCAATGACTCTGAAATAGTAGTTTGTTTACTAAACTGAGCTAGAGAATCACTACTTTCACCTGACTTTTTGGTCAAACAGTCAACATATAGCTGCCAATAGTGCTTTAGGTTTGTGGTGTTGCTTTGCACAATACCTTCTTTTGTTGCACATCTGTCATCTCAAACCTGAAATACACCCATACCACTGAAGTGCTGCTTTTCTTCAGGACTAAATTGTTCTATTGTTGCTCTTCCTTGAATGGAGATGACCACAACTGTAATCTTCCCCATTGATCTCATACATGAAGATTTCAGTGAACCACCTCCACTTGACGAGATATGATGATTAAGGTAGTGGAAGAGGGAGAACTGAATAACTTTTCCTGATATATGTTGGGTTGCTAAGCTGTGGCAGTGTTGGTCATGTAACGAGAAAGACGGCTGATCAGCTGGAGCTAGAGGCCAGTTGTCAGAGCAAAGCAATTTTGCCTTCAGTGAGGTAGAGGTTACAGACTACATGCAGTGGCTGTGGAGTTGCAAAATTGGAGAAATAGAGAATGCGTCACTTGTAGCCAGAAAATGCTGATAGATATCGGTGACCTGTTTTTTGCTAAGGGTGAGCTGTCCTCAGATATGTTGTCATTGCTAAAAGCGGGACTGACAGTTGCATCCGCACAGCAAGGGTGTTCCAGTTGGTATATCATAATATCTATCAGCCGTGCACTGATGAGCTATTTGTTATCCTGTTATCCTGAATCCTCACTAATCTTTTACAATATATTAAATCATTCAGCAAAAGTTTTGGTTACATAATAAATTGGACTGAAAGTGAACTATTGACTATGAAAGAATGATTTCCCTGTTAAGTTTGGTCATAATAATATCATGTGCTTAGGTCTCAAATTAAAACACATTACAGAGTAAATATCAACATCTATACCAAATGTTATATATCTGTTTAGAATATCAAAAATCTATGTAGGCCCACTCTGGCTGGTTTTCTGAGTCTTCCCATATTTAAACCTTACTACTAGGTAGCCAATACCAGGCCAATGGCATTCTAAAGACCATGTGGCACTTATTAGCAAACTTGCAAATTTCTTTTTCAAGGATTCTGTATCTGTCAACTGTATACAGAATGCATGGGGAAGAGAAATTAATGATAAAATATGGAGGACAGCATTTTCCTGTATCTACAGTTGATCAATAATCAGCAGTCACTGGTTAATTCAGTGTTAAGTGATTCACTGTTTTCATTACTGCACGCTTATGTTACATAAATTGTTTCCTTCCATGTCTCCAATCTGTGATAAATGCAAATTAAAGGGTGGTGCATTGTTGCATTTATTTTGGGACTTTAGATGTCCAGAGGGATGTTTAACTCCCCCCCCCCCCACACACACATAAAAACTGCCTTGTTGATGGTACTGGCTGAAAAACCTATTCTCAAAGATTGAGATGTAGCAGCTGGTCCTGATACATGTCCACCACACAGCAGTGGCAATAGGATAGCAGAATATGGACAAAAGAGTTACCACAGCTTCACAGCATATGGGCAGGAAGACTGTACTTTCATCTTCTGTGAATTCAAATAATAGGTTGTGCATTCCTTAAAGTCAGTGGTCCCGGGATAAAATGACATAATAGACAGGATGCTGTCTCAGTGGAGAGGGATATTAGAGTGTGGGATCATTAACCTTCACAGGGGACTAGGGGGCAGGAGGGTTACTCATTTGTCACAGCAAATATTAATAAACAAAAAACCCTCCATTGCTGATGAAGCCAGTTGCATGGACTGACCTTTGTGACAAAGGCGGGGCAGAAACAGAGTCACACACAGTCCTCTGAGCAAGTGGTCCTTGGTTAGTCTCGGCTGTCAATGAGAAAAAGTGGATAAGGTATATTATCACTGCTCTTTTGTAAGGGCAGCCTGTAATAGGGTTGAATAGATTCATGGGCACATACTGTACTGTATATACAAAGATTAGCAGGGGAAGATTGTAAAATACTTTAGACCTAGTTCAATATAAGAGAGAAATCGAACAGTTTTGACTTGAAGTAGAATATACAGGAAGAGAGATGAAGGATTTTTTCTTTATGAAGACACAGGAGGACAAGTTCAGGCTGTGTGGGATCAACATGTCCACTTCTTTGGTGTCTCTGGTGTCATTTTGATTTCCCAGCACAGCAAATGTTTTCCTCTTCCTCTCCTCTACATGACATAACACATTTCATGCTTGCCTGTTCATATCCAAGTCTGCATTCTGATCAGCAGGAAGGTGGAAGCAGCACTTCCTCAGCATTTTAGATTTGAATTCATTTTCACTCTTTTTTTTTTCTTCACAGTATGGATGTACTTCAAAATCCTCCTCTTCTGACTGCACAGCACTGCAGTAGTTTCTGATGCTGTAATCCCACATAATCTCTCTTTTCTGCACATGACCCATGGGATCCAATTTCTAACCTCTCTGGAGGTGTGGAGCTCAAGGGGTGTGAGGAAGAGACGCTGTAGATATACAGTACCAGTCTTTGTTTGGACACACCTTCTCATTTAGCATTTTTTCTTTATTTTTATTATTTTCTACATTCTAGATTAATATTGAAGACATCAAATCTATGAAGGAACACCTGTGGGACTATGTAGTAAACAAAAACTAGTAAACAAACCAGAATATGATTTAATATTTTAGATTCTTCAAAGTGGTCACCTCTTGTACCTTTTGCTTTGATGACAGCTTTGCTCACTTCATTCTCTGCATTCTCTCAATCAAAACACTTTTTTTTGTTTACTACATAATTCCATATGTGTTCCTTCATAGTTTTGATGTCTTAAATATTAATGTACAATGTAGAAAATAATAAAAATTAAGAAAAAACACTGAATGAGAAGGTGTGTCCAAAATTTGCACAAAGCTGCAGTTCATTTTAGGAAAGAATTGGTAATGTGCCACAGAAAAACCTACTTTTACTGCATTCAGTGCACTCTGAGCTTGCTGAGGTTGCTGAAGGGAGATATTCAAAAAGAAGATAAGTGTTAAAGCAGCAGTTATTTTTGTGTCTATATGAAAATGTTAATGCATTTGTGTCAAGACAAGTTAGATATGTTTACTAAAGGTTAAGTGCTTTTATGGCTTGTTGATGCAGACGTATCAAACTTCATACTTACAATCAGGAGGAGCATACAATCCCCTCAACAGTCGTGTTTAGTGCAACAGGCGTTTTAGTGAACTGTATTTTTACTCTGACCTCTACCAACAAAAGCCACTGACAATGTTAATGTGCTGTAACGTCAATAAAACGGCATGTTAGCAAAGGCTGATTAATGGCTGTCTAATCATGTGAAATATGCTCATAAATGTGATTGGTGTGAATGCAGGGTTGTTCTGCATTTCTGGATGTTTGTTTAACAATTGACATGTATCTGTTGGGTTCTGCTCTATATACAAGAATTCTGCGCTGCTGCTTTGAGTCATAGGGAAGCACAGTCAGAAGGAGAGCCTAGTTTTCCACGATTTAGTTTCTGTTTATAACAGTTACTGAAAGATTAGAGTTTTAGACTTATCAATGATTCTAATCAAGTGAAAATCTCCATCACTGCAGATATTCACGATGACAAACTTACCCAGAACTTAATCTTAAAAAGCATTGCTGTCAAGTTTACCATGTCTTCAATCAGTGAAGTCAAACAGTAAACATATACAGGCACCACCAATCCCATTCCCATCCAAATCACACACAATAAAGACTGAAGTAGAATAGGTCAAACTGAAGAAAATGACAGACCAATTTGGAAAGACCAGCCTTAGTTGCTGATTGTACATATGGATACTGACAGGGTTAATTCCCTTGGAGTGGATAATGGAGATGACAGATATTTCTGTAGGGCTGAGGACTTTGTAAGTGTGAAAGTGGGACAGTACAAGGCTTGCTGCACAAACTGTCAACAGTCATTTTATGGAATTGTTAGAATGTAAGACTGTACACAAACACAGACAGCAACCAAGCTGTGCAGACATCAGTAAGGCCTGGAAACAGGAAGCTGAAAAAAGTGCAATCCCAAAAACTGGAGGAAACTAACAGGCTAACAGCCAGGAGAAGAGCTAATTGTTTTAGAGTGAGAAAGAAAGTAGGTTAACAGAAGAGCAGGAGATTTAGACAGAGACAGAGAAATAATATACTGAGAAACAGAAAGAAAACTGAGGTCTGACTGGGGTCAAGAAGTAAGATAGTGGACAAAGGCACTGAAGGTGAGCTACATAACTACAGAGAAGAGAGCAAAAGAGGAGAAGACTTTGGAGCAGAAAGTGAGAAAACAGGGTGACAAATTAACTGGGAAGCAGCAGAGTCGACCAGCTTGTTACAGAGGCTGAAGGCTCAGGGTAAATATCCACACTTGCCTTCAGCTGGAGGTAATCTTATGAAAACCTCTGAGTCACACAAGCAAAGCCTATTACAATTACCCTGTTTAAATAGCACATTCAATTTTTGCCGGGTGAAAATATACTCATGGCCCCATTATTTTGTCTGTTGTAGCTAAATCCATACATTGACCAATAAACATATTGACCGTCATCACAACATGCTGCTCTGTAATCCAGAACATTGGACTTGCAAGTATGTATGACTATAAGGAGTTCAATATGTTGTTTTTCTAACAATACTGTACCTGCAGTTGCATTTACAGCTAAAGTTTCACTTCAGTTAAACTTGATAATCTACAGGACTGACAAAACTTTTAAGCTGCTAAGGTGAAAAAATATATAATTACTGGAATGTATCAAACTGTGCTGCAAGCTAAAAAAAACAAACTTTGAATTCAAAAACATAATCTATAAATTTCCCCCTGAGGATTGCTGTGGTGGCTTATTGATAAACAGAACTATGGATAAAGAAGTTTTCAAGTATCCAGAGTAACTTAGAAAAATGGTGTTCCAAGGTAGCAGTGTATATTTAGGTTCATATCAAACAATGAGGCGTACTGCAATAAAATTCCAGCTGTCTGTCAGCAGCGTGTCTATGCTTGCAACCTGAGTTTTATCTGTTCCTATTAGTAATTTAGTAAATTCTAATAATTTAGTGACATAAAACTCTTCTTAAGTATGCCACGTTTTTTTCACCACACTTTCTCATATACAATCAGCTGGTATGAATGTGAAAAAAGTATTATTTGGCAATAATTGAGGAGGCAGCATTCACTCAAAATGAGTCTTAAGGTGTAAATTGTATTTGGCATATATGACTAATAGTGGGTGTTTGGCCTAATTCAGCCAACCAGCCTGGGCATCAGTGAGGCATGTTGTTTTGGCTGCAAACCATCCATTTTCCTGGAAAACCATGCCAGTTTTTCTTTTGAACACTGCCGTATACACAAATAATGATGGAGGCTGCTTTATGTCAAAACATGGATTAAGTTAGCCTATAATGGACATGGTCAAGAATTCTTCTAGAGCCTATGCTGCATCCATGTTTGTCAGATTACCGTTCCCACCAGTCACGACAGAGGACACCATGATTGTAGTTGTTATGACATCAAATCAGTTAAACTGGGGACCTGAATTTCCCCATGAGTTTTCGAGCTAAAAATCTGTCTTGGCCATGCGTTCAAATCATTTTTACCAAGTTGGAGCTCGTAATTTTTGACTTTGTGATGTGTCACAGCAAGAGTCTTTGGCTTTTTAAGATGTGCTCAGAGACACTGGGGGATGAACAGAGTAGGGACTGAACATTTGAGTAAACATAAGCACAAACTAAAGGAGGACCCAGGTCAAATGAACTAGTGACATGAGATGCTGCCACGAGTGGGAGAGGAGAGAGAAGTAATACGGAGAGCAGGGAAACAGTGGAGGACATAATTCAGTTTCCTCTGCCTGAGGGATAAGGCGAGCCAAGAAAAAAATTCATGTGTGCAGCAGGTGTGAAAAATGAAACATACAACACGAGAGAGGGTCAAATGAAATGAAATAAAGACAATAAGAGAAGATTAAAGTTGGCCAGCTACAAAACTGTGATTTATCACTGACCAGGTTGCCTTCTGCCACACACAAACACATTCAGAGCATGCACACAAAGTTATTACCTCAAGATACACAGTTTGACTGAATATGTTCTGCACAAATAAAACCTGGGAAAAAAAAGGTGAATCTCTTTATTACTCTGTAGCCTAACTTAACCTTAGTTTGTTGTCTCTCTCCTGTTTTTATTCTGTTGTTTTGTAAAAGGTCTGCTGCACAGTTGAAGGAACTATTCATAAAAGCCTGGATAAGAAAAAAAACAAACACTTCTGGCACACACAGGTCTTAGTTTTCACTCACTGTATAGGTAACACCATAACATATAGCAGGAACACGAACTGGCTTTTGTGTATGGAGTTTGCATGTTCTCCCTGTGCCTGCGTGGGTTCTCTCCGGGTACTCTGGCTTCCTCCCACGGTCCAAAGACATGCAGCTTAGGTTAATTGGTGACTCTAAACTGCTCGTTGGTGTGAGTGTGAATGGTTGTTTGTCCGTATATATTGGTCCTGCGATGGACTGGCGATCTGTACAGGGTGTACCCTACCTCTGGCCCAGTGTCAGCTGGGATAGGCTCCAGCACCCCTGCGACCCTTTATGGATACGCAATATAGATGATGGATGGATGGATGGATGGATGGATGGATGGACGGACAAACCGTATTGGTGTCATTAGAAGGTGATTTACAGTGCCTAAACTTAAGCCAACAGTAATTTCTAAAAGTAATATGAAGCAAAGCAAAGCCACAGTGACAGATATAGAGAACAGCTTAAACATTTGTCAGTGTTTGAAGCTGTTAGACAATACAACGAATATGCTTGATGTGTGCAAACACGATATGGCCCTGGGGCTTGCACGGTTGATGGAATTTATGTGTACAGAGACAGCACACACTTTATGGGATTGTCTATCAGAGCACAGTATAGTGTCCCGCCAAGCAAGATATACTGTAGGTGTGCATGCATTTAGTCAATATATATACATATATATATATATATATATATATATATATACACCTGAGAGATGATGATCAGAGACTAAAAAAGAGCTATACAGAAAGGGTAACCTATAGTATTTGTGGTGCAGCTTCATGTATGTACCTCCATGAATTAACTGTTGGTAAGTTAATTTGTTTGTTCATACCAGAGGCAAAGGACTTTTCTCTTACTGTATTGCTTGTTTACTGCAGTCCAAAGTCACCATTATCGCTCTGCCAAGCTGTAAAACTCAATTAGTCATTAATCACTTTGTTTCAGTCGGCTGAGCAGATAAGATGCTTCAGTGGGATTTGGCTCAAACTGACACTCAAACTGATCACTTCCATGACTGGAGTGTGTGGCACATGGAAAGACGTCTTTACTTCTGCATCTGCTGGATGTTTTTCAGTCACTGCTTGTATGTTGGTGCAAGTCAGTCAGTTTTAGCATTACAGTAAATGTAGGTTTTCACAACCATTTTGCCCCATAATGTACATTTTCTTAATGTCAGTTCTGCTTGGCCGCTTTTAGTTTTAGCCTGTTACCCGCCTTGAATCTTACCTTTAGATTTGTTTTTTCCTTCCCATTGTGGTTTGTAAGTCATGTTTTTAGTCATGGTAGCTGTCAGTCTGTTGTTCAGTCTCATGTTGCCCCGATGATAGATCCTATTGATGTTGGTGATCACTGCCACCAGCAGTGATCCAGTGAAATATTTCAACGTGTATTTGATGGATTGGAAATTTTGAACAGACATAACATTGTACTCAGACGATGTATCCTCATGATTTTGGTGATCCTGTAACTTTTCTTCTAGCAAGACAAGGTTGACATTTATGGCTTTGAGTGAAATGTCTCAACAGCTATTGGATGGATTGCCATGACATTTTGTATAGACATTTTTGCCCTCCTGATGATTAATTGATGTTTCCTGAGATTGTGACCCATTGTTACGTTTTATTGGGCTACCTCTAGTTACCATAGTAATTATGACAGGAGCAGTGGAGGATGTTAGCTGGTGTAGTATAAGGAGCGACAAAGTCCATGTCAGGAGGAGGTTTTGGGTGGAAGGATGGGTCAACACATGGGTTTGACACAGGAGTCCCGTCTTTGTTTCCCATGTAAAAGTGTGTTGTTTCTCTTATTCATGATAGTTCCACAACCATAGCCCGTGTTTCATATTCTAACCATGACAGTGAAGATTCTTTACCCTTTAGAAAGTACTTATTTCAACCCAAATCACAATTTTCTTCCTGAACCTAAATTAAAACTGTGACCATTCCACAGACTCAACTTTATGTTTATTATTGTTGCGATGGCAGCAAAGGTTTGGTACACCTACCACTGATACGCTACAATAAGTCGTATCTGAGGGGAGGGATAAGCAACCTGTATGGTTGTTGGAGGACTTGTTGAAGGACTTGTTGTGATTCCTTAACTTTCTATCAAGTGCCATCATCAGGTCAAAATTCAAATTTGCCTGATATTTTGGTTTATGACAAAGACCTGCAAAAAAAAATCCCATTATCGTTTGGAAAAGAAAAGGGTAAAAAAAAACGGAGGAAAAAATGAATAATATAGAGGGGGTTTGCTGACCACCACCCTCTCTCCCTTTAGGGCTTCTGGTTTCTGGCTCCTTGCATATAATGATTATATAATAATAATAATAATAATAATAATAACAATAATAATAATAATAATATTCTATTGATGTTACACCACATCATCATATATTTATTATCACTATAACATGAACAGTATGTCTCTGTCTTCCACTCCCCCACATGTCATGTTGCTTACTCCACACATTAACCTGTCCAGGATCACTAAACACAGATCCATATCACTGCCTCTTACAAACACACACACACACACACACACTTAATCTAATCGAATGTCCACTCCCAGACTCTTATCATATCATCACTGTAACATACATCATTGTTATTGTTTTTATCTTTGTCCATTATGTTTATGTTGCTTATCTTCTCTGTCACCTTTTTTTGTTCTCATAGAAATTTTACCAGTAAAAAAAAAAAAAGGAAAAACTATTAAAAGATGAACATAGTAAACCAGTAAATTGTGTAGATTACACACACTACTGCACAAATTATTACAAATTATAGAAAAATACAGTGAAAAGGAAGCAGTGTCACTTGAGAATGACAGATATGTAGTGCAGACTTTATAGTTTAGTAACGCTATACCTTGCTGTATGGACATTATAGAAATGCATGTTATCAAGGCTAAAGCATGCCATAATGGGACAGCAGAAAGGAAGAATCTAATATATGTTTTAGCCCTGTGACTGGAGAACTAGAACCAGCTCCAGTGTTATGTTTTCTCGTGTCATTTCTTGTAGCTTAAGTTTTAAATAGCAACTTCATTGATATCGAATAGTCAGTGAGCATAAAATGAAATTATAAAGAACTCACTTTTCCATACCACGCAAAGAAATCTGCACAGAATTGTACAGTATTTATGTACATGGCAATTTAAAAATTAGCCACATTGAATGCTAATTTAAACAAGCTTTGATCTATCTGAATGTGCAGATATGCATTTGGTCCACGTGCTTACACATCTATCACCCTGAGAACCATTTGAAGTCACATGGGTTATTCAGTAACCTCGTCATGACAACAATATAGGAAGTGCACCTGCTTATGTCCCGTTGAATTCCTGCCAGGATCTGCTACAGGAGAAACAAGGATGATTGATTAGTCACAGTCCAATATGTACTGACTTGTGATTTTCCTCCTCTCCTTTTCTCCCTACAAAACAATTTTCACTCCCTTTATTCCTTTGAGTATGTTCTGTTTTTTCCCCTTGGCTTTCATAAAACAAATACACAGAGTCCTGACCCACATATCAAAAGTGTTGCTAACTCAAGAATAAGACAAAGAGACAGAGAGAGAGAGTGAGGGAAAGATGGGGAGACAAAGAGAGAGACAAAGAATGAGGAATGTGACTCATCCAGGAATGAGGTGATGGTGGTTGTGTGTTGTAATAACAGATCTATGAATACAGACAGAGCTCTCTAGAGGTGCCCACAGGCTTTGGGGTTGATTGTGCCCCGGCTGGAACAACCCTATATGTCCTGGGCATAGGTATACTGTACATTATAGACTTAGATAGCTCATGACATCATACGGACCAAAACAGTCAGCAATGACAATAAGAACGAACCTCACAGCATGAAGCCACTCGGTTGCCATGTTGGTACTACTCAGTGGCAAGCAATACTTGACCAGTTAAAGCTAAGAATTGACATCAATTATAACAATACCGAAGTGAAAGCAATATCCCTCCTTACATCTTAGAGCAGCATTCTTGATATGATATTACCTGTTTGCATTCATCTTTTAATTTACTGCCCTCTTGTGACTGCAGTAGGCTATTGTCTCTAGAAGCTAGGTTAACCACCAGCTGTTGCATCTATTTTTGTCATTTTCATGGTCGTGTCCATGTCCAATTGACAAAGGCTGGGGCTGGTCAAGCAACGGGGGAAAGGGGGCTTTTTTAAATACGTTTATGCATGTATGTTTATGTTCTAGCAGCGAATTTAAAGTACTTTGCTAAGAAGGCAGTAAGCCCATTTGCTGGAGATCCAGGATACACACAGTGTGTTAAACTGAATGTAGACATAACTTTTGTTTGCAGGATAATATTGTCCAAAGTTCCATTCTCCTACTCCTGCAGTCCCCATCACCTTGTCAGACAAGTGTGTGAAGTAGCTAGTCCATGATCAGAGTTTATGTTCCTGACATTTAGCGTATTTGGGCAGTATGGTATGGGTTAGTACTGTCGCCTCACAGCAAGAAAGTTCCAGGTTTGATCCCCAGTTCACTTGGGGCTCTTCTGTGTCCTCCCTGTGCCTGTGTGGGTTCTCTCTGGGTACTTCAGCTTCCTCCCACAGTCCTGAGACATGCAAGTTAGGTTAACTGGTGATTCTAAATTGCCCCCCATGACCCTCATATATAATGGAATAGATGGTATAGATAATGGATGACCATTAAGCTTATTTTCTAATGTGATTATTTTGACAGATGTGTTTCATGATTTGAGTCTGAATTTTTGAATTTCATTTTCACTGCAGAAAATATAAACATGATTATCTGATTTTTGCTGGGGTCTGTATCAACCAAGCATGTTCCCTTACATCTGGAGAGTATGACATCTCTGTAACATCACAGTGCCTCAGTAAAAGAACACTTATACTGCTACCAAAATTGCACTAACTGAGAAACCTGTGAGCCTTATGCAGTTTTTATTTATTTATTTTAAATTTTGCTGGTACCACTTCAGAGTTTAACCAAAACTACACAAGACCACTTTTTTGTAGACCACTGTGGCCAGATTTTCCCAAACTATGTACTAAAGCATTTTACATGCTTTCTGCACCCATAAATAGGTGTGTTATTTATCATAAAGGCACACTAGCCTGGAAGTGTAGTTTATCAACTGAGGCTCAGGTTACATGTGATCAGTGAAAGGTGCCTTTGGGAGGATCATCACAATGATGCATGATGATGACCTTGATGATGCATAGTGATGAGGAAGATGCTTGAGAATTAACAATCAAGAAGGGAATAGTGTACACTGCTCTCCTATTGTTGTGTTGTCTATTTACTAGAAAGATGTGTAGACTGTGATGCTGGTGAGTGGTCAACAGATACTGAATTCAGAAAATGTTGCCAGTTTTAAAGAAACACACACAAATAGGTAAATAGGTTCTTCGTATGCTGGTAATACTGGTAACACTGTTAGGTACATCTAAATTCAAAATGCAATATGGCAAAATATATATGTGACTTAAATTTAAGAAGCAGACCTCCACTCTAATAATAAACTGAAACAACAAATCAATTTACACACTGTTCATGTGCAACATTTCCAGGAGAAAACAAACATGTACTTTCCAGTCAAAACACATGATAGCTTACAGTGCTGCATGGGGCCAGCCACAGGCTGTTTTCTGTTTTTTTTTTTCTCTACCCCCTCCTGTTTTTCACTCTACTGATGGTTTATGCTTTTGCTTTAGGCATGTAGACCTGGTAGTTGATCTGATCACTGCTACTTCCCTACATATGACTGTATATATGAAGAAGATAGGTGAACAGTGGAGTTTTAATTACATGTGTGTGTGCATTTGTGTCTGTATGTGTTATTATTTGTGCTCACATGCAATGTGTAAAATGCTCACTTCAAATTGATTGCTGTAAATATCACTTGCATCTTGTAAGTGACCACATTGGGCCACAAGACACAGCAGAGATGGCCAGAGGGAGATGAAAGAAGGTTGGTCTGTCTAAGCTGGATTCCTTTTCACTGTGCTAAAAGGCAGACAACAATGTCAGAACCCCCGTTAAATAAATTGAAGTTGCATAACTCGTCATCAGTATGTTTGGTCTGAGTAAGTGTTGTCGGCCATGTTGCCTTCATTTAGTGGGGAGTTTGGTGAAATTAAAGTGGTGTACAGGAGAAGAGCTTTCATTTTCGATCAACATCAGGACCATTACATGCATTTTTGTGACCACTTGCAGGTGCACAATTGCAGTTACACCATGGAGCAGAAGCAGCACCGTGTTGACATCTGCTCTGACAAAAAGGTCTACTAAATATAGTGGGCTACAGCTGTTATTTCAATGTCTCAGATATTTAATCAACATTTGGGTAAATACAAAGGTCAGATTGGACTCTGAGAATTGGAACAGGCAGATAGCCAGTGTTTAAGGACTCATATCGGGACCGGGGCCAGAAAAACTGGCTCACATCATCCATGTTAAACAAATTAGCTGGAAATCCGAAATCCAACTTTGTACATTGCACTGATGATACATGGAAAGTGAAGCCAGAGTATACCTGATCACCTCATACACCAAAATCTATTGCTGAGATTTCATCTCTTTCATGCCTACAGCTTTACATCCTTATGACAGTTAATGAAAGGTAGAATTGCATATTGTTCTTTGATCACATGCTTTTTTCTCCTTGAGTTGTCCTGTGTGTACTTTTGTATGAGACGCCGGTGCCAGGTGCTGGGCAGCTGTCTGCCCGTTCACCAGGTGGGTTTCTGGTGCTGCTATCCATGTTTACTGCTGACTGAGGTAAACATCAAGGTATCTTGCCCAAGACTGAGCAGATGAACACAACCTAATACCTAATATCTGTAAGAATATAGCTTTTCATTGTATTAATATTATAGCTTTCAAAGTGAAATCAAGATCAAGGAGGATTATGTGAGTGCTGATTGGCTGCTGCTTTGCCCCCACCCCCATTTCTTCCATCTCCTTCTCATTTATTCCACTTACACAGCTCTGCGATGAATGAAGGCACCTTCCTACATTCAAATGTATATATGAATGGATGCAATAGTATTTCATAATACATATGAATTGTATTCTTGAAGGTTACACATTCATCCATTTCATTTTTGTGCTACCGAAGAATGAAGACTGATGCAAAGTCTTTTGTTTCTGTTTTCCTTTATGAATAATGCTCCCAGTGGATCCTCCAGTGCCTTGTGAAATTGCATTCGAACGGACTAGGGAGCAAGGGTACACACGCCAGTGTGCCTTTGCTGGTGGCAACAAACTGCACTTACTAGCAAAGATTAGCCATGACATTTTGCTTTCACTTGCACTTCAAAGCCAAACCGGTGCCCTGGTCTCAACCCCACCCCACAGAGCTCTCCACATTCAGATATCCATTCTGTGTCATTTCATTATCCCTTTGCCTCACTCTTCTCTCTTATCTTTCTGTCTTAATCTCTCTCACTTCAGGTCCTCTATCTTTCTCCTGTATAGTATGCTGTATATAGTTCAACATCTAAAATTAATATTAGGAGCCCACTGAAGATTGTTCAGTGTGGTGAAATACTGTCAAGAGA
>BRZM01000001.1:15835387-16081831 GCA_033238685.1 Lates japonicus | reverse complement strand
GTCGCCTCTTGGATCTCTCTGAGCACAGCTGCGGGGCTGCTGCCGACTGCGAGTGGATCCTCTCGCTCAGTGACTATGTGAGCGAGCGCCTGAGTGCGTAGTACACGCCAGAGTTTCCCAGTGGCTACGCACAAGTCTGTGTTGAGCTGGTCTGCTTGTGGTACTGCCACACATGGGTGAAGGTTTGATCATCTTCGCTCCGGACTTGACTCAACACCCATCATCCCCAGCCATATGTGGCATACCCTCTCATTAAGGTCAGCAGTAAAAGTGTTTTATGGACTGTATTCTGCGTTTTAGTAGGACTTACAGTGTACATTTATCTTTTGTTTGAGGAGGATTATTTAAAAAATAACTCTTAACCCCAATGAAAGTTTTATTGTAAAAGCATGCTTGGTTAATTTAGAAAAACTAGTGTGAAACTGAATGTACAGCAAAGTAGATCACATTGCCTTTGTCCCAGGCTCTAGTTTCACTATTGTGCCTGGTCTGACCTGTTTTGTGCATGCAAACATCCTGATTGACTTCCCTACATCAAGTGATGACCCATATGCTATCTCTTCTTTTGAAACAATTTATTAGGATAGGCCCTTGAGATGAACCATCTCATTTTCAAGGGGGTCCTTAAACACAAATAAATAGGCAATACAACATAAGACAATACAGCACACTTCTAATCTCTTGTGTCATGTAATTATTGTGCATTACGTTATTGGACGTTCTGACTTTGCCTCACAACAGTAGCTGGTTGATTGTTATCATATGACTTAAACAGATTCTGATGATGAGTTTTTATTATTATATTTACTAAACATCTGTTAAGCACACATGTGCTGAAGGTTAACTGAGTCAGGTCAGATTCTGTATGTTGTACAGTACAGTTTATTGAGTGAAAATTTGTCATGTGGATTGCATTAGCTCTGACATAACAGTCCCTCCATGATGATATACAGTAAACATACTATATTGGACTGGCAGTCACTGTGCAGTAAGCTGTATGTTTAAGACTACAGTACATATGGATGCAATATTAAGTGTCAAGGGTGACTCATCATATAGACCGTTTTTTTTTTATTTATAAACCTTGAAATGTTAATTAACAGGCAACAATGTGAATCCCCCCAACCCCCCACATGTGACTTGCTTTTGCCTGTTGCTCCTCCACTAAGCAGAGGAAGTTGCAATTTATGTTGAGTTTGTAATTGAGACTCTCATAAACACAAATAGGGATAATCAAATGTTTCCCTCAGTGCTTTCCAAAATATACATATTTCCCTTTGAAATGTGAACCACAGCTATGTGAAGCTCTCTGCTGCTGCGTCTCTGCTTCACGTTCAGACACATTATGCTGTATGTGTCTTCTGACTGGCTCTGCCTTTACATGTTGGTTATTATGAACTTAGATTAGAACTTAAACACGGACACTTCACATAAACACAGTGCTACTTCATGAACATTAACATGCTATTCAAAATGGCATTTCACTCATTAAGCTAATTAGTGTTTAGAAGCCTTTGAGCATTTGACTCCTCCTTCAGTTATTCCAAGGAAAATAGTTGAATTTTAGAAATATACTCTAACTGATCAGCTTACTTAATTCATGCTTGAGCAGAGTATATGTTAATTTGATTTCTCTAATTGATGCTGCTTAGCTTTATTGCTATTAACTTGAACTGTTGTATAACACAAAAACATGGTTCTTGGTGCACAAATCACTGGTTCAGGTTTGTTCTCTAACAGCTGGAATAAATTTTTATTCAAGGTACTTAGCACCCAAGCATTTACAAAAACAAAGGTTTTAGTAGTGTAATTGTAATTTTCATGGTTACAGCATGAATGACAAAACTAGAGTTCCCTGACACCACACACACAAGGTCATGTGATTATTTGGAGAGGACATACTGTCCCCCGCCACCCCACCCCACCTACCCCTCCCACCCCCTATTAGGTTGAGGAGCAGACATCCAAATATCCTATGCTGCTGATATTCTACACTGGCCCTGCCAGGCGTAATAATAATTACGCAGCCCACATCCAGTATCCAACATGAGAGACCAAGCTTTGTCAAGCTCTGCTGCCAGCATTGCTAGAGGAAATATGTAATGCCTACTGCTCTCTGCCAAATTTATTCTTGATTCACATGATGTTCAGGACCACAAAAGCTCCCTGTAATAAAATATCAGTGGGAGCATAGACAGCACTGAAAAAAATGAGACATCAAAGCAAAGGACAAAGTTGTGTACTTAACAAAAGGCACTGTAGTGTAAATGCTTTGTGTGTGTGTGTGTGTGTGTATGGGTGTGTTTAGATATATTTCTCTGGATTTTGGCTTTATTAGAATGTTTGCAGTAGAAAACTTCAGGCAGCATGAGAAAATAAATAGAGGATGACATGTAAGGTCCCTGCAGAGCTCAACTGGTGACTTTACAGTTGTGTGATTTCTAGTCTAGGGCGTCCCATCACTGGGTTGAACACATATGCATATTTTTAATAAAACGAATTCGAAAACGAATTAATCAAAGGTTTTTGACAGAAATGTTTGATTGTGTTTATCATGAAGTAAAAGTGGATGACTTTCTGCTTTTCTTGGTTTTAAATCATTGTAAACTGAGTATCTTCGGGTTTTGCTTTTTTAAAGGTGTTACTTGTAGCTCTGGGAAACTGCGATGGGTATTCTTTTTCGCTATTGTCTGACACTTAATACACCAAAAGATTAATTGAGAAAATAATCATCAGATTAATAGATAATGAAAATAATCACTGGTTCTAGCCCTACATATTATGCAAACATACATCCGTCTGTGCTGTATGATTGGTGCATGTGTACGGATGCACGCATGTGTCGTTTGACTTTCTATGTGGAGGTGATATAACCCAGTTAGTCCAACTATGTGACAGTATGGAGGTGTTTCTGTGAGCAGCCGTTTCCACATCAGTGTGGGAGGGAAGGCGTTTTGAAGTGATGAGCCAGTGGGGGTGAAAGGCTGAGTCCACAATTAATCAGGTTTATGGAGCAGATGAAGGAGAGCTCCCACGTAGCTTTGAGTTAGGAAGGTGATGTTTTATGAGAACATTGTCCACTAGCTGCGTGTGTACTTGCTCTGTGGTGGTTACATCATGTATGGAACTGTGCTGTTCCAGATAATACCCCTGTCTCTTTTCTTTGCTTCTGGCTAATGTTTGTTGTCATGTGTACTTGGAAAAAAAAGAGTAAATGACAGTTTGCTGTTGCATCAGTCAGGAGTACAGCATTGATTGTGGTTAAGGAGTGAATGTGGTCATGTGTTCACACATGCACACAAACACTCAAAAACCCCCGTCTTATCCTAGTTTTTGTACCCAGACATGAATGGGAGAGGTCAATGACATAGAGCGTAGGAGTGCTTGATGAATGAACATTCATTATAATTTCAGTGTGGGTAGACTGTCATACAGGCACTTGTTACGTCCATACATAACTTCTTTTGTAACACTACACTGATGACCGTCTTTGGTCATTGACTTATGAAACTAACCATCCCCCCAGTGTGTGGATCTGGTTCAGTTTATTCTGATTCATTCACTTTAACTGACAAGATGGCCATCACCTGAGCTCCACCTTTTCCGGCTCTGTCAGAAAAAGTTGTCAGTTTGATGTTGTTGTGAACCAGAAAGCAGTAGGGACGAGGGAAGCAACATAATGCAGATGTAATCAGGTGTTTACCACCACTTAATGTTTCAGAGATGGTGATTAGATTTACAAATTTAGATACCAAATATAGAATGACACAATTATACAAGTGAGGAGAGCAAACAAATTAAAAGAGCTGCAGGTGGAGTCAAATAAGTTAAACAAACATAATACAAATTTTACTTCCTATTCATTCCCAGCTACCTTGCTGGCAAAACTGAAACTAAATTGAAACTGCCTATGCTAATCTTACTTGTTGAAACAAAACACATGAGGCGACCACCCCAATACCGAGTATACCACACAGACAGTTCATGTGTTATGGTCAAATTAATGTGTACTCAGCTGTTAATGTGCCTCAGTAAGTTAACGTTTCATACATTTTTCTACATGGGCCGTGCTCACTTTTCCTCATAGACTGCAACTGAAATGCAGATTGAATGCCTTATATTGTGCATATGTGTGTGTGTGTGTCTGCATTACATGTACCATAATATTGCTTGTACTGTTTCAGATTGTGTTGCACAGGTTAAAGAGCTCTTAGGAGTTCAGCACCAGATATGGTAAAACTGATCATTTGAAGATCGAAACACTGTTGTTCTCAAGTGAGAGAAAACTAAATTAAGGATCCAAATACTGCCTGTCCTTCACAAAACCACTGTGCTGTAAAAGCAGAATAAAGTGCCAAATGAAATGTGATAGCTAGCCCAGAATTGCAGAAATGTTTGAGTTTTTTTCTTTACATTTTTTCTTCAGATTCAGAAGATCATAATCTACCAATGAACTTCTGTCTGAGGTACACCTGGATGTATCCTATCATTTGCCTTTAAGATATATGCATATATGCACTCATACACAGTCATGTTGTATTATATTCTGCAAGTGATTACCAGCTCATTAAGCAACATGACCATGTGTCTCATTGTAGTTGTTACAATTAGTCTTATTTATCTTTGACAATAGACAATTCAGTTTTTAAAACAATCCGCCCACTTCATACCAACAGCTTTGCCATCAGTGCACAATAAAACAGTCTGCCAATTAATCTTTGAGGCTTAATACTATTAAATATGTTTAACAGCAGAAAACCAAGAATTTCATACAGTTTAGTGACCCAAATGAGAGCAATTAAACACAGGCCAGCTAAACGTTATATAACAAGTGCACACATTTAGTACTACAGATAATAACTAACACCAACAACAAACGACACTAACTGTGCATATACAACACAACAGATAGTTGTGACAGTATTAAAGATTTCCTGGCAACTGAATGAGTGCAGAGTGGCTGCTTGCTGACTGCAGGATGTGGTATGGAGAGAGTGCTCTTGCATGGGTAAAGGGGCCAGTTACCCAAAAGCTTGCAAAACCCTTGTTACCAGAGCAATGTGTTTTTCTGCTGCTTGCTCTTTATGGGTATAATATTTTGCCCCTTGAGTTGTTACACAGTTAGATTAGTGTATTATGCACTCCAAAAGGTCTCAGAGTCACATGCAGCAAACACAGTGCTGTTACGAAAAAGAGCTGAATTGTGCGTTGGTGAACAGATTTTGTTGATCATAAGGGGGTTTGAATCTCAGTGGAAACTGATGGTGTTTGAGAGGAAAAAGGTTTTATTGTGCAGGTGTCAAGAGAATATGGCTTTTCTTGGTGGTTAGCACTGTGATGGGAATGACTGGAGGCAGCAGTGATCCGGTTAATACAGTATGAGACCTTCTGCTCCCACAGCGATGTTTGGACCTCCAGAGATCTGCTGTTACTGGTTCACTTTGTAGTCTTCATAAGATTGTTTTCTCTGACTCCTGAATTGATATGTTAGAATTGATGAAGCCTGACATGTGCAGTAAGGTGATGCATATTTATGAGATTCTGGGCAAGTGTAAACCAGACACTTTACCATGAAGTGGTGTTGAATTTAGATTTTTGGATGTTGTAAAAAGAACTTGTCAATGAATAGCAGGTAATAAGTATTCACACATTTAAATAGAGCAGCGAGTAGCAGTAATATGAAACATTTATCTTCTAGGGATAATGTTCATGGGTAGGTTGATACCTAAGATTTTCTCCCCCTTCTTATTTCATCCTTGGTTGTTTCTTTGAACATACTGTGTAAAGCTACACATAACAAAAGTCTTATACATAAAAAAGGTTGTAAAATTGCCTTTGAGGACCCTAAAAGAGAGACCGCATTCAATCTGTGTTTGACAAAGGAGTCTCGTTGTTTGAAAACCAATTTGTCCTCAATGAGGATAGGAAAGATTTTACATTCACAGTCCCTGACATTTTTATTCCTCAGGTATGCCTTGCACGCACTACCATCCACACTCTATCTTTGTATTTTGCTCTTGTGAAATGGTAGTTTCAGGACCAGAGGACAAGGCAACCATTGAAGATTTGTTTTCTTAAAGAAGGGTCAGGTGGTTGTTTTTCTCACCCTGTGCAGTGTCCTTTGTAAATTAACATCTTTTTCTGTGACCCCAGAGTCTTAGGTGTTTGTTGTTTCGTGTCCTTAGCAGTCTGGTTTTGTCTGTTTATGTGCTGTGCGTGTACATTAGTGTAATGAAATGCTGTCAATCAGTGTTAGAAAATTAGAAAATTGTCTTTTCCCCATGTTCTGAATATTGAGTAATCAAAAAAGAGGCTATACAGTATATCCTTGCCAAATTATTTTAGAATAGAATGTTATTATAGTTTTATAATGCTATAATTATAGAATAGTTGACTTAACATAATGGTTAAAGCAGTTTCTTCTCCCTGAAACAAGTTTCTTTTTGCATTTACTTTTTTGTATTTTACTTTTACTTTTTTTTATTTACTGTCATTTTCTGAAAATGTATTGTTGGCATGTCCAAGTATAAATTACATGACAAGATGTAAGTTCTGTGTATTTTGTTTAGACATGAAATGATTTTAATCACATTCCCTGGAGATATCATTTATGTGTGATAAGGAGGAGACAAACCCTGTATGCTGCTGTTGCATTAAGGTCTAATGTTGGAAAGCTCAATGTACTAAATGGAGTGACATCTGGTTTGGGGCATTCCCAGCACTGGCTCTTCATATCCAGCTGTGCAGAAGCAATTATGAATTATGAAGTTGTGACCATAACAAATGCTACACACAGTTTACTGAATCACATAGCCAGTTAATGTACTGTGAATTGTTATTGTTACCTATTGCTATAGTGTGGCAAACTGGGGAGGTGGATTGGAAATTTCAATGGCTTTTGCTCCATGTGATAAACTGTATATAGGAGTTTATCTTCCATTTCATGTATTCGTGTAAAAATTACACGATGATTTTAAAGCTGGGCAAAGAAAAATTCCAACTTCTGTCATTGCTAAAATAGACATTGTCCATCGTCATCTATAAAAATATCCAGTCAATACTACAATGAAACAGTAAATCTTACAACTGTGTGACTACATTGAAACATGGAAATTTCACAGAAAAAGCATTTCAATTTTGCTCCAACATTATTAAAAATTAATTGATGTAAGCATCTTGTCTATGAAACAGCTGTAATCTAGGATATGTGTGTGTGTGTCTATCCTGATTTTTCTCGCATTCTCTCACTCTCTGTGTTGTGGCCGTGTGGGGTTAATATCCAGTCAGCTGACACAGACCTGAGATCACATTGTCAACAGATGTGACCATAACCGTCGCCAGTACTAAATGTGTGGAGGAACACACAAAAGAACATTACATAAATTACACACTCTGCTTGTTTCTCAACAGCAACTTTGGGATTTAGCTTATGTGAAATGAACTACTTATAGTTCCTTCATTTCAGCATAGCCACTCAAAGCAGTAATTTGCATATTTCTTCAATTCCCCACATGTCAAATGGGGATTGTGAGGGCCACAGGCATAGGTTTCAATGGGGAAAGGGGTACCAACTTATTCCGATTATGAAAATTGTAAATGACCATAATCACCCACTGCCTCTCGTCCCCAATTAGAGCTTTTGACTCACAGCCTGAAGCTCATGACTGGCCTCAAATTTCTCTTAATTCCTCAGGCTTTCTCAACATGAAGGCACATTGTGGTAATTTTGGACATCTGACCCCCTCCCCTATCTATATTGACATTTAACAGATAGTCACATTGTCCAAATAATGCATATTAATACTGCAAAACGGATACAAATTAAGAGCAACATTAACATTGTCAGCAGTGGCTAGATATTCATGTGTTCTGTTGCAGTTTGAAAACTGTGGTTATACACACAGTTGGCAGCTTAGTAGGAACCTGAGGTGTCCCTAATAAACTGCCATAAATTACATAGTATAAATGTTGAAATCAACATCGACATATGATACTAGCACAACATGATAAACATTTATTTTTTACATTCATTAAATCTTGGCTCATTAAATTAGGTTTGGATCAAGCTACAACAGAATCAACATCTTCGTCAGCACAGTTTGTATCCAAACAAAACTGGACCCACAACCCCCTCCACACCCCTCTCACAGCTCTCAAACCAAATATACACTGTGAGTGTGGTTACATAATTAAGGTTTACATGACTCTACAAGAATAGCATAAGGGAATCCATGAGAGATTGAAAAACATAAACTATTTTTAAGCAACCTCTTTAATGCTTTGTTGTGACAAGTTCACACTGTTATTCTCATTTGGTCTCCTCTCACTGAAGTGACACAAACAGACAGTTTAAAAATAAAAGTGTGATTCCGACGGTAATCCCTGACTGAGCAGCTGCTCTCTATGACTCTGGGAGTGTTATGTTTGTGTCTATGCTGTAGCGGTTGGTTGCTGCCACTGTCGGCCCGTTTTAACTCAACATAACATGGTAGTTTCCACTTCAGCTGTGTGCTTTCCCGTGATGGGTATGCAGCTCTCAGCAGACAGAAGTCACCTGAAACCGGAGCTGAGAGTATCAGAGTGGACAACAGACACTCTGCCCTGCCCTTGCCATCACAGTATTAATTAAATGATAAAAAATAAGCGTTGTTTATTCCCATGTTATTTCTTGGCAAAGCTACAGGGAGCCACTGCATAGGTGCTTAAGAGCCACATGTGGCTCCAGAGCCATGGGTTGCCAACCCCGCGCAAGCGCTCCGTTATCAATTAACACAGAAAAACAATTTTTGACATTTGTGAATCGAGTCAGAATCGCCCATGTACGCATCGCAATGCATCTAAGAATCGATTTTTTCCCCCCAACCCTAATATGCGTCTCTGTATACGAATGTGTGTAATGGGCTGGTTGTGTGCAGAATAATGTGAGCAATGTAGTGTTGTCATTTTACCCAATGTTCTATCTACTTGTAAGCAATACACAACTGTACTTAAACCATTTGTTTTCCAATAGCTATACCGGCCTCATTGAAATATCATTCCCAGACTAATCTTGAGATATTTGACTGTGAATGCAACATTTCAGCTGCAAGCTGTGAAACTCTGTGAACCCATACTGTATATACAGTTTACAGTGAATTGTGTAATATGTTAGAGAATGAGAGGATGAACAATTGTTTAATGATGTTACACAAAGATTGGGTGATTTGCCTCAAAGCTGAATGAGGTCTTTGGCTCTGACAGGGACATCTGCCATTTACAGTAACCTGAAGAGAAATATGCTTTGGCGTTTGTACAGTATGTGCATGTATGTGTGTGTGTGTGTGTGTGTGTATAAATACCCGCGTGTGATTATCTGCGAGCATGGTCATTACCCCAGGGTAGCTATATCCTGAATGACAAGCAACCAAATGTCAGCTATCCTTATCCTCATGTACTGCATACATTATGTATGAGACTGTCATTCCCAACTTAGACTGTAAGAACAACATGAACATGCTCTTGCACACAGACACAACGCATACTGATAAATGCATAAAAACAACCCCAGACATACATTTACACACTAAATTTCACTGGCAAGGGTATGGCCATTAAATTAATAGGTTGTGTTCACTGTTACCAAATGTCTACCTCCCCTTGTCTTTGAATAATGGCTTCCTTACCTCAGCACAGAACGTGTCGTGTTAAGGCTTAACAAACTACCCTGGAATGACAGTATTATTGTAAAAAGTGTCATATATCTGTAAATGTGATTCCAAATTTATGTTAAAATGTGCCTACACACTCCACAGGTGATGCCAGTCACTTAACAGCTTACGGGTGTGTCAGACACAAATATCAAACCATGCAGTCAGCAATGAGTAATTCAAGTAGCACCTGTAACAATGTACTGTTGGATTTGGCTTTTTTCTCTGTTTTTCATTGAGAAATGACTGAAATGATCAGTCCATTATTATTATTTTCCTGCCAAACAATTCACTATTAACTATGGTTAAGGTCAGTGTTAAGTTAGTTTGGATATTATAAAACATATATCATGCCTTGTATCTCCCCTACCTTTCTTGCTAAGATTTTTTTTTCTTAGCCAGTTTGTTACAACAGTAATAGGAACCTAGGATCAGCTAAGTGAATGATGAACAAATTTTTGCAATTTGATGACCTTTAGTTCACAATCACTCCCATGTTGTTGGAGGCGTGACAGGGAGTAATGATGCAGCACAGACAAACTATAGTAAGTTGATAGTAATTATTGCAAAAACCTATAACTCTATATAATATATAACAATAAAACAATGGGAAAACAAGAACAGAAATTTAGATACATTTAAGCGATAGAAAAGGAGAGGAAAAGAACGACAAAAGACAAAAGAGGAGGCAGTTGATATTTTATCCACTGTGAAAATAGTTCGTATCTCAATGCGTTCCCATTTCCCCTATTGTAAAGTGGGGGTGTATGTGTAAAGTGTCAAGTGTTTACAGTTTGCTCCATTGCATCCAAATGGACAAAACGGCTATGAATGCATTTTTATGTATTTTGACAATCCGTTGTTCAAGGTGAATATTTGCATATGGATTTTTATTCTACTTACTCCTGCTTTCCTAGTTTTTTCTATGTGATTGGTGTAATCTTATGCTGCTGTGATGATCGTGTAACTGCTTCCCCATCAGCATTATGGCAGATGCTTTGCCACCATCAAGGTACAGCAACTCAAATTAATTTGCAATCATGACAGATGACAAATTTGCTCCCAAGTTGCATCCATGGCAACAAATTCATATATTTCCCATTGCCTCTCCTTCACAATCCTCCAGCAATACATTCAAACATTAGTGCAAACACATTTGCAAGATCAAATATACACAATTAAGAACACCCTCACACGTTCGCACACATTTAAATAAACAATGCACACTACAACATCCCACAGCATGCATTATGCACACAAGCTCTCCGATCTCATTAACTTTGAAATGACTCATATAAACATCTCTGTGGATTTTGGTTTGAAGTTAGAAGAGAAGGCCACATCTTGCTGTCTCTTCTCCTCATCTCTTACATGACTTTCTTTGTCTGTTGAAAACATTACATCACTGCCTCCCTCACTGTGTTACTCCCTGTAGCCCTTTCCCTGTCATGTCTGTCTGACACAAATCCTAAGCTACAGATCCCCCCACTCTCAACACCTACCATTATGCCATTGAGTCAGGTCTGAAGATGACACAATCTGATGAGAGGGCAAGTCATCAAAAGGGTGCAGTAAAAAGGATGCTCAGCACTTGCAGCTAAGCAGCTGAATTTGGAATTTGGAATGAAAAATAATGAAAAAGGGGGAAAGAAAGAAAAATGCAGAGGAAGAGGTTAAGGGGCAGAGAGAATGAACTGAAGACTAAAGTGTTCACATATGATTGAAGAATAGCTGCTAAGAGCCTCAATGGCATACTGGAGGGGTAACATAACACATGAAACTGCAACTGGTGCCACAGTACGGTGAAGTCATACATCATCAGCTAAGTTTAATGGTGAATTCTTGACAGCTCAGTTATGTGGGCAGCAAAAATGAATTATAATACTCAAGAAAATGTAATAAATGTCATTACTGTAAGGGCTTGCAGGGATCTATAAACTGTAGAAGTATATAGAAATAAACACTAAAACCTGCACAAAGAGGTGGCATTCTTCAGTCAGCAAAATCGGTGGTCTCCACAACTACTTTTAAAAGAGGACAGAGACAGAGTGTAAATATGTTGCAAGACTGTGCTAAAATAAACACTATTATGGAGGCAGAGTGGCTGTTTATGTCTATTTACCTTTGACTCTACTTGGGATTATTTGGGAAGACCTCTGTGGCTGGATCATTCAGCACTGCTGTGCTACTCTGAATGAGCTGTTTGTTTATGAAAACTCAAAATATCAGATAGCCTGGGCCTCTTTCATTTCCATTCTTAAACATCACAATTGTGTAGAAAATGTACTGTGGAGAAACAGTAAAGTCTACACTGCTAGAAAATAGGAAAAGTTGTAACCAAGTAATGGGATACTGATTTTTTGTTTTTAGCTGTGCTGAATAATGGACAGACATTCATGGTCCCCAGACAATGATTCTTACTGACTTTGGTGATCCCCTGACTCTTCGTCTGGCACTACTGTGAGGTTGATGTTTGTGAATTAGAGTGAAATGTCTCAACAATTATTGCATGAATTTCTATCATATTTGGTATAGACACTCATGCCCCCCAACAGCTTTGATGAACCACTGACGTTTTATCTGGTACCATCAATTTCATTTTTCTAATATTTTGGCTTATGGCTAAAGACTTACTAAAATATCAGCCTCAGCTGATAGAGGCTTGACAGCAGTACTTTGTGTTTAGTGCTAGCATTAAAATGTTAGCTTTGCCATTGTGAGCCTGTATGCTGACATTAGCATTAAGCTTGAAGCACCTTCACCTTCTTACAGAGTCACAAACATGGCTTTAGACTTTGTTGTTTTTGTTGTTGTTGCCATATTAGTGTTCAAATACATAAAGACAAAAAGATATACAGAGCAATTAAAGTAATTTTAATTATATTGGTAAGTATAAGTTAAGATTAGAATGGGATTGTAAATGATTAAGCAATTCAATAATGTGGCTGCAATTGATAAAAAAAAGACTGAAAAAGGTGGAGATGAAAGTAGCCAGGGCAGATGTAGGAGACATCTTTTGATTGGATACAGTTGACGAATGATGCACTGAAGAGGTGCATAGAGGCTTGACAGCACAATAAGCAAAATAGAGATAAGGGATAGAGTGCCCTTCAGAAATTGCCTGGCAAGTGAAGTGCCACAACCTCAATGGGTGACAGAAAACGGATTGAAACAGTGTAGATAAAGATACAGACAGTTTCCGTTACGAAACATAATTGCATAAGCAACACATTGAAGTACAAAGTCGTACTTAATGGGATATGGTGTGATTATGTGGAGCAGGAAGCGGGTGTTTTTACATATTGAATGGAATAATTGGGTTTCTTTGTCTAAATGGGTATAGATAGTGCTGATTCACATTTGGCGGAGGAAAAACACTTTCATAAAAAAAAAAAAGAGCAGAGGGGTCTCTTTAAAATGTCATGCCTCACATTTACTGTCTTGTCAGTCATCATGTGAAAAGCTTATAATTCCAGGGGGCAGAATCATAAAGATTTCTTAGACTGGTCTTAAGTGTCTTAATTTTGCTAGTGTTGCAAATGACAGCTAGTGTCCACAGCATGGGCCTGCCTGGTAAATGGTTTTAATTACCCAGAAATAATGGTAAATTGGTCCTAGTTAAGATAGTCAAGAACTAGACAGCTTTGTATAAAGGATTAATTTAAACATCTAAGTCTTACCATTCGTTTTGTTAAAACCAACCCCAGTTTTTCTCAGTTTCAGTTTTGAACTGAACCTGAGAGATGATATGGTTGTCCATAGTATGAAAAAGAACATTTAGAACCCCTGGGTATGGATGGATTATGAGGTATTGGATTATGATGGTTCACAGGATTTAGGTACCTTAAAGTCCCCAACTATTACAACCACCGTTGTTGGACAGTTTAAGAGTTTTGTTATTTTTCTCAGACAGTTCATATTGCATTCTGTCAGTTGCAGCCAGTCAATGACGTTAACATTCCCCATAAAATCTGAAGCACAATGGCCTCTTTATTGTCTTAATAACAGTCATTTTTAGGCCACAAACCCACTGACTTCTTCTTCCTCTGGTAATCCATCCATGCCATGAAATTCTCTCAAAAACCTACCCTAATGTACAAAAGTCATTCATTACTACACTTAAACTTTGTTTAAGTTCTCTCTAAGTTTAAGTTATTTTTTTATGACCTGTATGCAATGCATTTTAGATGTCTTTTCAAACTGTAGCTAATGGAAATGTGAGTGAAATGCTTGGTTAAAGGTGTTTCATGGTAGTAGACAATCAGACGCCTCTGATGGGGAAGTGCTTTGAAACCCTCCCTCAGTAGGAAATGAGAACCTCATTTAACACAGCACGCACATGAATTCCAAACAAGGAGAACAAATCAACTAAGTGTTGTTTTTGTCCAACACTGACCTTGCTGGGGGATCTAATCTGTTTTCTGTGATCTAGTAACTGAAGGCTGGTATGTAGGCTGCATGACACAGTTGTTAGTTGAATGGAAAAATTGTGTCTTAATGTGATTATTCCTCAAAGATTTTACCAATACTACAGAGTCTGCCTGTGTAAAAGCTAAGTATTTCTAGCTGCAAGTGTAGGAGGGATGGGAATCTCTTCATCATAGGTCATAAGCCTGATGATGTGACGCTTCATTAAGCTTAATTGACCAAATGTGACAAATTGGAACCCAACCCGAAGCTGTTTGCAACACAGCAACCCTTGGCAGACCTGAGAGCCAATACCAGAATATGTATGACAGTTTAAACTCCTTTGGAGCACTGTAGGACTGTAAACCACCATGGCAGCAATATTTTTCCATCACCTGGATACTTGCGGGGTAAATGATGGTACAAGTTACATGCTACAATGTTTTCTACTTTTACTTCCAACACGATGGTGTCATTGAAATGAATGGTTTATTTGATGCAGTGCCTTTGTCAGAATGAGCCTTAATGTTGTGTTTGTGCACCTTTTCACCTAATCTGTCCAAGAAATAATTATGCTATACTCTCACTTCTAATCTCCTCCCTCCACCTTTTAACAATTACTTCAATTCCTGTTGTCAGTTTCTAACAAGAATTGATCCAGGATCCATCTGTCTGTCAGTCCCATTCTCAGCCAGTGCCAGCACAGAAAGACCAGTCTCCCTTTGACTCTCAGGCTGACATCTTGAATATAGCCTGACATGCAGAGTAATTGACACTCTAATCGTTCAGTGAAAACCTTTTCTCCTCATCTGGACCAGCCTGCAGCTACACATAGCTACTGCATCCTAGAAAACAAAAGACCATCAATGATTAGAAATCAGACTTTTTAACCTTCAATGTGGTCAGATGTAAATTAATTAAGAGGGCAAGCTTTATGACTGAGTGAGCACAGGCATCTTGCCAGCACTTTGTGGAATCTTTCCTGGAGGCTTTTAGCATGCACATGTTTTTCTGCTCACAATTCATCACTGTATCCAGCAGGCATCACAAATAAATGAGGTATAGCCCCTTGTGGAAACAAAAAACAAAAAACAATCAGGAGCACAATGTAATCCTTTGTCTTTCATCTCTCTCACTGTAAACATCTGATTAACCAGCATTAGATTTAGATTCTTCAGAGTAAGCTTTCCCCAGAGAACATTGGGATTCTGAATCGCATCACAAACAATTGTTTCACTTTGCAATGCAAGGATGATGTGGCTGTCCCATTTCATTTTACTCCAGACTCACCCACACCGGAATTGCACCGGCAAAACAATGATCCACAATACTCTGAAAATGCAACCCAATGTACAAACACACAATGTGGTTATTGGGTGACCCTGCAAACCCTAGGATTATGTTTAGTGTTATGTTTTACATTTTTTGAATGTTCACTGCTAGCGCAGTTGATTTTTCCTGCATAATCCACATGTTTTAGCAGCTACAGTATGGGCCTGATGCTGATCTAGGACATTAGATTGCAGACAGTATCTAGTCAAGGATGAGACCTGAATATACCACCACTCTTTTACAATACACAGATGGTTGATGCAGAAAATGTACTTGTTACTGTGATCACAAGTATTTTTGGGGAAGCATTTAAAATATCCTCAATTATCTGTTAAAAATTTGGTCATATGTGCTTGACTTATACTGTAAAAGTAATTAGCTTGACCTCAAAGGCAGCGCACCCATTTTCTTAATTGATATTCGTAGCCATGCTGTGGTGGTTGGTTTATGACCAAATATCTGCAAAACTGGTTACAGTCTCATCAGCCTCATCTGTATTCTGTGTTTAGCGCTAATTAGCAAATCTTGGCACGCTACTGTAACATGCTAACTAACTCTGAAAATTGTTCTGGTAAAATATCAGCATTCTGCCATTATTATTTTCAGCATGTTAGCTGGTTGATATGTGCTTTTAGCTCAAGTGTAGCCTCACACAGCCAAATGTTGGACTCTTGCATTCTTCCACCAAATATTCAATTAGAGACAAGTAAACATATTGCATCCTATATTGATGCACATGATACATGGTTCAGTACTCTTGCCACAGCTTCTTCTCATAGAGATATTGAGAATTAATGTTTTTGTGGAAAGTTCATTGTGAAATGATACAGTTTGACAGACTCATTACCACAGATATTAGCTATGTTATGAAATGTCACAGGGGTCTGCTCTGAGTAATTTCGAGTTCAGCACCAACACAGTCATTCACCACATGCTTACTGTTACAGCTGTGATATTCATTTAAACAGTCAGTCAACACAAATATAATTCAGTTCTTTATCTTTTGAAATAGATAGAAAATTAGCTTGTTTTTTGATCCAGAAGGGTGAGCACTAGAGCTCATTAGTTCACTCAAAACAAGTGGTATGTTAAGTGAAGGGGAAAAAGGGTGACTCATGCAGTTCAATTACTAATTTTCCCCCTTTATAGACTGAGTTCTTTCATAGCCAGCATCAAGGACAAAAATCTGATGAGCTGATGGAAAAAAGTTTGCTTTTGAATTACAAATGAGCTCTACTATGTGAATTGAGATTTTCTTTATGACTAAATCAGCACAGGAAGTAAAAGCTTAGTTTAACTGCAAACCTCTTGACCATTACCATATCCATGACTAATTTTATTCCCTTTAACATACTCCATCTAAAATCTTTTGAAACTCCCCATGTAAATTTTGTTTCTGTTAAGTTTGTAGTTTCATCCATCCTTCCTATCCATCTTACAGTAGATTACAGTGGTGACTACTTCACATGATCATAAAAACTTCCAACATCTACAGAAACATCTTGCACTATCCTTGCAGTCTTACCACCTTCTTTGCTGTCAGTTCTAAGAAGTTATTGTATAAATAGACTGTGGTTATCCCCTGACTTTTCATGTAGCGCCATAATTAGATAAACATTTGAATTTGTCCAATACTTTGGTTTATGATGAAATACCTGCAAAACAAATGATCCATCAGCCTCAGCTGTACAGTCTTTTGTGCTAATTAACAAATGTTAACACGCTAAAATGCTAAATCAAAATGCTGAACATGAACTCTGTCCCTGCTAAACATCAGCACAATTTCATTGATTGCTTGTGCATGTTAGCATGCTGTGATTAGCATTAACACCAATCTGCAAACCAAATATCCATCAAGCTTCTTTGCTGTGTTGGACTGAAATCCTTTGAACTCAGTAACATTGCAGTAAATTATATTACAGTGCAAAAAAGGCTGTTGCATGAAAAATGATATTCCATTCATAATTCTTTGTACAACTTGTAGGTAATAAATATGCAGAGTTGCATTTGGTTAGTAAAGTTTTCATAAATATAAGGTAATAAGTATACCACACTAGGATTGTAGGTTAATTGGTTTGCTTATTTATGTGTGTACAACCATTTTATTTTGAGCACACTGAGCTTAAGGCAGCTGTAAAGCTAATTTACATCCTGAGATGGGATACTAACACCTATTGTACTAACAATCTCACTTTACAGGGGAGATTGTCTGATTTAGCATTAAGAGTAGAAGAAGGTCTCATTAATGTCCTCATTGTGTCATCAGCTGACATATTTTCGATTTTTTTTTTAAAGCTGAACTCACGTGTTACAATGTATGCTATTGTTCAGATCCCATGTGGGAGTTATAGGCTTACTACATGAATGCTTCATGTGCAACTTTCTTAGTGTGGCTCCCCAGAGTAATGAAGCACCTCAGGGTACAAGTCAAGCAGCACTTTCATTACTCAGTTTCCCATGTCTCTCTTTTCTGTTACTCAATACAAAGCTGTGAACCTGTGTATAAACATGTGAACCTCACATGATACTGTGAGTCCTTTCTCTGAATCACAGTGGAATAGTTTTCCAGATTTTGTTTGTTCCAAATGGAACTCCGTGTTCTGCTTATAATATTTCTCTAAATTTCTCCTCTCTAAATGTTGTAGGAGTTTCTAGAAGGTATTTCTGTGTAGCATTTAAAAATATTTACACATTTACAAATGTGCAAGATCAGGATCAAGTAGGCTAGTGCAGAATTTTTACCTGGAGATTGAGGTTCTCGTCCTAGGTTTAGGCTACAAAAACACTTTTGTTAAGGTTGAGGTTAAGGGAAGGTTGTGGTTAAACAGAGGTAACACAAGTAAACAATATTTAACCTAGACAAAAATATTTCCCTAATTTCAGTCAAGTGTTTTTAGTTGATTACAAATGAGCACAAAGACATTAAATATATTTCAGGTGTCATAACTGGACTTTGTAGGTTAAACAAATGAAATATGTTATCAGTGAATGATTTTCTGACTTTCTAAATATGTTCATTTAGAACATCTCCTTGTTATGTTGTCTTATATGATGTAGTTGGTAAGTTGTACAGTATATACAGAATGTAATTATTAGGAGACAAGGTTTAATGGACCACAGTTTTTTGTATAGTTTATTAATGCAGTATAAATCCATTGACTTAAATGGCAAAGCTAAGCATTGTATCTAGTGTCAATGTGAGACCTCTTTTAACTTCATACTCTGACGTATTTGACATCAGGTAACACAAAGTCGACACCTTAGAGGAATTGTTAAAACATTTTGTTCAACATAAAACCACAACTTGTCAATTTTACACCTTCGTTTCAAACCATTCCTTTTCTGCATCAGTGAAATATGTTTCACTGCAGTTTCTTGCTGCACCCAAGCCTCAGTGAGGTGTAATGTAACTGTTTAAAGCTGCACTAACAACATTACCAGATTCAGTGTTGATATCAGTAAAATAAAATTTTAGAGCTATATTAATGCCATGAGTGAAACAGTTTTTCATTATAGTCAGACAAAAGTTTTACTCATGGCTCTGTGTCTTGTTTAAAAGCATTTATGTGACTGGTTTGTTTTTTCCAAAGTATTGGTCAGTTCAGCAGTTCACAGTTAAAAAAGGAACAAAAGCTCCATTGTATAACAATGGCATCCTCGTGCAGAGCGGCAGACCAAATGCTTAATTCATTGTGCACTCCATGAGATTAGAAAAATGCATTGATCTGAATTGTTTTGATCTCTATCATCTAACCAGATGACAAGACATTATCATTGCTACCTCAGGCAATGATAATGTTTGTACTCTTTCTTAGATTAATCCAGTGTGTTGGCTTTTCTATTTCTGTTTATTTTGCCTTCATTTTAAACTATAGATGTCAGCCATATCGATAATTCTTGCATTCTTTCAATTTCTTCTTGCATTTGACTCTCTTGAGTGCATCATGCAGGACTGTGACCCTGTTTTTATTCTGTAGTTCCATAAGTCAAACATAAAAGTGAAGGTAAAGAGCTATCTCTGATCCTCAGTAAAGGTGATGCAGTTTCATTGGGAGAGTACTTGGCTGAGACGAGTATATGAGGAGAGGCACAGGCATTTGGTTACACTCTTGAAGCTGTATATTTTCATCCTCAGCTCTCCGTGTTTTACCAATTTCTCATCAGTTCACTCTTCATCATGCTCTCAGTATTTTTTTATTTATTTTGACAAAGGAAAGCAGAAAGGGAGGCAGAAAATGTGTCAACCAGGGGCAAAAGCTCTGGAGGAATGAAGTTTAGTCCTTGACTAGTGGTGGCATATGAAGACAACAACCTTGAGAGCTAAGTGTGATTGAATGGCCAACAGTGGCATCGGCAGGGAATGAGTAATAGTCCTCTCAGTGTGCCTCTTGGGACTCGTATCCTCTGTAATGCCACGTTACTGAGTGACTGACAGCTCATTGTAATATCAAGGCTACCTCAGCATTTGTCATCTTATGGTCTGAGGTAACATGTCTTGACTCTGATGTGTGTGTTTGAAATGCTCTGTATCTTGCTAATTTATTCCTTATGTAAGATTTACTGATTTGTTGATATAAAGTGCTTTTATTTTTTAACGGAAAATTGTTGCTGTGTAATTTGAAGTCAAGAAATGCTGCACTTAGTTTTCTTATTGACAGGACTAAGGACTTAAGGATACAGTGGTGTGCTCCTCTCATACAGATAGGTTCAAATGGATTTTCTTCTGGCAGTCTCATAATAGCCATAAAAGCCCGAAGGTCGAGAAATGAGGTGGTCACATCTTTTGTAGTACCTTTGTAGTTTTTAATTTTCTGTTTTTACTGTTTATATACCATCCCTCCTTGCAAAAAAAGAATCATTATGGATGAGGTTTAATTTTTCCATTGACTTTTGCTAATAAAAATAGTGAGAAGAGTTAAAAGGTTTGATAAGAAATTCATCAGCAGTGAAGCTTAACAAATCTGGATATTTTGCTGACCATGAACAAGCTATTTGAACCCATACCTTGGAATCATCCACTGCTGATTTATTAACAGCATATCAACTCTGGAAGTTTTAAGTCATTGTGACCAGGGAGAATCTGACCTAATCTGTTCAGTGTGCTGGCAGAAAGTGACAGACACAGACGCAAACAATACACAGCCCAGAAAACCCAGCGATCACTCATGGTTAAAATCATGCCTTGAACCCCCTCTGTTGTGCTCATTTTTGTGTGTTGCCGTTCTCCCCCATGCACACTCTGTTCCACTGCTCCGAATAAAACATCACCTGAGACTCTCTTGGTCTCCAAATGCTGCTGCTTGTTTTCCTCTCATGCAAAAGCTTCACGGCAGAAATCTGAAACCCTAAATCCCAAAACACCTACGACAAAACAAAGCATAGAAGCACTGAAGCACAGACATGTGCAACACACACAACAACATATCCTAAGACCCAGATAACGCTTAACACTGTCTACATAGATGGATAGATAGACAGATAGATAGATAGATAGAGCCTTGTAACATTGAATAGTGCTTTTATTCACTTAATAAGATTTCATGCCTGTTGTAATTCTTCACTCATACTGAACTGAGTATCCTTTTCAGTTCAAAAGGTGCTTCAGACATTACTTTATTATTATTATTACATTATTACTTTCAGTTAATTAATTTTCAGTCAAAACCATTGATGCACAGAATGATATGACGAACACTGAGTCCACTTCATTTCGGAGGTATTTCATTAAAACATGGGACTTTAATTACCATTTCTTACCTTATTTCTATTGGCTTATCATTTATAAAGCCTTCAAAACCACAATACTACGGTGCTGACTGCAGGCTTTTTTCAGTCTGTGTGGGAAGAAAAGGAGTAAAGGAAAAAAGCAAACCAATGTTTGTTCAGCAGCACGAATAGTGAATATTCAGTGCTGCACTTTTAAGTGCTGGTTGTTGTCAGCGGATGACCTTGAAAGTGTACAAATGGCTTCAAGTGCAGTAAAAGCAAAATGCAGGTTTTTTTGCCTTTTCTTGATCCATCTTCTTCTGAGGTTAAAGATAAATGCTGTGGATTTAACACGGAACTTAAAGTGTCATCCTGTTAACCTCAAAGTAAAGTCAGACTAGCTCCTGCTATAGCTTTTTACTGACCAGGTTTTTCCTTTCAGGTTACTGTTAATTAGCAAAAACAGAACATTTCAGTAGCATCTTTGTGTGCCAGTATAATGAAGGAGTGCACAGTAGGAGCAAATAACTATCAGGATGAACAAGAATACAAAAAAAAAGTGCTGAAGCTGGGAGCTCCCCTGTGGCACAGCATCATTTCAGTGTGGCAGGGGGCACAAACTGCATTGCTGGAGATCCTGTCTTAAACCTTCATTAGGTAATATTGATTATATTAAAAATCTGATAATTCCATGTAATATGAAAAAGGTCACCCACTGTGCCAAACCAGAGTATGAACACCCAACTCTGTAGCTCAAAGCAGCTTTTTTTTAGTTCACTGTTTTGGTTCTCAAGCCCACACATACACTGCATGCATGGTCTCACCTCTTTCATTAACCCTCCCACTTGCTCTGGGTCACAGGAGCCTTTGACAGCACCTCTCCACATTGAGATATGTTTTGGAGCGTACTTCAACTAGAAAGTATTAGAAAAAAAGCTACACACTACAGCTTTAAGGTGTTAGCCTGGCTATATTTGCTTATCAGCATTGAACACTGTGGCAGAAAGTCAGGGAAGTTCTTATGATTCATCCTCTGGGCACCATGACTGTCTGAACCAAAATTCATGACAAATTGATAATTGTTGAGATATTTCAGTCTGGACCAAAGTGGTGGACTGAGGAATGGACCAACATTGTCATTCAAGCAGCCATGTTGCTAGCATGACAAAAAAAAGTTCAAAGTGGATTTTTTTTGTGTGTGTGCTCCGTTTTGCATGCATGAAAACACTGAAGCCTACACCATTTTTTCTGGAATGAGTTGTTTCAATTATCATCAAGATTGATTACAAGCTTTAAATCATTCATTGATTTCCCTCAGCAAAAACACTTTTACTTTATATGACAGTGCTTAATAGGCTGTAAATGATTGTATGCAAGGGGTGAGAAACATAATCTTGAACTGAATGTAAAGTGAATGTAGTGCTTACAGTGGGCGTAATTAGAAACAGAATAGCTGTGGGCTGAAGACAAAATTAACACTGTTGTGGTAACACTGTACGCTGTGAATTACACAATCAAATTAAAGTTGAAGTTTGGTCTTAAGTGTTATTGGCTTCGCCTCTGGTTTGTTACTGTATTTCAAGTATTGAATGAGATTTTAAACTGTCAGTGTCACTGAGTTTTCCAAATGGAGCATTTAAAGATGTAAGTGATAGTAGAAAAAATCCCTGGGGGAAAAATCTGTTTTGGTTCACTGGGATGATTTTTTTCTCTCTTTGTTTGGGTGATTTTTAGCTGAGAGAAATTCCATGAGCACTTACCATTATAGCAATAGTTCCCACCACTTGAACATTTTATTTCAGCCTTGATATTTTGGTTAAATTACAAATAAAGCTAATAGTATCGACCACAGGGAGAGGAAGGATATGACCCTTTTATAATGTTGGTGTAGTGGATACGAGACAAAGTAATTTGAGAAATTGAGAGAAGGGATGAACTCCTCTGTTACAGTGTCAGCAGAGTGCGTGATCATTGCTTTATTATGGTTGTGAAGGTCAGTCAAGTCAGTCAAGAGATTGTTCTTCTACAAAAGAGACACTTGTTTTGAATGACATGAAATTTACATCTCTTATTCCACCTTGTAATATGATTGCTACTTCATTGTTCCTCTCATTGAGTTTAATACAGTTTCACTGCCTGGTCATTGTGTTTGTCTGTGTGTCAGTGTGGGACTTGTGTCATAGACATAATGTATATGGTTTATGTTTATATACTCTAATACTGTTATGGTCACTCCCTGAAATTAAAGGTCACCATCTCAATAATAATCTAACCAAGATTCAGTTTTCATGACAAACACTCATCCTTTATTACTTTTCTGTAAGAAGAGGTTGAGGGCCAAGGTCAGGCTCGTTGTCATTATACAATACAACACTGAATAATGAAATGCAACTGTAGCCCTACGTATTATTCAAAATACAAAAAATGTAACAGCAGCAATCAGATGTAAATCCACAGGTCAGGTCACACCTTTTTGAACCACAGTTTGGTTCATACTTTGTTTTTATTTATTTATTTTAGCTAATTAAAATTGCCTAACTTTTACCACGGGCATGATCATGATTGGACCAAAATAGTCACCCACACACACAGTTAGATGACAATAAACTAGGTGTAATGCGTAATATTTACTAAATATTCAGCTTGCCCCTAACTTTAAATAGAATAATAATTTTGTGATTTTTTTGTAAATATCAACTTAAAATGTTGTTAGCCCTGAAAGAAAAATGGCAAACATAAAACATTAAGAAGAAAGAATGAGTATTATTGTGCATCATTCGCAGTATGTGTGGACCCTGCAGTCATGAACAAAAATTAAAGATTCCACAGCCAAAACACCTCAGACCCACTATAACTACTAACTCAGGCCCTGTACATTTACTGTATGTGTTTGTGTGTGTGTTTAGAGGTAGGACACAACAATGGATTGCAGCATTATCAGTGACATTTCACTCCAGCTCTGTCTTAAATCGATCAATATCCTTCTGCCACTTTCTGTATTAGTATTTGAAAAAGCACAAAAGATCTCTCACCACAATGCATTAGTTTCTACTGCCTGCCAGCTTCACAGTTGCCTTGTGGGAAATGGTACACCCTGAAATTGTCTATGTAAAGGTCTCAGCAGTGGCCCAGGGACTTTTATTGTCTCATGTGAGTGACAGAACTACGTTATTTGAAACAAGCTATTAATCCTACTCTGATGAGGATGTCGCTCTCTCCTGGTCCCAAAAGGATCAGGATAATAATCTTCAGAAGATGTATGACTTACATTTAAGATATTTAATATACTTTCAGGATCTGTTACATAAGTGTTCCATCCATGTTAATGTACATGGTAATAAATCGAATCATGTTAGTTTAGTTTACCGTAGCTAATTTATCAGCAGCATATGGATGGTTCAAAGGGACCTGAAGGTACCCGTGAGAAAGAAAGAAGGAATACTTACATAATATGAAGCAACTTAGGTCTAGTATGGTATTGCTGTAACAGCTGTATCATAGCAGCATATGAGCAAACGAGAACAGACATCATCCAATAGCTCAAAGTGAAAAACAAACCCACATTGAGCAATAAAAAGAGCATGATATGAAGTGGTAAAATCCCCCTAATATCCTTCAAAACCTAGAGCAAGTTGGGTCAGGACAAGTGGTGAGGAGTCATGCTCACATATCTGATTAGTAATGAGACATGCTTCTGATTAGTAACAAGTGGTTCTTTTCATGAATTCCAAATTCTGAATAGAAGCTGATGGATACATTGATTATACATAGCTTAAGGCGTGGAAAACGGGTGACTCAGGCTGTGTCCGAAATCACTCACTCATTCCCTACCCCCTACTCTACTACAGAGTTTTTGTGACAATGTTTTAGCTGTAAGAATGGTAGGATTGATCTGAGGCCAGAAAACTACATTGGGAAAAGGGGCTAACAGCCAGTTACAATGAGACAGTGGAGGCTCCTTTATTTCAGAGCCAGGTCGCTGCAGCCTCTACTCCTTCTTTCACCTCAACCTCTCACAGTTTCTCTACAAAAAACATGATATTTGTCAAGAGGACGAGCACTGAGGGAATTTGTGTGATTTAAAAAGCTTTCAAGTGCATTCTGATAAATGATATCCCCTCTGTCAGGGATAGAGGTGGCTATGAGATGAGAATGGGAGGCAAGAAAGATTTGGAGCTGAAATCAGTGGAAGAAAAGGACAGAGCAGTGAGCAGCTCTTTGACTTATAGAGGGAATTCAATGTAGTGGACAATGTAATGGGCTCATCGGTGACACTTTCGGACACTACTTGGGTTGTTTTCTCTGTGCTGTTGATGTCATTGCTCTTGCACAATTAAAACATGTCAGATTAATGTTGGCTGGTGAAGATCTGTAATAAATATTTTCAGTTTGCCGCTGCCCTCTATTAAATCAAATGTGAGACTTATGATAAATTTGTTGCTCTGCATTGTAACTTTTATTCTTATATTCTATTTGTTTTACTGTATTTTTGCTTATTTTTAATTTCTAATCTCTAAACTCCTCAATAACTATATTTAATCGTACTTGAATGCCCGTTTATGTGTTTCTTTTACACTTTGTCTCTGCTTTTCAAGTTTTATGTAAAAAGTCCTTTGAATTGCCTTGTTGTTGAAATGTGCTGCTCATTTGACTCTCTCTCCTCCCGTCTGTCTGCCGTTTTTTCGCTGTCTCACAGTGCGAACGCAATGCATGATGGGATATATTGCTTGGTTAGTGACCATCGGTTGTCCACTATATAGGGTGTAATAATTCTCACTATACATTCGGACAGCACTACAAAATGGCGAACTCACTACATAGTGCACTATATAGTGAATAGTGAGTGATTTTGGACACAGCCTCAGTCTTTTGCAGTATTGGAAGTATACTTCTCCCATCTGCCAGAGAGTGTGTCAATCCCCACGAGACCCTGCACCTGTCTCTTGGCTTGGCTCACTCTCATCTAACTGTTGAACCTGCCAGGCTAATCTTGCCCTGGCAGGCTGCTGCGTCAGTGTTGTTAACATACTGTCAGTAGAGGGACCTGTTTTCAGAAAGCTTTGTTTTCACTGAGATCTCAGCAGGCCAGCTAAGAGAGTAAGTAAGAGAGTCCTGGCTGGACTACCGTCAGCCATATGCCAGGAACAGGAGCGCAGACAAGCTGTTTTAACCTGCTTGTCTTTCTTACTCTCTCTTCTTCTGCCTCTTATCCTCTCTATGTGGGGCTGCTAAGACAATCGCCAATACCAGCCACAGTCATAGTTTTTCGCGTGAGCTGCAGACATGCCTCATTTTAATTCTCCACACTCAACCTGTTTGGTGATTATCGCTGCTCAAACAGCTGCTCTTTGCTGGCTTTGTTGACAGATGTACATGTGTTTGCATGTTGTGGCCATTTACTTTTGTAATTCGATTCTGACACATGCAGGATTAGTGAAGTTAACAGTTAACAGTAAAAACACAAACACTCAGCATTGACTTTGTGCCACTGTGGGCTGGTGCCTGGTACAAGGACCGTGCCAGTGATGCAGCCTCAGTCCATCAGAATTTTTGTGACAATGTTTTAGCTGTAAGAATGGTAGGATTGATCTGAGGCCAGAAAACTACATCGGAAAAGGGGCTAACAGCCAGTTACAATGAGACAGTGGAGGCTCCTTTATTTCAGAGCCAGGTCGCTGCAGCCTCTACTCCTCCTTTCACCACCTCTCAACTTCTCACAGTTTCTCTACAAAAAACTTGATATTTGTCAAGAGGACGAGCACTGAGGGAATTTGTGTGATTTAAAAAGCTTTCAAGTGCATTCTGATAAATGATATCCCTTCTGTCAGGGATAGAGGTGGCTATGAGATGAGAATGGGAGGCAAGAAAGATTTGGAGCTGAAATCAGTGGGAGAAAAGGACTATATTTAATATTCACTTAACTTAAAATTATACGTCATGCACATATTTTAGTAAATCCCTCTGCAATTGTAATTGTAGCACTGCTACTTTTGTCTACATATGGCAGTCTGTCCATCTGGGAAGAAGGATCCCTCCTCTGTTGCTCTTACTGAGGTTTCATTTGAGAGTTCTTTCTCATCTGAATTAAGGGTCTAAGGACAGAGGGCGTCATATGGTTTGTAAAAGCCTCTGAGACAAATTTGTGGCTTTATTTTAGAGCTATATAAATAAATTTGTCTTGACTTTAGGTAAACACCACAAAAAATACCTGTTTTAGTTAGAGACATCCTCCCTATTCACTCTGCAAATGGTTGACAGATTTCCCACCACACATTTTAATTATCATTTTAAAAATAATCTGATTGGAATAATACTTTCACAAAAAAGTCTATTACCTAATTACAAATTCCTAACATTACATTTGCTTCTTTTCCCTCATTTTAAAAACAAGAATGTATGAATATATAAACATTGTTTATTTTGAGTTGGAAGAAATATTAGACACAAGATACCAATAGGCAGGGTTTACATATTGGAAAATGACTGCATGTCTTAAACTCAAATTTTCCCCTTCATTGGATGAATGTCAGACAGTCTTCTGGTATTAAAGTGCGTGACATGTTCACTGCACCTTTACAATGAGATAAAAAATACGTCTGAAACTGCTGTCATTACATACTGTATCATACTGATACAGCACATACACATACAGTACAGTACATTAGAGCTGGTTTTGTGCCAGCAGGAAGGCCCTGTGGAGTTCGTAAAGGTCTGGGTTAACTAGTAGCTTTCTTTGTTTCCCACACTGAAGCCTCTGTTAGCCCTGTGGGACTTCTCAAGCAGGGCATGGAAGGGTGAGATGGACCTGCACTGGGTCAGCACTTGTCTTTATTCACTTACTGTAGAGAGATTGCCCACAGAGACAAAGGATCTTTTCCTCCCATTTCAAACTATTGCTTTTTCTTCTTTCTACTGAGACTGATACTGTAGATCAATCGGTGCAGTTCGAACAAATGGAGCATGGAAGGGTAACAGGTGCAAGCAGTAACTTTCGTGAGTCAGTATTCCATGTTACATCGGGCAATCAATTTTGGGACCTGTGCTACATGCACTTTTGTGACCACTTGCAGGTGCATATACGTGATTTCACCATGGAGCAGAAGCAGAAATGTGTTAAAGTCTGCTAGGAGTTAGAAACTGGCCCAGATTGAGCCAACCTTCATGTCATGGATCATCACCAGTGACATGGGTCTACGGCTACAACTCAAGGTTTAAACAGCAGTGTTCACAGTGGAAGAGCCTGCGGTCTCTGAGATTGAAGAAGGAGCACTTTGCTCATCTTTTTATTTGACATTTGCAGATTTCTATACAGTGAATTCATCCGCCAGGGTCAGACTGTCAACGTTAAGTTCTACTGCACCATTATGTGGTGCCTGAGGGGGGACATTCAGCCCAAAGGACCTGAACTGTGGCTCCATGGCAATCGGTCACTCCATCATCATCACCATCAAAGCACGTAAAGTTTTTTGGCCAAATTTGGTTTCTTACAACTTCTTTCTCTTCCTCAAAATGAAATTCAAGCTGAAGGGGCACCGTTTTGACACAGCGGAGATCAAGTGTGTGTCACAGATGGTGTATGGCTGTGCCATGTGACTACTTCACGGACAAATTTAAATCAGGTACAGTTATATTTTGCTTGTTATAGGTGCAGTCCCTGAGCTTATTGATCGTACTAGTCATTAGATAAAACACAACAAATACAATGATAGTGATTGCAAATCAGAGGGAATCTTACTGCATGATGTACGGGTGGACCCCAGGGACTCATCACATCACTGTTGAGTAGCTTGAAGCTTTAAACCGGAGAAGACAACAAAACATTGCTTTTCAACCTAGTATTAAATTACTTTTTCACTATATGAGGGACTATATGAGGATAATAGCTGTGTTTACTGATGCGTTTTTTGGAAGTGTGATGTTGATTTTAATGCTTATCTTCAGCACTTCATCAAATAAACCCAAAGACACTGATTATAGTCTATAACTACAGCTTTTCAGTGCTTAGAGCAACTTGCACACAAGCTGAACAGTGAAGATTTCAGGCAAGATTTGAGGACTAGCAACAAACATGACAACTTCCACAGTTTAATTAGGTACAAGAAAAAACTGACACATTGCTTTGAAGAGAGAGCAATTACCCTAGAACCCAACCTCTTATGTGATGTGTGGCACAATAGGCGTAGTGCACTACCCAGAGTTGATTAAGTGTAGAAACAAGGTTCTTACTAATTATGATGAGTGTTTCAGATTAAGATTTAGAACCACAGAATTGTCCTAATTCATTATGGTCGCTATGATGTTTGCGATAGTAGTAACAAGATTTGGTTTGTGAAGCTCTCTAAATATTTTTGAGACATAAATATACAGTCAGCTTTCTCTTGTTGACACAGTCTTCTCTTCCTCTGTGACAGATTTATTGGTTTCTCATCTGTGTTCTCTGTATGCGCTCCTTTCAGTGTGTGATAAGGTTCAGGTTTGGGGTTTGCTATTTATCAAACACCTGCTTGTTGTTTGTGACACATGCTGCTGTGGTGGCTGGTTGGAGAATTGCCCAAGTCAAATGTTTTCCCTCCTCCATATACCATGCAATTACCGTATTTAAATGGCCATATTTAAATGTAAAAACAGTTATTCATATGCATAATATACGTGCTGCTTCTCAAAGCTCCTGTTTAGAGAGGGAGGCAGGGTAAGACAGAAAAGAGAGGGTGAAAACAAATGGAGCATAAAGCAAACACATTAGCAACGAAGAAGATGATATATGGGAGAGGAGGAACGTTTGTTGTCCTTTACCCTCAAGCTCTTTAACAAACATGACAGAGCTTGCAAGTCCTGAATGATGTTGCTTGAACCCTGGTTTTCTGCAAACTTTGCAAACCAAATAAACCCAAAACTTTCTCTGATTCCTTTGAGGAATGAAGCGCAAGTGCAACCTGTTTGTTTTGAAACACACATGTTGACGTCAATCTGTCACAAAGACGAATCCCCCTCTGAGATATGGGAATGTCTGAGGTTGAGTTTGCAGTGGGCAGCAGCTTGACTTGAGGTGAACAGATGGAAGAGTAAGGGATGAGTGACTGGAGCTGCATGTGATATTAAAGACAAACTAAGAGCACCAATGGAAACGTTTGAGTGATGTGCTGTTTGAGATGCGTTTGTCAGAGGCGAAGAGGTGAGCAGATGGATGGATGAACGATGGAGGGACGGGGCATGTGGGGAATGCAAGAGACGGCTGCAACACATGTAATTTGCATGAACTTGGGTAAATGTTTGGATTAAAAGGGGAGATGTTGGCTAAATGGATGGATGGCGAGGAGTGTATGGAGGAGGGATAAATGAGAGGAAGATAAAAGGCAAAAGGAAGAGAAAACACAACCTTCCATCTGGCTGAGAGGAAGTGAAAGTCACAGTCAGTCACAGTGTCATGCATGATTGTGCTGCAGATTGGACATTTGGTGGCATGCAATACACAAAATGCACCTTTGGGCAGTATGTTGTGTGCTTCTTCTCATGCCACCAAATAAAAGAGAGAAAAAAAAATTAGGATAAAATATTATTGTATTGCTCCATATTAATTTAAAAAGTGAAATGAAAAGCACCTCAATAAACCTTGCCAGCGTTTCATAGCCCTGAAGGCACATGCACAGCTCACAGGATGTTATAAAATCGCTATGATCTTCCTTTATGTCGACTGGGAGGGAACCGCAGTGACACCCTGCTCATGTCTTCAATAATTTAACCAATTTTGTCTTGTCATTTTCTACCTGTTCAACCTTTAAGGCTAAGCTTGATTTTTCTACATCGGTATTCGTGAGAGAGTATCACCCCCTATTTTCTTATGGTGAATTATAGAAGATGTGTCAATCACAGTGATTGTTGTCTAAGAAAACCTGTGATTGTCAGGTCATGTTCCAGGACTCGTCTGAGCTTTTGCATGTTTCCAGATAAATGCCAATAGGTTTCCACTTGGAAAAAACCCGGTAGTGCATGTATTAATTCCTGTTAAATGTAGTGTGTACGCTGGATATGCATTCACATTAAACTGACCCTGTAAAAATTAATCAACGCTTTGTTCAGAGCTTTTGAATTTCCACCATTTTCACTATATAAGCACTTCCATGTTATGTGGAAGATACATAAAACTGCTCTCTAATATGTATTTGATGCAAGTAAATTTGTTGCTGTTAAAAAACAGCATTACCAGCAAATACAAATTTTCATCTTAATGTGTTTCAAGAAGCAACACAGGAAACTGAGTGCCAAAATAAAGACATACAGCAAAAAAGCAAAATGAAATATAAGAACCACTCAAGTGAGAATGTGCATTTAAGTGTCGTTTTAGAGAGTTTGGTCTACTTAGCATTTGTGGAAGAATTAAAAAAAGAAAGGTTTTATGCTACAAAACATCTGAAAAAATGACAAATCAAAGAGCCCTTCCATTTTACTGAATACATTAAATAAAAGTTCCACATCTTTGAAGTTTAAATTTTTATCTTATTCATACATACACATAGGCTTAATTACTGAACCTCAGAAAAACCTTGTTCTGGTTTTACCATCTGTGTATAAATCTGTGTATTCTGCTTTCACTGCAAAAGCAATGAGACCAGGGGGAGGAGAAGGCAGAAAAGCAAAGTTTGCAGGAGAAACAAGATTAAAATTTTTGGGGTGGAGATTAGGTAGCTGAATGAATACCCTTAGGGGGAACATGATGATGAAAGATGAAGGCATGAGGTGGTGGAGGGAAAGCATAGATGGGGTATATCTAAAAGCATTTTCATTTTTCCTCCTTTCATTCCCTCACTCACCAAGCGCTGACTCACAGGAAGTGACAGGAGGAGCGGAGTTGAGGAATGAAGGGAGCGAGCCATAATGGATGCCATTTGGGGTGGTTTATATTCCACTCCATCATTAAAAATGGACATGTTATTGATGAAGTGGGCCTGTCAGAAGTGATGTAGACCGAGCAGGAAATCTGAATCGCAGCCAACGCTGAGAGTACAACTACTTATGCTAACTGGCAACGATACAAGTTAGAAACTGGCACTGAATGTGTCACTTACTGTGAGTTATTTTATTTGTTATACTCATATTTTTGGAGTTCCTGACTAGCTCTGCTGTGTTTTCGGAGTTCTTCAGTGATGTCCTGTCCAGAGGAAGCTCATGTCACCTTTCAAAACTCTACTGACTTCCTGTGGAAGGGTAAACCTGTGTGTCCTACTGCCAAAGAGTACTGAGTAGTGGCTTTTCTTGCTCAATACCACAGGATAGCAAACACATGTCAGCATTTTTTTTTTCCGGGGTGGGTGAGTGGGTTTTGATCATAGAAGGCTAAGAAACAAAGCACCAAGGAAGAGAAAAATAGAAATGGGTGACAGAGATAGTGCGGCAGGGGGAAAAGGACTCTTGGTCTTCCATATCTTTCTCATCAGTAATATCTGGAGGAAACAAAATAATCACTCATGTCCTGTTTACATAATCATGCCTATTTATTATAATTGGCTCCCACTGTATCATTTCTTTGAGCCCAGACTCTGCTCAGTTCTTGAAGATGCATCCCTTGCTGATTGTTTCTGGTCTCTTTTTTTGCTCATTTGTCTTTTTCACACCCTGGAAGAAAATAATTTGCCTAAATTCTGCCCTCTCCTGTCACAGAGTATAGCAGGCTCTACAGTACATAACAGAGGAGAAGACTGACCTTTAAATAAGATGTGGACCAGGGGGTTTGGAGGGTCATGTGTGGTCGCCCCACCAGAGGTCTGGATCTTATTTCACACACAGTTTCAGTCACGGTGGAGGGATTCTGACTCATTATTCATGAGTTTAACTAGACTTGTAATGGCTCAGTAAGTGTCCAGCTCTGAGCGAATACAGCAGCTTACTCTCACATGGCTACATTTAAGTATATGTGTGTGTGCTTTTAGTCCACACTGTCCACACAGTCCTCAGCTGTCAGTTAACTAGAATTACGCAATCCTGTTTCGATCCTTTCACGATCGTCAGCCAAAATTCAGTCATTCATATCTGTGGTTGACCTTGACAAGTGAATCCATTCGTTTATTTCATTGCAGGTGGAATAATGTAACACCTGTATTCAGGACTTAGAAAACCATTTCACGCCTTAAACTGATAAAATATGCAGCTGATGGGCTTTATCAAAATCCAACAAGCGTGATTTGCCCGAGATACCTAGAATTGATTTTAGGATTTAACTCACATTCACTCATGTTATATTTTGGATTTGTTAGGTCTTAATGAGCCCAGACATGGCGTTAGAGCCCCTGGTGTGATTGTTCAAGAAACACACATTATTAGCAAGGATGAATGGGTCTTTGCTGTCTGGGTCTTGCAGTTTGAACTCCATATGTACCTCCTGATTTTAGGTCCAAAAAAAGAATTACATCATGAACAATTTTGTACAATTACTAAATGTTATATACTGTATTTTGTGTTTTCTACTTTATTCATTTATTATCTCCACTTCCAGTACTTCTCATTGTTATTATTTTGCTGTACATATATAGTAGATTGAAGCAGCTTTGAAGTAGTGTTAGTTATGTTGGCACTCCTCTTTGCTGGTATGGGTAGGAGCAAGGATATTGCTCTAGCATCTTCTCTCATTGTACTTTACAGGCCAAGGAGGTTACAGGGCTGATTTCACATTTACGCCCCATCACTGACGTGACTTCACATCGTTAACTTACCATAGATCATTGGTGTAGTTTGTCTGCTTTGGATGGAGATTAAAACATGGTGGACTGGGCAAAAGCAACGAGTGGTATTTCTCCAGTGAAGCGATGGTACACAGTGGGTTCCCTGACCGCTCAAACTTAAATCCCAGCAGGATCTTTTGGTTTCTTTCATTGACATCTTTGTGTTTTTTTTTTTTTTTTTTTTTTTTTTTGTGCATTCATTAAATAAATGAATGAATGGCGTGGTAATACTAATGTGATGTAATGTGGTCACAGGTATATGTTTATTATAAATATTTTACATTGGCTTTGAACACAGCTTAACCAATCATAATCAAGGACTGGGACTATCAATTTTATAAACTTATATACATCATACTACACTCTCTAGAATCACTTTTTTCTTTTCTTCTCTTATCACCCACTCTCTACATAGATCAAAACATACTGTATACATATACAGTGTATGTTCCTACGCAGTCTGTTTATTACAGTGGTTTTACATTTAAATGAGCACAGGAAATTGTATTCTAAAGATTTATGAGAACCTAAAAGATATGAGCAAAAACTATTCTACACATAGGTAGTTAATCAGGGTTTAAAGCTGTTTGCCCTCCACTTAATTCCATGGTATAATTGAAACTATTGCTTACTGTTCCTCCTGACTGCACTCAGTCATTTGTCATCTGGTAACTTGACAACAACTGCAGTGTGCCTAATGCACAGAGTGCTTCTGATGAGCAACATTTATGTATGAAGGGAAAGGGAAGCATGCAGTAATCATTTATGGGTTTTGATTGAAGAAGGTATGTGCCAGCTGGATAAGTGATACCTGATGGAAATGAATGGGATGATCAGCTTGTGACCAGCAACATTTAATCTCACATGGTGTGCTGGCATACAATAGAGAGGATGGATGAGAGCAGAATTCATAAATGAGATTCTTTATCAGATTCACCCCTGAATAATGAAACTCTGCTTCTGTGATGGCTATAGTTTTAAACCTGAAGGTGGGATATCACGTTTGATTAATTTCGACCAGGCTGTGTCCTGAACTGAGGTCAGCTCTATAGTTGGTTGTGGAGAGGAAAGCTATGTTTTGAACACATCTTCACAGCTCTAACAGTCACTGCACTGAGAATGGAAAATTTGAAAAAATGGAAGGGAAAAAAAAGCTAATTTAGTTTGTTTCCCTTCACTGTGTCCTAAAAAGTCATTTTTACTGCCTTTTTGAGCGTCTAAGTGCACTTTGTTGATATCAGGGAAAGTGCATGGTCTTGGATAAATGCTGAAAAGATTTGCGTTGACTTAAAGCACATGATGGGTCATTTAACCAATAACCAATAAGTGTTTCTGTAGCTTAAACCCAACAACTGACTGCAGGTCACCAAGGCCAGGCTCCAACGTTAAACCAGTTAAACCTGTAGTTGGGTTAGGCAAAATAGGAAACTTCCTATGTCATTACCAAGTGTACTCCAGGCAGTAGGTTCCCCCAAAACATAATCAACACATTTGTTATACTGAACAGTGTTCAAGTCTAATTCATCATGACTTTAATTTGAATGATCTAATATCACCTCTTAAAATTATATTTTCTTGGTAAACGTGTACGTGTGTGCAAAATATTCTATGTGGGCAGTGTTGTCTTGTTGTAAATGGTTCAGTTAGAGCTGCATAATGCATGGGATCACAGACTGCAAACCACTGATCTTGGTTTATATTTGGTGGAGAACGATGTGTAGATTCTACTTCATTCACTCTGTCCATGCTGGATAGCTATTAAAAATATGCATAATGCTGACACCTTTGTAAGTAGTGCAGGTTTTTTTTTACACATGTAGGCAGAAAAAATATAGATATATGTTTTAGTGGTTTTGATCTGTGAAGGTGGTGTCTAGTTGGAATTTTTATGGGAAACACATGGACTGTAGAATTGGACGCTCAAGGGATCAGTGTATGAGTAAATATAACTACAGTAATCTTTCCCAAACATATTCAGCGGAAAATTCACTCTCAGTTGTATCCGACACTTGTAATCATTTGGCATTCTGCAAGGGTATTCAATGATATGTGTGTTCACAGTGAATGTTTTCTGTATCACTGAATTTTGTTACTGTCCCTCTGTCCCATTCATCTTATGAGTAATCTCCATCATTATGCTTTCAATCCTGTGCTTCTGACAGTTCCAGTTATGGGATTTCTGTCATCCTTCACTTGAACTCACTTATTCTTTCCAGCCTCCAATTCCTCCTCTTCTTCAACAGCTTCTACCTCCCTCATGGTCCTTGAAAATTTTGCCCTTTCTGTATGTACTTTATGTGTGTGTGCCTGTATGTCTGTGCATGTGTTAGACTGTAAGTTCCACGCTGAATGACAGCAAGGCTTAAGTTGTCACACACATCCTCTACAATGATAAGCCCCAATTCCACTATTCAGCTGCAGGCTGACAGTCACTTTATGACTTTTCCTCACCCTTTATTGTACTTTTTTGCACTTTCTACTCTCAAACTGATGAGGGGTGAGCAAGGGTTCTCTTAACCTGCCCCTCCTTCCCCCTTCTGCCTCTCTCATATTTTCAGTGTTTCTCTCTTGACTTCATCCTCTCAGACAGACTGTTAATCCAGTCTTGCCCCTTGTAGTCCTGACACTGCTGAGTGGAGAGCGGACAGCAGAAGGTGGAGTGGGCAGAAACATAAATAATCAGACAGGCGGGCGGACATGATATCACGTGAAGGTGCTATATTTGTCTGTTTTTGACAGCTGTTCCTCCAGGTTTTACATTAACAATTAAAGGGGAACTCCACTGATTTTAGGAAGGAAGTGCTACTGCTTATGTGAAAGAAGTTTGATCAAACCTTTTGTGACTCCAGAGGGAGCTGGACAGTCTGAGAAGTTGCCTCTCATGATTTCACTTGAGTTTGCATTGGTTGGTGCTGAAGACCAGAAGTTTGAAAATGAAAAAAACAACAAATTTGGAGGTGTGAAGTTAGGCAAAAGTGAAGATTAACAACCCTCTGAAGCCCTCTCCTTATCTCTGTTTCAGTCTAGAGGCTTAAGGCTGGCTGCTACAAGCATGAAACACGCAAATCTTTGACCGAACTGTTGGCAGTTGGAGTTGCATTGTGGATAGTGGTTTGACAAGGAAGAGGAATGCACGGAATAAGAAAAGATAATATCTCTGGTCATGCTTCATCAATGATTTGATGTGTCTCACTCCCTATCTAAATTAATTTTACTTAGTACAGCAATGCAGGACTAGGCAGGATAAAGCCCTGGACATGTAATTTATATGCTATCTGCACACATGCTTTGCCTGTATTAATGTATCATGTATACATAAATTTCATGTTATTAAATCTCTCAGTGCAGGTCTGTTTACTATTTACTAACCCTGCAGACAGCATGCTTTTTATTTAATCATCTGTTAAACTCTTGTATTCAAGCTATTTTTATACATAATGTCTGCGTTCTTCATATTATTGACACTTTCATTACTACTTATGCTTATGTGTGCTATGTATTCTGTGTATAAACAAATGCAGCTTTCATCCATTTGTGGAACTAATCTGTGTACCCATCCACTGGTGTGACATCTTAAGCTCCCCTCAGGGTTTAATAAAAGCATCGTTACATCCCATCCGTTCTCTCCACAGTCACCAGACCTCAACCCCTCTGAACATCTGTGGGAACATTAGAAAAGGCGAAAAATACTTAAACATCACAAGACAAGACATGTTCTGGGATACTCAGAGTGCTGCTTTAATGTTAATTCTCAAGACAAATGTAGACTTTCTCAAACCACAAGTTTTGACTCAGCAAACAGTGGGCATAACACACTGGGATAATTTATGGAAAAATAATTAATGCTTAGTGTAATGCTGTTTGATGTCATTTGAGCAAAAATTAGTAGTTCTTCTTAATAAAACAGAGTTTTAGATGACTCACATAGTACATACAAAATGACCCAGCTGTAAACACACTCATGTACATATGTATGTACAACTTATAGTATGCAAAAACAGGCAAGGACTTTGTGCACAAACCTGTACAAGATTATATCTGTATACAGCTTTTGCTTACAGGCACTGGGGCCACATAAAATTTTAATAGAAAGTCCACACTGAATAGCATTAAAATAATTTCCTCTCCTCTGGTTCTCTTTGAAGATAATCTCCTGAGTGTATGGTAATAGGAATTTATCCATAAGCAGCTCCACTTTTAACCTCAGGTGATTTAACATGTCTCTTTCCTTTGTCTGTACCTTTCAATTTGTAAGTGGAGGTGAAGTAATTGAGTTAAGAGAAAGGCTATGAATACATTTTCATGTTTTCTTCACCTATAAATTCCTTTAGTAAGATTGCCTCAGCAACTTGCCTTGGCCACAGTGGATGCTGTATCGGCAGCAGATCATGCTGTGTATGCAAATAACCTGACAGGTTTCTGAGATGGGTTGGGATGGATTTTGAAGTGATGAATGGGATTGAATTTGTACATGGAGACAGCCTCTTCTCTGCACTTTGATGAGAGTAGATGTGTGTAGGTTCTAACTTACAAAAAGAAGAGACAGTAAATGTCATTCATGGTTGGTTATGGCACCACTTACAGAAGACTGTGGAAAGAGCTAACCAGTGACAGAGGGAACGCAAAAAATACAACTTCAAACCCATACTGTGTTTTTTGTAGTTTTAAGTGAAAGGTATGATATGTGCAGTGGCACAAATATGAACTACAAGTAGCTTTGTGAGACTGTGTGAATGAATCTGGTTTGGCCTCTTATTTAAAACAGTATTAATGAGGCTGGGGAAGTGAAGCTAAACTGTGTTTATTATTACAACATTGTTTTAGGGCATCATAGCAGTAGCTGATCCGCAAGTCACTTTGTATAATGTCCTATCTAAGGGATCAGGATGTACATTTGTAAGGAAGTTGTTTTAGCTTGTTTTTTTTTAATTGCCTGAAGGCGCAAATGCAAGTTTAAAGATTTTTCTCACCCCCTTTTTTGCCCTGTCTGCTTTTCCTTTTTTTCTAGATGGGAAATGCCTCAGAAACATTTCTGCTCGTGTCCAGAATATCGAAAGACAATGACTTCCTCATGGGAACCATCTACACCATTTTTGGTGAGTGATTTTAGTTTTTTTTCCCCTAGGTTTACGCCTTTTAAGTGTATGAATGTGAGCTCACATCTTTATATATCCTGTCACGCTGTCTCCCAGGTGTGCTGTCCATGCTGGGAAATGGGATCCTGCTGTTTGTGGCCTATAGAAAGAAGTCCTCCCTGAAGCCAGCTGAGTTCTTTGTGGTTAATTTGGCCATCAGTGACCTGGGCATGACCATAACCCTGTTCCCACTGGCTATCCCCTCAGCCTACGCTCACATGTGAGTAACCGTTTAAGTTTCCATTCTTTTCTCTTTTCATCTACTCTGTCGCTATGTTATCTTCACATTCAGTATATTCCTGAGGGTCAAGGAATGAATGTAAAGAGAATACTAGTAACTACACACAAAGGTGTAATTTCCACTGGGAATAGGATGACACGTCCCTCTCATTTTCAGAATCCTTAACAACTGCCTGCTATGGCTAAAAATGACACTGTGAGAGTGGTGAGAATGAACCAAAACAGTAAAATTTGGGGCTGGGAAGCTGAACACATATTCAGGTTCATCACAACTATGACCCTGTCTCACTGTCAGTTATAGCTGCTTTACACTTTACAAGCAGCAGGCTCAGGCTTAATAAAGTGTGTCCAATCTCCCAGCTATAGTTTGTTGAAGCCATCTGCAGCCATCCACTCAGGCCTGAAGAAAACGATTCCACCTCCTCTGTTACAGTAATAATGTTACAGTTAATATTCTCCTAAAAAGACAGTAGGGGCTTTGGTCTGAACGTTAATCAAAGAGAATAGCAAAGGACAGTGCTCTTTGTAGTGAAGATGTAATACAACACTCTCTACTCAGGTCTCTACCAGGGAAACAGAATGTGATTTTAAGTAGGGTTACTGCAATAACAATATTACTCTACATACACAACACTACATCTCTACTTTTTCTTTTTATTAAGCATAGTAATCAATCATAATTTATTTGCAAGCTCGGTACAAATGTACTTTCCTTAGTTTATAATAACATTCAGAAAACAATAAATAAAAATCCCTTTGAGATAGTGGTGGTGTGCTGAGACACACAACACCTCAGTGTTTCTAACATTCCTGGCTATGGACCTAGGAGAAGTGTAATGTCACAATCACATAAAAAAAATGCAGAGAAAAAAACAGCAATAAAAAGGTTCATAAAATGCTGAAATTCAAGTCAAGTAGAGTCCATGTTATTTGTATAGTACAGAATCATAACAGAAACTTATCTTTATAATATTATTTACAGAGCCCCAACAATTCCCACCATGAGCACTTGGTCACAGTAGAAAGGAAAAACTTAAATTCATGGCACTTTGTTTCTCATACTTCTCCTGCTTCATCCACTGGCTTTCCCTATTTGCTTCCTTGATCCCCTGAGCATGTGTGGCAGATAGCTGTCATATGTGCCGTGATTGGGTCAAAATGCATCACTGCTCGCTACAGTGATTAATGACCCAAGGGAAGCCCAGAAAATGTATTACCCGTTTCATCTACTGGGTATGAATTGTGTAATTCACCAGAGGGTTTTTGCAGAGAAATTCTGACATAATATCAGGAAGACCGTAACAAAAGTCCCCTTCTGTTTCTCTGTTTCTCTCTGTGTTCAGGTGGCTGTTTAATAAGATAACCTGCACAATCTACGCTTTCTGTGGCGTTTTGTTTGGTCTGTGCAGTCTGACTAACCTCACAGTGCTCTCCTCTGTCTGCTGGCTCAAGGTCTGCTGCCCAAACTATGGTAAGACAACCATTTTTTATACCTCCCTTTTTAAACTCACATCACATCACCGTAACACATTATTTAAAGCAGAAGAAATTACTCAAACTGTTGAAAATATTCATTCATTGATTCTGATAAACTAGAAGGCCTCTTCACCCATCATCAATCACCACTTTGCTATGAATCCTCCAGTCATGCCAAAAACCTTTAATCTTGAGGGAGACATATGAAAGCAGTGAAGGCAGCAGCTCAAGCCATGCTGCAGTAATGTTAATGTTTAAGGCCATGTTTTAACCTCTTTATACAGCAGGATATGCAAATAAGGAGGCACTTACAAGGCCTTTTAATGTACTGTCTTCCCATTTTAATGTATTCCCCTGCAGGGTCTTAGTTTAAAAATCTCACAAACCATCCAATTATTGGAATTTGCACGATTCCCTGGTTGCATGCACTGGCTCAATCCATACTGTCAGTGTTTACTAATGAATTTAAGTTTGTGTTGTTCATTTTACCAAAGGACAGAGTGAAAGAGCGTTGAACGCATAAAACAATCTTCTTTAGCCAGTTTCATGAGAACCATGAATAACCCCAGTAAATGTGTACTTAAGCTCACAACCACAACTTTTGAAAGTGACTAGTCACTTTACGAGGCTAGAGGTGTGATGTTATTTGTCTGGTTGTGATAACTGCTTACGAATACTAAATAATGCTGAAAAATAATGCCAATCAGTTGATAGCTTATAAGTGTTTGGTTTAGAGTGCATTATTTGCCATGCAGAGACTGCTGTGAGTAACTTCAGTGTCTTACTTGCAACCTGTCCATTGCATTGTTGTTTAGGTGAGGTGGGCACTCTTTTTTTTTTATGACAGGTCTGTGTGAATTTAACAGGCATAGCACTCCTATGAGAGATGACAGCTGTATTTAGCTTCAATTTGAGCACAGACATTATCGTGCTTACAACATGAAACGCTTTTCTTTACATGTTCAGTCAGTGAATTTATTGACAACCTACAGAGATAATGACATGGCTTAACTCTCAAGGTTTACAGTTCAGATGTCAAGTACAATTAAAGTAGCCATACAATTCAGATTCTTTTTCAAAGCATTAAATAGCCAACTGTTTGCACAGGTTACAGTGATGTCAAGGTGAAAGAGTTCTGTTTTCATTATAATCCAGTGGAGCTTAAGGTAAACTGTTCTCAGTTTACAAATCCATTATCAGAGCTCAGGAGAAGAAAAACACAGATAAATATATGTCAAGGACGGCCCTGGCCCCATTTACGCTTCTCCTTTCAAGTGTTTTGTAGCCAGATAAAATTAAGATAAACTTAGGATAGGATAGCAATATTAATCTACAATGTAGAAAATAATAAAAAATAGAGAAAAACCATTGAATGAGAGGGTGTGTCCAAACTTTTGACTTGTACTATATCTTTGTTGGTCAGCTCACAAATGTAATTGCAATATGTCTTGGTTTTTTTCGCCTACATGCAATTCAGGATCAGACCCACTCAAGTCCAGAGGGTGGTGGTAAAACAGCTGGAGCAGTTTGGTAACTGCCAAAACAAGACTAGATAAAAATAAATAAATAAATAGAAACAGTATGTGGCTGGAACATGGGCATGTGAAATATTGAGTGTTTCTCCTGCTGGGTTGCTGACAGTGTTGTCAGCCAGTCTTAACTCGCAATAACACCAGTAGTTTCCACTTTATCTTTGCAGGTTCCCAGGACAGGCCTGCAGGCAGAACTCTGCAAATAGAAGATTTGTTAAAGATTTCAACATTATAATGCAAACGAATTCTGATGTTGTTCAAGGGCATTAATAGTGTCAGCTAAATCTTTCTGTTGTAGATTAAATGTCTGTAATGCTCTCTTTCATGCTAGGATTTAGCTCTCTTTCTCCAACTCTCTCTCGTGCTGACTCTCTTTCAAAAACTCTCTTTTAACCATCTCACTCTCTCTCCAACTCTTGCTCTGTTTCTCTAACTCTCCGTCTCAAACGTTTTCTTTGTCTCTCTCCAACTCTCTTAGTCTCGAAATTGCTCTCTCTCTCTCACTAAAACTCTCCCTCTAATTCTCTCTCTTACTCCAACTCACACTCTAGAGTTATTCCCTCAAATTTCCAAACTCATGGTACTCCCGCCCCTTGAAACCATAGTAACCAAATGTTTTACATGACATGTCCATCCTAAGATCAGAGACATTTATACACAGAAGTGATTTACTGCTAATGTATGGTTCTAAAATATAGCTTTAAATAAAAGACTGACAGAAATACATGCCGTTAACATTCATGTGTGACTTACTCTATATTTATTAGGCAGGCAGAGAATTAGTGTTTTGCTCAAGGGCACATATCATTCTGTACTTGCTCATGACCACACTGTAACTGTGGTGGAAGTCTGAGACAACTCAGTTATAAGGCAGTTTCACTTAACAAAACTATCCAGTCTTTTGATGCTCATGTATGTGAGCTATTTTTGCTGCACTTTGGAATGACTGCAAACTGTCGAAGCAGCAAATTGTTAATGAGCACAATTAATCTTTTTTCCAATTAAGCCACTGAGGATTTATTTACATGATTGCCTGAGTCTAAGCCAAATCTCTCTAAGCAACACAGGCAGCTGAGTTTTTAAAATACTTTTTTTTTTTGTCTTTGTCTGTCTTCTTTAGGTTAAAATGATAGCACTTATCACAGCACCACTTAGCCATAATTCATCAATTATAATTAATTTAGAAAACTCTAATACGCAAATATGTATGAACTGGTAGCAGTTGACTGTATAGAAACTGTATAGAATTTAATTTAATTCCAAAACATTTTCTGTATCAGCTCTCACTCCAGGAATCTGCATCCTGGAGTGAAGAATCTGGGGATGTTCTCATTTATAGGCTTTACACACACACACACACTCACTCACCCATACACACAGAATACAGCTAATCTGACATGTGCTGGATCAGCAGGCCTTTATATGGGCCTGATATACAAGGCAAAGATGCTCTAACACATTAGAACTACTATAATAGGAAAAGAGAAGAGAATGAGAATAAGGCAGGCTTTTATGAGGAAGAAATTAGCACAACTGAAAACGGCAGCATATAGCAGGTGAGACTGTATAGATCTGATGGACAGTGAACATAGCTTACATGTACATGTCACAACTGAACTAATTCAGGCTTTGTCTATAGCCAGCCTCAGAGGGCTTTGAAAAATTAGTGTACCAGCTAATAACTTGAATAGAATTAGAAGTCTATTCCAGACTCCAGTAGGTTCAACGATTGCTGCTAATAGGCACACTATAACTGAAGTCAAGGCTGTGTTTTTAAAAAGGCTTCTCTTGTCTGTTTTCCAGAGGAACACAGTCTATAATGCAGAGTGTAAAACCCCAGAGACTAAAACCCTCACAAATAAAAGTGTTTGAAATGTAAATGAGCACAGATAATTATGCCTTTATGAGACTTCCCTGCAAGAAACCCTGTACAAATATACGCAGCTCACAGACACACTGTCAAACCAGGCTGTCCTCTTGTTTAAACTAGTTTATATACTATATACAGCTCCCCTAGACAAAACACACAGACACACTTGCTCAAAAACAAAACAAATTATGTGAAGCAGGCAAAATAAGACCCAGAAAATAATTGCAAACCTGCAGTACCAGCAGTTTCAGATCAGCTTGTTCTACGCACCAGGCAGAAATTAACAACAGCGGCATTATGTTATAGCTTATCTACACAGGAGGCGTTTCAGTCACGTGTTTCAGTGGTCCACCTCATACATTTCTGAAGAACAGATCATTTCTGTTTTCGGTACCACTGTCTGCATAACAGGTCTCTTTTACTTGCTTTACTTGTGTAATTGCAATCTGAAGCTTTTAGGATTTAAGTCCTTCTACTTCCATTCTCCACACATACCTACAGTGATTGTGTGTTGGACTCGAACACAGTCCAAACACTGGTGTTGTACACATCCTGTGTAGACACTAATGGAAACCTGAAGCCCCTGCACTAGTGACCTGCTAGTTTCTACTTTTTTCTGAGGCTTGCTCATACGAACGTTCCAAGTCAGATTTACCAAACTCTCTTAACTAACTTGTCACACCTGTTCATGAGGAGGTATGAGTTTGCGAGATTTACTCCCTTCCTTGCCTTACCTGCCATCTACAAGTGAGGAAAATAATAGCCTCTGCAATTTTGACACTTGTGAGTTCTGTTAGCTCAGGCATATTTTTTTGCTGGGTACTAGAAAGAGTGAAGTTCAAACTAGCTTGACTGTCACTGCATGGCCTGTCATCCTGCACCATTCCCCTGGGTACTCTGGAAAGGTAAAGAGGGCGTACGTAAAAAAGGGAAGTGGGATACAGAGGCCAAACCAAAAACAATACTTCAAGGTAGTGCATAAACATCCCAGTTGCGTGCAGATAAAGGCTCACTCAATAGATGCTCCCAAAGAAGTGATTTATTAAGTGCAGTAACTGTTAACACTGATTTTTCTTGGGTGCATGTTGAATATTATCTGCTGAAGTTGAAACATTTTTATTCTCCATACTATAATAAATCATTTTTATGAGTCATTTTATTCAGTGTGCTGGCACCTTTTTATCTCAAACAAAAACGATTAAGGAAAATAGCAGTGTAAAGTAAAACTACTCTCCACTGCGGTGAATGCCCGAGCTATAAACTGTTATTGAGATCATTTTATGGTATTTATGATTTAAGTAGTTCGCTCTAGACAAGTAAGTATTTCTTAAGAAAATAAACACTTAAGTTTACTTGTCTGAAGGTGCTTGAAAAAGCTGAATGTTATGCCAGTGTAACAGATGGTTACAGAAAGAAAGAAATAGGTGAACTTAGAAAAATCTGCAAAATGTGTTTTACAGCCACAAGCTGAATTTTATTTGTTAAATCTAAAACCTTAAACACACATACAATGAAAGAAGGAGAAGAATAGCAACAATGAAACCAAAAAGAAGCAACTCTCACTGTCTGCAAGTGACACAGGTGTTAAAACTGCTAAAGCTACTACTTTATTTTACTGTACAGGGGAACATCAAAAAAACCCCACACTGCTGCTTCTGCTTTACTTTTTCTGTAACTGGCTCATTGTCGTGTTAATAAAAATGCCTGGCATTGACCAAACAATTTCCCCCGGGGACGAAAACATGAGTGAGTGGAGCATATTAATGAAGAAGTTACAAGGCAGTTCCATGCAGTGCTTTGCATAAACACGAGTAAAGAAACAAGCAGCGAAGAAACTGTTTATGGAATAACAGCAAAAATGTCAGAGGATTGGGTTTCTGGGGTACGGAGAGAGAGCAGTGATAACATTCATGTGCTGCTGACACAAGGTTCAGTTTCCACATGTAGTGCTATTATGGAGAGATTATCACATTAAATTCAACATTGGCCACTGTATCAGTTGTCAAAGGACAATAAACACTGGTTTAATTGGACTGGATGTGTGTGAGAGAATTAAGTGACTCACTGTTATCAGTATGTTTTTTCAAATATGAAACTGCTTCTATGCTGCTGAAAAGAGGAAAGCGTATTAAAGAAACTGACTGTGCAAAAATATACCCAGCTGGTATTATTATCTACAGCAAAGGGTCTACACAAATTTCTTCTGATCAAACAGCAAATTATTTCTACAAAGATTTCTATTCCATGTTAATAAACTGCATCGCCTTTTTAAACTCTTCTCCCAGGATAAACCCCTGCGATTGCATATGAATATTAAAACTACAATATGAGAAGAAAAAACAAGCTATGCAGAGGCTTTAAATCTACCAGAATGATTTCCTTGTGGATGAGCAACAAACCCTTGTGAAAAACAATCCTAAATCATTGCATAGAGGATGTCAGGGTGGTCTCATTTTCATTACTCATGTAACTTAACTGTATGTCATGTTCTTGCTGAAATGTCCTTGAGCAAGGCACTAAAGAACATGCTACAGGGTGCAGCTGATGACACACATAGGTAGCAGAAGAGATGTAGCACTGGGGGAGATGGGTGAGCCTAATGGAAAGTGCTTCTTTCTTTCTCTCTTTTTTGTCACAGCTGGAGTACCTTACATGGATACTGGTAATCAATAGAGCCCTGCTGACAAATTACCATGCACTTTGTGATCTAACAGCAGCACATGGATCTAGTGCTTCCTATCTGGTTTAATTTACAGCCACTCGAGCACTGATGAACTTGTGAACGCCAGATCGAAGTCCATCAAACGACAGACTGAGGGTAGATGAGTCAGGCACGTTCTTGGTAGGAGGACTCATCCTCCCCCTCTGTGGTTCACTAAATAAAGAGGGTATAACGACAAGAAGGAGGTGGGCCATAAATAGCAGAGAATGAAGAGGGGAGCTGGGGAATTGCTTTACTGCTAAAGAGGACTGACTTACAGTTAAGTGACAACAGAATCAATGTGGAATATCTGTTATGATTTTAAGTGGTATTGGCTGTGAAAACTGAGGCCTTTCAGGCACTGTTGAGCTTAAACAGATCTCAATCACATTACAACATCACTCATAATATTTGGCAGTGTATGAAATGGCACACACAGTGAGCATGGTGGACTAAAGGGTAAAAGCTGGTATCAGCATTTCCATTTAGTACAAATCCATTAGACTGACTGGTCTCTCTGCACGATAGGAACCAAATTTATCACTAGATGCTCTGTACAGCCAAGACCACGGGCACTCAACTCCTGAGGAAAATATCTGGCTCTGTAGCTGCTAACTGCCCACTTTGTTCACCAGCTCATCGCTAACTGTGTCTGCCTGCTGTTTGGTGATGAGCAGATAGTGTGCACTTTTATTTTTTTCACCTGCTGTGGCCAAAAACAACGTTATAAGAGTGAACTAAAAGAGCTAAAAGATGCTATAAAGCACTGTAACATCAAACAGAGCTGCAGATTTGGAGGAACTCTCTGTACGTTCATCATTATGAAGTTTTCAGCCTATATTTTGTTTTCACGTTGTCTTTTAATATGTTGTTCTAAAAATATTGATTATAGCTGCTTCAGTCCTTATTGATGTGGTGACATCCAAGGTTGCTGTGGTAGCAGAAAGTGTGGTTTAATGCTATAACAACAACAACCAAACAAGCTCTCATTGTTTTAATAAAGGAGTTGGTCAAAGGTAATAGTTGACTGTTTTTAATGTGAAGCAGCAGCCATGGAATGTTCCATTTGCACTGGCTGTAACTTGAGGTAAAGAGAGCCAACAGTAAACAGCTGTTAATTTCAAGGAGATTAAATGGCATGCATCCTTTCCTGTGAAATCTTTGTGCACATGCTAGCAATCTGAAACCAGCTCAAGAATGGTGGACATTTACAATGCAAAATGCTAAACGGAGAGGTAATTACTGAATGTAAATACACTGAATGGCTATTTCAGAAAAAATGTCCATGATAAGTAACTGGTAGATTGGGTATCAGCCAAGATTTGAGAGCTCTGTAGTAATTAGCTCCTTTGTCAATGCCATTTTTAAAAATGAATAGTTCCCAATCTCATCTACATTCATTTAATCACAGTGAGCCCATGACTCAGTTTTTGTTCCACAACAATCCCTCAGATAACCTCACATGATAATATTCTGAGCTGCCCTAGTGGCTGAATGGTTAAGGACCGTACCACATATGTAGGGCTGGGTACCAAACTTTGGTTCTTTTATGGCACTGACCGAAATGCATCGATACTACCCGATATCGAAAGATGCCTTGTTTTTCGGTGCCAAGTTTCGATACCAAGGAGTTAATCACGCGATCAAGATCTGATAATGCTGCCAGTGATTGGCTGTGACGTTACACGTGGTAGAGGCATGCAGGAAAAATATTTACGTGGTTACGCCCACAGACGGGGTTTGTGTGTATCTGCGTTGCGAACGACAGTGTGTTAAAAAAATGCGACCGAGGTCAAAAGTGTGTCTCCATTTTAGCAAGATTAATGCCAATAGTGCGTGATGCTATATTTGTAAAAAGGACATTGTTGCTAAAGCTGGCAACATGACCAATTTAATGAAGTATTTGAACATGCACGGAATCAATTTAAGAGCAGAAAGTTGCTCCGTGTTCAACTGCATGAAGATTTAAAGGTCTTTAGTATGCAGCAGTGAGCATTAGACACTGACTTGTCACTTGTTCTTTTGCACTGAAAATTATTTGTTGTATATTTTTTATGTTAGTCTCTGCTTTGAGTGGAAAAACGCCAAAGCTGAAAAATAAAACTTAAGATTTGTGCCATAATATGTGATGTAATTTTCTTTGTTAGAATTGATTTGATACAATTGGTATCGAAACAAATATCGTTCAGGAACCAGTATGGAAGTCAAGGTATCGATATTGGTACCGGTATCGAAAATTTCTGAACGATACCCAGCCCTACTTACGTGTCACCTCTTTATCTTTCCCCACACACTTCCTGTAGCTTTCTGCACTGACTGTCCGAATAAATAGAAAATGGCATATTATTCAGGTGGGTACCCTGAGCTGAGGTATCTGTATCAGCATCAGGAGAAAAAAGGTTTGGTGCATCCCTATTTAAAATGTAAGAGCACATGTTTGACGGCTTTTGTTAGAAATTGAGTTCAGCTCTCCGTGTAAAAAGAGCTCAGGTTGAATCCTTCATGTGCCACTCAGATAGCCGGAGAGTTTGATCGGTGAGGGGATGCTTCACATCAGATAAAAGCTATCTGGAATAGCAAAACTGCCCCCCTCCCCTCCCTCAGCAACTTCCACAAGGCTTTTTTTCACAACAACCACCTCACAACCCCACCACTATCAGCTTGAACTGTAAGAGGGGATGACATCCAACTGAAGAGGCTGTGTGGTATAGATAAGGCTCCCTGTGTTCTTATCCTCACTGATTCCACACTGAAGAAGCCCTTTCTGGTTCAAATCAATTACAGTAGGCTGTTTAACTGCTTCCCATGGATTTTCTTATTCACACTCTAGCACATGAGTATAATGACCATGACTAATCATTCTACTTTGAACGGAAATGCATCGTAAATGCAGCACACTCACGTTTAAATCCTCATATGAATAAAATACCAGAAATAAACTGTAGAACAACAATGGCTTTTTGTACAAAGAAAACTTAACTATCAACTTTATATTTTGTCACATCATTACTAAGCAAGTAAGGTGTAAGTGGGGAGAAATAACAGAGTGACTGTAAATATTAGGAAATAGCAACCTCCCTACATTCTGGTGACTTTTTACATTTCTAACTGCACAGCCTATTCATTTAATGAACTTATCAATCAACCTTCACGTTGATTAAACTATAAATTTCGTTACAACTTAAGCAACCAATGAGCTATTGGGGTGCTGTCATTGTAAGACATTGCTGGTCTCCTTTATCAACTAAGGCCTAAGGACTAGTTTCGTGGGTCACAAAGACAATGTTGTGGCACAGAGGCTCATACATTTTTACAATTTCCTTGACCAGATATACACATTTTCCAAACATAAAATCCACACACATTTTCCCTGTATGCAGAAAATAAACAGCCAAAACTGACAAATAGTGGTGACTGTTTCCTAATATGAGGTCTTGTGTGCACAGTGGTCTAGACTGTGGCGAGTAGTGGTTTTGTAACTTCTCAAATGATTTTTCTCACATTCTTTGGCCTCTAAGTAAACATGCCGTGCAGCTACTCTCCTTGCACACAGAATAATGTTTACGTTTGGGTCCCTGGCATTATGAGGATTACGAACTTCACATGTGCATTCCTGTGAGCCATGTGACCTCTTATCCGAACATATCTGAGGTCACATTAAAATATACACTGGCCGGAGCAAAGGATAAAATGAATTCATCTTTGGGTTGTCTGAGGGAAATTTACTATCAAGTTGTTCATCACTTACTGGATGACATCTCTCCAATTCCTCCTCCTCCTCCTGTCTCTCTCTCCTCCTCACTCATTGCCTGTTATCAGCATCAGGTAACCAGACTCAATATGCTTCAGTAGCATATTGTTGCTATGTTGTTGTTTCTTTTTCCTTCCTCTGTCCTCATCTGTCAGTAATCACTCCCCCAACTCTCCCTCTGTCTCTGCCCTGTTACACTCTTCCTCAGGTAACAAGTTTTCGTACTGTCACGCCTGCCTCCTGGTTGCTGGGGTTTGGTGCTATGCTGGAGTCTTTGCCGTGGGTCCCCTGTCTGGCTGGGGAGAGTATGGCGCCGAGCCGTACGGTACAGCGTGCTGCATCAACTGGCATGCACCCAGCCAAAGCTCTGCAGCTATGAGCTACATCATCTGTCTCTTCTTCTTCTGCTACATCGTGCCCTGCACCATCATCTTCCTGTCCTACACATTCATCCTGCTGACCGTCCGGGGCTCCCGCCAGGCTGTGCAGCAGCATATGTCCCCACAGAACAAGATCACCAATGCACATGCACTTATCATTAAGGTAAACACTTGCTCTAGGCACACTTTCCAAGATTACTATGCAATAAATTCCTAAATGTGTTTACATGACAAATATATTTAATGTGTTTTGGTATCCCTTTTCAGCTTTCCGTGGCAGTTTGCATTGGTTTCCTGACAGCATGGAGTCCATATGCTATTGTGTCCATGTGGGCAGCATTTGGAAACCCAGCAACTGTACCACCCATGGCTTTTGCTCTGGCAGCTATCTTTGCCAAGTCCTCCACCCTCTACAACCCTATTGTCTATCTGGTCTTCAAGCCCAACTTCCGCAAGTCCCTGTGTCGAGATGTAGCCCAGTGCAGGAGCACACTCTGCAGATGTCTGTGTCAGCACAGCTCTGCACAGAAGGGAACTTGCAGGCAGTCTCATCACAAAGAAGAGTGCAACTCTACAAGGTTGTCCAATGGGCTACCAGAGAACCACAGGACCTGCAGACACTGCCCTTGTCCTGATATAGTCAGTGGTAACAGAGAAAACCTTACAGACTACAGCCCACACCAGACTGCCAGGATACTTAAAGGTTCTCTGCACAGTGAGGTGGCTGTCAGTCAGCTCTCCAACGAGATGCAGAGCGACTTCCTCTAAAGAAACAAACACAGTCAGACAATGAGAAGGCGAAAAAAGCAAGGAGAAAAGAGAGGAGCAAGAGACAGCAAAAACTACTTGCAAGTTAAGGAAAAGGGAAATGTAATTAAAACAAAAAGGTCAAGATTGATAGAAAACTAAGAACTTGTTTCATGCCTCAAATATGTGATGCTGCCAAAAACCATATGACTACAAGGTTAGAAGCCAATACAGAAGGATAAGTGAGCCAAACAGCCAACATGCAACCACAAATGTGTATCAAAATCAATATTTCATCAGGTCAAAATGACTTGTGTCAATAACAACCTGATCACTTTGACTGATCAACATTAAGCAAACAAGACAGAATCCATGGAGTCACAATGCAAATTAATTCAAGCTGGATTTAGAGGGAGGAGCTGGTATTCAAACTCTGTCCTCCCTAAACTACCTTTTATGTATTTTTACAAGTACTGTATTTGATGATGTATTTGATGTTATAGGTATTTATTCATGCATGCCTCAAACTGAAGGACCACAGGGTTGCTGCTGTTATCTAATAGGAAATTAGTCATGTCTCCTCATTGCTGAAGATTAATGATAAAAGCTTTGAATTAAGCCCCAGTTACTTCAACTACAGTGTGCCAGCCTCGACATTCATCTACATAAACTAGGCCCATTATGAAGTTAAGAACAAAGCAATGAGGTAAAAAAAAATTGCTTGTTATATGTGTAAAAATGAACATGAACATTTTAGCCCAGGGTTACTGTATTGATTCCTCCGCAGAGAGGAGTTGCCAATGTCAGTTTTGCCTAATCTACTGTGTCCGGGACAAAAGGCATGACTCAATTATAGAAGTAGAGGACTTTGTAGAACCAAGTCTATGACACTCAGTAAGCTCTATTCTCTCCCACCATACTTCATTTGGAAGACAAAAAGGTTCAAGGTAGTGACAGACGAGCAGTTTGAGCATCTAACCAAAATGTACAGTTTTTGAAGACCATGATGTGAAATAATACAAATTTCAAATTGTAAAAAACATTTGTAGCATTGGGACAGATAATATTTATGTCAGCACTTTTTTATTTTATGTTTTACAAATTAACACACTAACTGTATTTTTATCTAATAGAAACAACTTGTTCTATCTAGAACAACAAGGTTGTAGTTATGTGGCTGTCTCTAGCCATGCTACAACATGTTCGAAAAACAGAGAGGTGGCTCTTAGAAATACAGTGAACAAGAAAAATGAGTAGAAAAGAAAGTTGTCTTCACACATTGGCATCTTTTATTTTCAGGAGGCTGATCAGGTACAATCAGGTAAATATCTCATCCTAAAAAGACCACTACAGCAGTCTGAAGTAGAAGGATAATCTTTTTCTTACAACTTTGGGTCTTACTGTCATATTTTTGGTTCCGAGTTTTATTGATTATGATAAAAAAGTATTTCCTGAGATTTGGAAACAGCGACATGGCTACAGTGAAGTCTGACAAGGCAAGAAATGAATAGTCAGATGGTAAACAGGTTCAAAAATAAGATAATATTTCAGCCAGATTACTGTATCGAAACCATGTTATTTTAAACCCAAAGTGCAGGTGTAAAGCAGATAACAATTCTTAAGACAAAAACTGCGTTTTTTTTTTTTAGATCCACATTGCCACATTCCCAGATTTCAGCAATTAACTTTAGGATGTTAAATATTACCAACAACAATGAGGGCCAAACCTATGAAGATAAGACCCAAATTATCTTTTAAAGTGCTCAGATTTTAGTGAAGCTTGTTTGTGTGTGTGCACGAAAGTGAGAGAAAGAAAAAATTGTGGTGTTTATTTATACATGTGTGTGTGTTTTTCAAATGTGCCTCTGTGAGCATGTTCTTTCATGGGCAGAAGTACAAGTATGCAGCTCTTAACAGAAGTTAACGTTGTATCAGCAAATTCTATAGGGTCTGACGCACAAACAACAAAAAAGAAAAAGAAAGAAAGAAAGGAAAAAAAAGACTGAAATGGGCACATTAAACATGTTCCTCGAGGCATTATGATAAAAGAGGAGAAATTAACTCAATGTCTATGCATGAATATAGGCCACTTGCCTTTAGTCCTCCTCTTGCCTCTTTGAAAAGAGAGGGCTTGTTGTTCAATAAAACGATTTGTAACATGAGACACAAGGCTTTGCCTCAGCACCTGCCAAAATTAGTCCAATAAAAAAATGCCCAGCGAGCATAGTTGAGCTTAACCACAGTGTTTGTCCAACAAGCAGTTTTATACTTTCCCCCTGGCAGCATAGGTCATCAAATGGAAGTACAAAAAGACCTGCCATGGACAAGATTAATTAGATCTGCTCAAGCACATGTTGTGGTTGACTGGCGTGACTTTCATGCTATGTCATGATTCCTCTCCTTACCACAGTGAGAGGAAAGACTGCAGTTCTTTGCAGTTTCCACAGAATACCTGAGCATAAAAGCGGTTCCCATTTTGTTCTCTCATTTTGTTATAAAATAATTTGCTTTAAGTCATGCAAAACAACCATGTCAGCACATGTGATGCATTCTGCTGCTTGGCTGCATTCCTTGAATAACTGCTCTAAAATTGGTAGTGACTGCTTCTTGAAGAAATTGATACCAAACAACCACTGCCACCTGAACTAATACTCCAGTTGGGCTTTTCACACACTTAGCCCTGGGGTAAGACCCTTGTTAGCTCAGGGCTTACAGATCTGTTAGCTGTGGGCTTATGCTGTGTTCAGACCAGTATTTGCACTGCATGAAAAAAAAAAAAACATAGCCCCCATCATTCATTTCGATGAGGCCACTATGTTGATGCAGAGGTCTTCTGCAGAAAAACACATCACCAGCAAAAAAGTTGAACCTGGCTCAGTTTTTGCCATAATGCCTCCAGTAACACACTGTACTGGCCAATAAATAATGTTTACCTCCTAACATTGAGACAAAGGATAAAGCAATTGCCGCTGTGGTAAGTTCGCACAGTTGTTCCTGTACAGTCTTTTTGTTGTGTGATCAACCTTCAAACTCATGGATTGATTACTTAAACAAGCCTAGAGATATCCCACATTCAGAGTTTACAATACCCCAGACCATAGCATAGTTAATCCTGACTTTTCATGGTTATTCTAAAAAAAAACCAAACGGATGCAGTTATTTAGTTAATCAATGTTTGCATAAAAGCAACACTTGTTGACATATGCTGTGTGTTCTGTTAACAGAGATACTCAGAGCTGTGATCATGTGTGAATCTTAACCTGAGGCTAAGAAGTGAGATAAGGTGAAGGAAGCCTAAGGCTTTCTGTAGCATGAGTTAGTTTCAGCCCAGTGCTGATATATCTACATGTGAGGAGCCTTACTGCCATAAAAAAGACAAACAGGCCTTTCCACTGAAAAAGTCAAAGATTCTTATCAGGATGATGATGAGGATGATGATCTTCATGTTTCTTTCATTTATGTAACTTAACAACTATTGTATACAATTACATGGATTTACTGAGTAGCAGCTCATTACGGTTTCTTGCTCCAAGATGATGACTAGTCTACTAACTACATATAGTACAATTGTTTCTCTGGAAAAAAGCTGCATGATTGTACATCCTACTCCGGTATGTCAAGAATGATCCTGGTTTCATGTTGGCTATAAGATTTAGGGAAAGAAGGGTGTGAAAGCTTAAGGATCATTGAAATGCAAGAGGAATTGTTTGCTCATCATGCTGGAACCAAAGGTTATAGTCACCTTTACACTCACTGTCAAAGCCAAAATGTTTTTTTGGACACACTCGTATTTTTCTAACAATATGCAGGTTACCACGAAAAGAAACATATCAAAGACTTGGCTTCCAGTCCTGTGCTGCACCGCCGTTGTTCTTGGGCAAAGATGGACATACAAACCAGGAAACACAACTGTGAAAATCTGATTCTGATGTCTCTTTTTTTCTATTCTGTTCTACTCAAGGAAAAAATACTACAAGCACCTGGGTGTATGTTCTGTATCACTAGCCATTCCCACGTGGGTCACCTCCACTGGCTTAACTCATTCAAAACAATGTACATATATATGTATATATATATATATCAGATGTCAGGGATTTCATGTAGACATTGGTTTGCATGTATGTAGTTATGTGTATGTACAGATGCCAAATTTAATTCATCATAATATCAGCCTAAATCTATAAACAGGGGATGGAGAAACCCCTTGCAGTGTCTTGAAATGGGGGATGGTGGATTTTATTTTAGTTTTTTTAGCTTTTGACTGGTGGCTTTGAAAGTGTTTCCATCTTTTTCTTATTATAAAAAGGTTTTAGTGCAAAACAGCTTCCAGGTTTGTGGCTTCCCTCACTACAGCTGGAAACTATTTTCCTTTAGCCCTTTTAATAGCTGTGCGAGAGAAGGAAAGACTTAGCTTAACTTATATCCTAATAGCAAGATAAGTAATATTACACAGCCATAATGGCCATTACAGACTATTATTACTTAAGCTCCATTTCCCACTATGGTGTTGTTGGGTTACACAGAGACACAATAATCCAAAGTGGAAATTTAATCTATTATGAGGTTATTGTATATGCAGCTTCTATGAAGGTGACTGTTTCTACCTCCCAATTACTCATGGAATGTATTTATGGCTCTTGTTGTTGAATCTGGATTTGAGATATGCAGCATTTAATATTAAGGAATCCAAGAAGCAGAAGTGTTTGATGTGATTACAGCTGCTTGGATGAGCAGTTAACTGCAAGTACTCTTAATTATGGAGAAATTAAAAGAGCTGATATGACGGAAGTGTGCATGAAACTGCCGGAGCTAGATGCAATTATCATTTGCCCTTGCATCAAGAAATCTTCTGTTGTCACCAGTACAATGTGAGGCATCATATCAACACTTTCATTAAACATGCTAATCTCAACTTTCTTTACTTTGTGAATCTTACCTGTCAAGAAGCAGCCTGGGAAACATGACAAAGACTTTGTTAATCCCCTTTGAGACATGAAACTCTGAATCAGCAGAAACTCCTCATGCAGTGTTTATAATGGTTTATAACGTACTTACTGAACTCTCTAAGCTTACACTGGGTCTGAATGGAGTGATAAATCCTATATGCACTGCCTTCCATACATCTGTGCTAATCCGCTGTAAATAAAGTTGAATGCAATCAGGAGGATGCAACTAGAATCTGAATCTTCTGACTGCAGCTATAAAGCAAAGTCTTTATATGAATCCCTATTTTCCTTTTGTCTTTGTAAAAGCAAACAATCTGTCCTCAGGAGATTTGCAAATTTAGACTGCACTGTATTACGCTGGAATATGTAAATACAAATACACACAAACATCAGAAGTTTTGCAGCCCCTCTCCCCCAGTTTCTAAGACACAAACAAGGCTGAATGTAATGTGTTGTACATATATGTATGTTTGTATATGGGGGGGAAAAAGTATGTCTATCTATCTATATACATTTTAAAATATTATTATTACATTATAATTATTGAAATTATTATCATTGTTGTCAGTGAAGTTTCAGATGCACTGTGAAAAATGTTTACATCTGTTTTTTGTTTTTGTTTTTTTTTTTTTTAAATATTGAGGATTGTATGAAAAGTGTTAAATACATCTATCCAAGGGCATATCACTTGTTCTGGGGTAAAATGGAATGATAAATAAATACAATTCAGGACTCCATGAATGAGATTATCACTAGTCATTAGTTTTATCTTCATTTTCTTTAATTGTTTTTAATCAGACAAGGGGGGAAATACATGCAGCAAGCCCTGGTAAAGCAGAAGGGCCCTCACATCCCCCTCCATATAAATGGAGCGCTAAACCCTGTACCAGAAACAAAATAAGCTATACGATAACACTGAACATTTTAATATTTGCCATTTTTTATCTGGCTCAGTGAATTTTGATCTGATCCCTATGACTAAATGGCTCAAGCTGATAAGACGCCTGATTTGTAGTTCTGAGGACGCCGGTTCGATTCTTACCAAGCACAGTAAATTTTGAAAAAGGGACTCAGTGGCGTGGTTTGCCTCAGACTCAAATATGCTCTAAAATGCATGGTGGGCAAGCTGATAGTACGTAGTAGTTTCCTAAAAAATTTTATCTCAGAAGTATGAGGTTTTCACTGGACAGAATAAACTCATACAGACAGACATGTTGACATTGTTCTTGTGAAGCACAGAATCACTTCATCACAGTTGCAATAAAAAAGCAGTGTCTTGTCAGGGTCTCATTTCCAAGCTTCACCAAATAGTGAAAAGTTTTTTCTCTCCAAACTTCTCTCATGATTTCATTTCAGTAAACGTTCAAATGAACCAATATCTCACTAAAAATCAAAGATGAGAGGAAAAAATCAAAAAACTGAAAAACAGATTTGTGACTTGGAACTTTGTTTTTTTCCTTCTTTTTTTCTTCTTTCCCATTAAGCATCACCCCTCAGATTTGTCTGGTGACTTTTACTGAAGTAAGATTTTTCATTTTTCTGAGAACTTACTGTGCAAGCCTAATTCAGAGTTTATATACATTATATAATACGCCATAATCAGCAAGTCTGAACAAAGTGGCAACCACCACAGCTGACTGTTAAAGCGGATACAGAAATGTCTCAAAGGATTGCCTCCTTCTGTGTAAGAATGCCGTCTAAAGTTCAGCTGAAGCAAACTGCATTGAGATAGACTTGGAAAAAATAGAAACAACTATACTCCAAGAAAATGTCAACTTGTTGAAATCACTGGGAAAAACTTCAACTCCGCTCTTAAAATACAAAGACAGCACATTTTTCCACAGCTTGTTCAGGTCTCGATGGTAAATTTTATTTCTGTCAGAGACAGAGACACAGACACAGACTCAGACACAGACTCACACACACACAGTCAGTGCCTTTATGGGATCTCTTAGCAGGCTGGCATGGAATATTAGCTCTAATTGATTTTGTCACGTTGTCCTGCATCTCCAAAACAAGACTATTGATCAGGATTCAGGAGAATTTCCTCTGTCTGCAGAAAGCTGAGTCTTCACTCAACACAGCTGCTTTGCTACCTCATGTCCATGAATGTGTGAGCATATTGGTGGAAAGAAAATTCCTGTTACTCAGTTTCAATCTTAATCTTCAATCACCATTTCATCAAAATCTCTGACCTTCAACAAATGTAGGAAAGAAACCTTGTTCCACCACGTCATTCACTGAACATGTACTGAGAAAAACTATCCACGGCTGCTGTTTCTATTCCTGCGCTATACCTTTTCCGCTCACTTTGTCCTTGTACACCTTGCCTATTGCATTAGCCCTGCAGATGTGGGCGTTGCCGAGAGCAGTTGTGGTGTGTGCAAACAGATGGACACGATCTGGCTGCCGCACCTTAACAAGATGCCCCCACTGAGCAACCATCTGCCAAAACATCCACACTCTGCCAGATCCGCATTAGTACAGGATTTCAGGATGGGGAGTTGTGTGAATGTGAGCTGGTCTGCTGCAGCCAAGTACAAGTTTATGTCAATCATGATTCTGTGTGATTGACAGGAGCTTTACTAGTGCTTAAACTAATATGAAAGTGTTACACAAGGGGCCTCATTTATCAACTAAGTGTAATGGAAATCTTTGCATGAAAATACAGAAACTGCAAAAACTGTAAACTCACATTTCTTAGCACAGAATGTGATTTATTATATTTTTATATTACTGTTTAACAAGACTAGGTTAAAACCTAGTATATGGATAGACCAATGTGGGCCTGAAAAATTAGGAATCCTTCCGCACCACAGTCTCTCTCTCCTGCCAGGCTGCTGACAGCGTTGTCAGTCTGTGTTAACTCTCCATAACACAAGCAGTTGCCTTAGCTGTGCAAGTTCCCCTGACAGGCATGCAGTTCTTGGTAGGCCGGTAAAACTGCAAAAACTGGAGCTTTAAGTATATTGTCACAGACAAACAAGTCATTTTGACAGAGCAATGGCCAATGGGAAAAGTCCAACAGCACCAACTTCATCAGGCCAGCCAGCCAACCAACTAGCCAACTCACTCACTCACTCACTCACATCACGTTTCTACAGCTGGCCCCACTGTTATGGTCCAGCCAAAAGTGTTAAAAATTATATCCTAGAATTTACTGACCTTATCTGTTTCAGCAACAAGGACATGCTCCGACTCCATTATTTTGTATTTTGACTTTTCTCTACATCTAAAGTGGGCATGTGTCATATTGTGTAGATGAATATCTGTTATTTGTCTGCCTCCATTTATCAAATATCAGACCAATTTTAGACAGTGAAGGACTGTCAGAGCAGGAAGAAAATTAGAGACTTTCTTCTACAGTCTGATTAAAGTTGGCTGCTATTTACATACACTGGTACTAATTACCTCAGTTCCTCCACACAGTTCCAGGATGAGCACATCATGCTACTGATGATAGTCATGGCAACTGATCAGAATCTATTGGCACTTAGTGTTTATAACAATACTGTATCATGAGAGACATTTTCAGAGTGGCCATTCACAATGTGATACAAAGAATGCTTTGCGTTTCCATGAATAAAGTAACAAAGTAAAGTTAATAAGGTTTCAAAGGCAGTGACAGCAATTACTCTAACATAGGTTCTTTCCCAAATTCAGTAACATGTCACTGATTGTACTATTTTTCCCAGTGTAATGGATTCTTCTCACACTTAGTCTAAAATTTTATCTTACTTGTTCACGATGTCTCCTGCATTCTTGTTTTTCCCAGTGCTTCCACTTCTCATGATATGAAGATGTGTCTGTCAGGACCAAAGCCAGGCATCCGTTGCCCGAGGGCAGACTCCCTGAAAACAAACATTCATTTAGAACAACTGTCCCTTGTCTTCACTCCCACAGTGTGTATGGTATATTGAACCAAATTGCACTACATTGCCAGTATAAATGATTTCATCTTTGAACATTAAGATCCAATCTCCCATACATGAATGTGCCATCCACTAACAGAGGATATTAGTCTAATTCGATTCTCTGCCTGGCAGAGTATTGAATTAGACAGAATTCAAATATACAGCCATATCACATCACAACTAAATAGTAATTTCCAGATGTGCAAGTTATAGCCACTGCTGAAGCTCTAGTGAAAATGAATTACCTTTTTGTTAGGTGCCAACAAAACATGACAAAATGAAAACCAGATAAATAACATATTTACCCTTGATATTAAAAAGGGGACCAATACTGTAATACAATGAAATCACACTTAGGATTTACTCCTGAAACCAAAGACAATACTACTTTATCACATTTTATTTCATGTTTTGTTTCATTTCATGTTATTTCATGTTTCTTATTCAGTCCTCTGAACAGCATCCAAAACCCAGGGATGTCCTCTTATCACACCTGTCAAAAAAATTAGCTCCCAAGCCATGCACACACTGATATCATTAGTCTGTTTGTTGAATTTTGGATTTAAAACAACATTTACACAGGTAACCCTGAATGTTCCAATAAACTGTTAATGCCTTGAGAATGCCTTGAGAATACGTGTGGATATTAACCGTCATTCAAAATACACTGATCTCATCATTATGTGAGCATAGTCTTTGCCTTGGTAGTGCTTTTATGGATTTTCTTTGTGCCTGAGACACAGTGAGATACAATACGCTTTGAAGTGTAACAATTTGATGTATAAGATGTTTTTAAACCAGATGATGATTACACCACACTTTAAATCAAACCACACCAGAGATAAAACAAGACATAATGACTACTAATGATAAATAATTATGATGATGGATGAACTATCATGAGCTATCACAGGTCAAATAATTCATAAACTATGGAATGCTTTGAAAAATGCCCAGTAGTAATGTAAAGTAAGTCTGGTTTATATAGGAGTAAATGGGCAAAAATATGCAAAACCACCAGCATGATCCTTCAAATTTCAGCATGCAATAGTGTAGTACAGATAAGCAAACCAATCTAGAGCTACAGCTGTGATAACAACCTTGTGCTTAAGGCAGTAAAGTAAAATTATACAGTGTACAGTGTCCCCTACATCAACTCTTAGAAGATTATTACTCATCAGATCATTACTGATTTTTAGATCAGTAATTAATTAAAGGCCTTAAAATTACTTTTGCAGTAGTTGAACTAAAGCATGCTATACATACTGTAATGTAATACATGCCCCAAAATATTATTAACATAATAATTATTATATCTTGGTGAGTATTTTTACATTATTCTCTGGCATAACTGTAGTTAGTTATTACTCTTCATAACTTTAGTTATCATCATCCCTCAATTCTCTCTACGATACAAAGAGCATTTCTCCCCTTTCTTTTCTTGACTGTTATCATAATCTATGGTACATTTCTTTCTCTTGTAAGTAGTTGACATATTGATTCATAATGACACTAATATACCATGTGATTTCCATGATTCAGGGGGAAAAAAGGAAACAAATTGTGGTAAGTCTGACCACATGACAAGGACATTTTGTAAGGAAAAGACCTTCCTTTGTTCTAATTTTTATGCACCATTGAGTCAAATTTGGTATATTTGGATCATGAAAAGTGCACAAAGCCAGTCTTTTCACTCTGAGCAAAAACAATGTTATCCTTTAGGTCAGAGAGGTGGAGTGAATTACATCTGAGAGGGGTAGAATGGGATGTTAGAAAAAAAATGTAATCTATGTGACAAATGTGCACAGAACAAAGGTTATCTCAGTCTGAGGAGTGGTGGTTTGTTTCTTTAAGTTAATAGGGACATTCTTTTAGATGGTTATTGTCCAATATCTTTGCTTGATTCAGATTACGATTTTTTTTAGTTGATATGATTACTGTAAAATAAAGTATTTTAAATACCCACAGAGGCTTTATAATATGAAGGATAATATGAAGGAGTTTTTATAACTGCTGTTGGTGTTGATCACAGAACACAAGCAAACAAGACAAGAACTCTACACGAAGGCAATAAAATCAAGGGATCATCAAAGTCATTAGGATTCAGCCTCTGGGAACCATGAATATCTGTAAAAAGTTCCATGGCAATCTGTCCAGTAGTTGCTATAACATTTGAGTCTGAAGCAAAGTTGTGGACTGACTGACACTACATCCCTACAGTCCTGTGGTTGGCATGACCAAAAGTAGTTTAACACTGTTATGTTATATTATCAGTAGTTTTGGTTGTATTAGAGTGTCTTTACCAATCTATTTCAAGCAAAAGATTTCTTAATTTAATGGTGAAAACGTATTAACATATTAAAACATAAACATATTAAAGTCGACTCTTGCTGAGGGTGTTTTGTGCCTGGTCTTTCTGTATGTTAATATTATATAAAAACCTGTGCAGCTACTGACCCACTCATTTTCGCACTCAATTATTAGCAGATATTCAGAGGTATGAATTTAATACCCTCAGCGCACAATTCATTACTTTTTTTGGTGCTGTTAGGATCCATGACTCTACGTTAGGGGGTTCATATTTTAAAGATGAGCTGTTGTTAAAATGTTTTTATGTTCAGCTGCAACTTTAATTAACCGTTATATTTATGCTGCTCGAACACTGATGGGAAAGACATTGTGTTATCTCAACGGAATATTGATTGAATGTTGTTGTCATGTATTTTATCAATTATCCAATTTACAGATGATCTATGATGTGTCATCACAGATCATCTATAAATACAGATGTGCTCACAGCCTTACTTTCACCTGAGAAAAGGTCATGTGTCATTGACACATTGTCATGCCTGTGTAGAATAAAAGAAGAACTAGAAACAAGACAGCTGTATATGGGTAATTTTTTTTGTGATTATAGTTACACAGCACCTGCAACAAATTTATGGATGAGCATGTGCCTCCTGATGATTGCCTGCAATATTTCCATAAACACATTCCTGATTCTTGAAAAACTGCATGAGGAATGATTCCACAACAATCAGCATGTGTTACTCATACAATTCAAAAACAAGACATTGTTTGTAATGAGATGGTATAATGGCATATCAGTGTCAGATGGGATTATCCGGATAGCATACTCAGACAAAGAGAGCATTTTTAGTTAGTCATGCTAGTGGTGTAGCTCTAGGGATGGAAATGTGTGTTCCATCATTGTGACCTGTGAATCCTATAATTCAATCCTACTTGGGATGAAATTTGATTTAGAGAACTTGTCTCTCCCGAACATGAATCCCAATGACTTTGACAATCCCTGAACGTTTCATCTGGAGCTGTGAGCAGGTAAAAAAATATACATATATTCCACATGTCCTACAAAACCAGTGACCAAAACATCAGCTGAACTTAATGCGTTAAATTGAGCCTAACTACACATGTTAACCAGCCTATCTATATTATGATGAAGTTGGGCAAAGTCTGACAACACAGAGTCAAGACTGTTAAGCTGAGTCACAAATGCCCTAAAAAGACCACTGCACAAATTTTGATTAAAGAAACAACATGAGTTTTCTTCTTGTGCCTTCCTGAGGCCAGAACTGTATTTGTTTGTGCAGCAGGGAAAAACAACTCGAGGTCATCTGGCAAAAAAGGTTTAACAAGGCTCATACTTTGATAACACAATATCATCCAGCTGGGAAGATGCTGCATTGGCAATTCAAATACATGCAAGCGCACGTTCCTGGTAGATACAATGTCTCTCACCTCACCATCGCTATAATGAAAAATAAAACTTGTAAGCTCTTATCTGTAAGAATTGCTTGAGCAGCGTTTTAGCGTCTGAAAAGCCTTTAAATACATTAGTCTGTTACTCAAACTGGACTTCCTGGATCGCATGTCACAACTTCAACAACGCAGCCACCTGCACAGTTTTACCACAGGGCTGTTTTCAGTCTGAATCCCTGCTAAGGGTCATCAAAGTTTCTTCTCTTTATCTTCTTGTTTATGTTTTCTCTTAATTTCTAAACCCTTACATACTGTTTTCCTATGTGTGCTGCACATTACAGCATTGAAGCCACATGTTTAAGCCAAGGTAAAAAAAAAAAAAAAACAGGTGCATACAGAGACAGCAAAAGAAACTGGATACATAAGGTAGTCCTTTGTTTGTTTTCCTCCAGGCAACAGTAAGAGAGTGAGTCTGCGACTCTGTCACTGAATAATCACTTTTTACATTTTGCTGACCTTGTACACTCAGCTGACATTCCTCATGGTGGATTTAATAATCTGAAAAGTACAAATTTAACTGGATTAAACATTTAAGCCTCAGGAACATCTCGAAATAGGAACCCGTGAACTCTAACAGACATGTGCGTTTGTGTGTGAGTATGTGCGTGTGAAAGGTCTTCAGAGGTAAGCGTATGATTTAGGACAGTGCTATAAATATTTTGTAAACACAGAAAAGAGACTGGACTGTCTGCAGGTTACCTAAATGTCAGATGAGATTCAGATTCAGATTCTGCTGTCTCTCTCTTGCCCTCATGAGAAAACAGGTGCCCCTCTTAGCTACATGCACTGCTTCCTTACTCTATATTCATCTTTTTTCATATTTTCATATGCCACTCAGAACTTCCTTCCTACAGTAAAGCAAAAGCTGCTTAAAATCGTGCTTGCATCTATATCCTTTTCATTAAACCTGCATCCTTCAAGAAGTCAAACCAAAAGCTACATTCCCTTCTATCAGTTGCCACTACAAACTGCTGCTTTCCACTTTCCAGCACTCCTATCTCTAGGTCTCAATTTTCTCTCCTCACTATACATCCAGCACTTGGCTAGAAGATGCTTGTCGGTTTCCATCAGTATTCACCCAATCTTGCTGGATGCTTCCCCATAATAATAGTCAGTGTTTTGTTAAGATTTGATTACCTAATCTAGTTATAAACCCCTGTGCTCTGTTTCTGCCAAACGTCCTTGGTGTATTTACTTTGACTGCGATTTAAATGCATTCCTTTGTTTGTCTATTTTATATACCTACTGCATGTAATGTTTTGGTAATGTATTAAATTACAGCTCACAGTGTACACGATAATTCTTCCCAATTTACTGTGTTCCAGTACAGTATGTACAGATACAAACATGTAGGTACAATGAAACAAGATGTGATCTTAAGGAATAAGGGGGTAACAACTGGAGAACTTAAAAGTATTTATACTTACTTTTTAACTAATGGGTATCTATTCTAATTTGAGCTACATGAACGTGACCAATTTTGATTCTGTGAAATAAAGTTTTTCAGTGACTATAGAGTGTTTGTGTCCTTTACTGTTCATGACTGCTGCCCTGTGAGAGAGCATAAAATCGATTATCTTCTAAAACTGCCTTGGCTGTTAGATGGACACTCCTGGTTTTTAGTCCAGCTACATACTTGATCATAGCAAAAGCAACATAACAACAATAAACAGCCACATAAACCTGTACCACCTAAGGCTTCTCTGGTTCCCTGTAAATACAATATTGCACCAATATTGTCCCTCAGCATTATCCAGTGTCTTGTCTGCTGTGTCAGTGGTGATTTTCTGTGTTTCCTAAAGAGCCTTCTTACATTCCCTGGAGAATGTGTCTGGATTTGCTGCATCTTGTACATGTAGTAAGGACGGGGAGACTAATAGAAACAATAAAAACGTTCACAACTGTCACAGTCAGAGAGTCTGTTTTTCCAAAGTGAAAAGCAGCAACGAAAGAAAAGCATTAGTCACGCCTCTAACTCAAAATACTACACCTTAGAGTTGCACTGCAGTGAAAAAATAACCATCTCTGTCTCCTCTACAATCGGGGACTGTTGTAAATCTTATCAGTAAGCCGTTGCTGTATAAACCCGAGGAACAGATACAAAACTTAATGCATTAGTAAGTTATTAAATTACATTGTAATTGCATTAGAAATATGTTGACATGATGGGACACCATGTCTGCATTTAGATAATGAGCTACAGGAATAAGCAGACTGCAATGGAAATCAGACTGCCTGGAAAGAGTTTTTTGCAACCTACTCAGATCTGTTCTGTGTGTAATTGATCCAGGCACTATTATGATTTTTATTCAGTGCTTTATTGGCCATTGGTCAATGAAGTCAAACATGTTGCACACAGCAGTCTTTGTCACTCTGATAACTTCACACATCCGGTCTAATTTTTTGGGATTTGTATAGAACTGAAGCATGGAATATACATTTAGTCTCCACAATAAAGAAATGCACCATTACGGGATGATCAATTACGCAGAGGTAAAAAATACATTTTAACATAACATTAAGCTGAGTGTGCAAAGAAGCCATAACACTGTCATGATGCCATAGTTGGACAATCACTTTTAAAGAAGCGTGCCACAGGTTTTTCATATCAGAATCATTTTATCAGTTATGGAGGGTACAACTCAGCCCGTGCCTCACAGTTCACGCACAGAGCACTGCAGGAGCAACAGAGCGACAGGATGTAAACTTTACAACCAGATCTTGTCTCGAAATGACCAAACCACAAAACTAACTGTTGGATACTTGATGAAAACGGAGGACAGAGCAACAGAGCAACAGAGCAACACAGGCAGTGTGAGTCACTCCAGTTGCCTGTCCTGAGAGCGGACACAGCTAAAGCTGAAACTTCCGGTGTTATGACGAGTTAAAACCAATTGACAGTGTCATCAGACTGGCAAGAGAGATAACTGAGCTGTGACCAAGACGCCAACAATTTTGCAGTGTTTCCGCTATACATAATATGTAGCAGCAGCCTGCCATGGGAGATTATCTTATCTTATCTTATCACAGGCAGCAGCGTGACTGATATAAAGTTACAAGAGAACGTAGTGCTACTGTTTGTTCTGTGATCGCAATTAGATTTTTTTCCCAAAATTGTTCAGCCCCAGTGCCCACTCATCTGTTTCATTTTTATGTTTAGGGTCTTGGCGCTCAGTTAAGGTCAGGGAGAGATTGTTACGTTAACACAGAAAAAGTCTGCAATGACTTGAAGCATGAGACCTGATGTGTTTTATATTGACATTTAACTGGAGCCATGATCTTTTCTTAAACTTAATAAACTAGTTTTTTGTTGTCTAAAGCTCTCAGCAGTATCAGGTGATCTAAGCACTCCTTTACTCCTTTACTTCCTGAGTGAGGTGACCTTACGTCTGGTTGTTGATCATCCAGCTTGTGATGAGTGAGGTCAAATGTTTTGGACAATGATTTCTGTGTGTGTGTACACATACCAGATCATTTTACTGTGCTTTTGAGGAAAAGGCAAACTCATAATGCTGTACCTGTAGAATAAGTAGATTAAAAACCCTCCAAATTCAAAGGGATGGCTAATATTTTTGAAATAATGATGTGACTTACTCCCTGGTGGTGATATCAGTGCTTGGACATTAGCTGTGGCTACAGCTCCTGTGGTCAGAAATGTTCCAGCGTTTCAGCAGCTTGTCAAACATACAGTAAATAAGCCTGGGGTAGGTTAGAGTGGGGATTTTCACATCCTTGGGGCACACACAGTTCAAACAGTTACATAGAAACCCAATTAAAAGTTGTCTTTCCTCTCTATGACCTATTTTCAGCCTCAGACCTTCTACAAGAATCAGACTAGTATATTACCTGCTCTGACAAGTCATGAGGCTACTCTTGGGTCAGTTTGGGTCAAGTATGCTCCAGAAAGTCTAGACAAGGGTTTTCAAACTATGACACTGTAGGTCCATCCTCAGACAAAATTGGGAAAACTGCACCCTCCCCCAACAAACTTAATAAAAGTGTTTTTGTTGTCTAAACTGAACCACAAATAGAACTCAGGCTACAGACTGTGGACTCCCAAATCAAAATCCTGCTCTTTGCAAGCACACTATCCAACGTGGCATGAAGTGAGGCATGTGCTATTTTTCAGATGATTCAAGTAGTATCAGTTGATTTCCTGGGGGGCCCATTTATTCCAAAGTAATCTTAAGATATATATGAAATGATGAACATAAAGGGACTGAGGAAACTTGTAATTTGCTTCTCTGACAGTGAGATAACTCAGCCGTCTCTCCTGTGCATCTCTATATCATTGATTAAAGTAAACAGATAGCAGTCATGTCAGCAGTCATATGATCACTGTTACTGCTAGGGTTGCAAAATTCTGTGAATTTTCAAAGTTGGAAACTTTCCATGGGAATTAACAGGAATACATGGAAATAAATGGGAATAAACTGGAAATTTGCAGAATTGCAGGTTAGCCTGTAACAGGGACCTTAAATGTAGATGTATCTTGCAGCATAATCTTGGTTAAAACAACCAGATTTAAAGCAAATTCAGTTGAATTTCTACCCTGCTCTGTGCATTCCTCCATCACATGCACAGGTCATTTCTAAAATCCTGCTCACTACAGCAGGACTATTGAAGCCACACTACTGCATCTGAGCCCACAGACTACATCCAAGTCTGTTCATCATATCATAATACTGGGCTCAATATATTTGATCTGTGCTACTAAAGTCTAACTAGCAAAAAAAATAATTCAAAATGTGCTTTCATTGACTATTTGAGTCTGTTTCTGCTCGAGTTCTCTACCTCTTAAAGTTTTCCTTGCCACCGTCACCTAGTGCTGCTCATGGTGGGAACTGTTGGATCTCTCTTTGTAAAAATTATAATATAAAGAGTATGGTCCAGACCTGCTCAATATGTACAGTGTCTTGAGATAACTTCTGTTGTGATTTGGCCCTATATGAATAAAAATTACTTGACTTGAATTTAAGAGGCTAGCTATCATGGTGCTGGCCACCTCAACTGTTTCTTCTGCCAGTTTTCTGTTCATACTGGCAACCTCTGATTATTTTCGATTAGCCATATCACTGTCTCTCAGTGCAACCACCCTAGCGTATGATTCAGTTTTTACATTTCACTACCACTGCTTAACAGCAGAATAATAATTACCTCCCATATTAACTGCTACTGCTAGAAAAAGTGACAACAAAATGGCACAAGTAATGCCACACTGACTGTGGTTAGGTCAAATTAAACTGGTAATCAATACTTTTTTGCCCTTCAGTATGTCTCTCAGGTAGTGGTTCCTTCCTGCCTGTGTTCCCCCACGTACAGCAAAAAGGATCTATATAAGATACCAGCTGAATTAATTAAATTGTTGTATTCTCAACTGATTAAGACTTAAATAGGAAGAAGGCTTATTGAACCATTTTGAGAGAATGGTTCAACCATTTTGAGAGAATGGTTCAATAAGTCTGATAATGGAAGAAGAAAGTTCAGGACATATTATGAATCCCCCCCCCCCCCCCCCAAAAAAAATGTCTATCATCCCATTAAAGATCATTTGAGCATTACATGTACATCCCCATCATCACAGAGGCTGCAGATTTAACTAGGATGGAGTTGTGCACCACCTTAACAATGCTTGTGCTTGTCACACTAGCGTGCTTAATAAATGACACACTTTTATCTCAAACTCAGAAGATTCTTGCATGATTTTAACATGACCTCATGCAACAAACCAAATTCCTATAAACTATGCTGAAATGAATGTGGAGCGGTATATATTGTACATTTTTGGACCGTACTGATCACTTTGAGTTGTATTTTATATGTTTTGTATCATCATTCAAGTCAATAAAAACTGTACTACATATATCTTACTGATACACTGACCCTCTATGCAACTGAACTGGACCAGTGTTCTCCTGTTGGCCCTGATCACCCAGGTGGATTTTAATGGCTGGCAAACCAAGAAGAACTAGCCTGCACAATTTATCCACTTATGTTCCTAGGCTTTCATAAAAATCAGGTGACGATCAGTCGTCAGTCACCAAGCTGTTGCTTCTTGTGCTAGGGTTAATATAATTTAGCTAAATTGACAGAATTTATGTGCTGTACCAGAGCACACAGCACAGATTTATGATGGGGTAATGGCATGATCCTGAGGTTCAGCCAGTTTTCTTTATTATTTTTTTTCCATTTTCCCAGCCCCATGCAGGATGTATCTGACTTCCTATAAAAGCCACTAGTGCCATGATAATGCAGGTAGGATATCATCTTCACATCAAACAATTTGCTGCAGAAGATGTCTTCCAGATGCTCGTGACAGCTTCTCAAAAGCTGAGTGCTCATGATGGGATAGGAACATGTCAGTGCAAGGTCTGACAGTGATTCTGATCTCTCTGGAATAATGCCACAGGTAAAATGCATTCTGCCTTCCGGTGACTTCCACTAGAGTGGAAGAAAACTGTGGTCACAGGCGACAAATGTATATTAAAATGAAATACGTGTCTGGCAGCCGTCTATGACATCGTGCCTGAGGTGGAGCTGGAGTGCCGGCTGTGATGCCTCCTGCTGTTGAGTGACATTGACACACTTGCACAGAGGGCTTCCCACCAGTAGTGTCAGCTGATCCAAGCACTCTTTATGTCCGGCTGTTGATCATCAGGCTTGTGATGAATGAGTTTCATGTCCACCAAATATTTTGGACGATGACTTCTCTAAGCTACTGTGTTTTTTGATAAATGGACTCTCTGGTAGTGAAATCAGTGCATGGACATCAGCTGAGACTACAGATCCTGTGGTCAGAGATGCTCCAGCATCTCAGCAGCGTGTCAGACAGAAATACGACTTGGGTAAGTTGGGGTGGAGATTTACATCAAAACCTTAACAATTAAAAGTTTGTTTCTCCTCTACAGCTCTGACCTGTTTTCAGCCTCAGCCCTTCTGCAAGAATCAGACTCATATATTATCTGATCTGACAGTTCATGAGGCTACTCTTGGGTCAGTTCGGGTCAAGCATACTCTGGAAGGTCTAAACAAGGGATTTTCAAATTGTGACACTACAGGTCCCCCCTCAAACAAAATAAAGACAGCTGTGCCTCCCCAACAACCTCCTTCAAAACAGCCCCAAGGTAACGTTTTTTTTGTTGTTTGTTTGTTTGTTTGTTTTTTGGTCTATAAACAAGGGTAAAACACAGCTGACATAATGTGAGCAGGTCAATTATGGATCCCTTTGATTTAAGTCTGCCATTTAGAAACACTAACAACTTAGCCCCAGTCAGCAACATTATTTGTCACGGTTTCATTTGCTTATTAAGTGTCACACCTAAATCTAAAGAATTCTTCATTATCTGATTGAGATTATTTAATTAGCTGCTATGTTTTACCTGCTAAAATCTGTCTTGTGATCAATCAGAGAGATTACCATGCTACAGTATAGTACTTACTATTATTATGATTTAAGGACTGACCTGAACTCTATAGCACCAGCAACTCTTTATGGTTCATTTCCAGCCTGGGTATACAACGGATTATCAATTTTAAATATAAAATTACCTTCATCAGTGTAGCCTTACTTATATTAACCAGAAGATGAGGCAAACTTCAGACAACAAAAATAACTGGCAACAAATACAAAGAGGTATTGACACTGTGGCAGGTGCAACAAGCGATATTTTAACAGCTGACTAAAGCATCAACCAAAGCACCCAACACAAAGATGTGTAAACATTATAACACAACAGCTACAGCTCACAAACACACATCAAAGCAGAGTTTTACACAATGAGTTTGTTGTACTCACCTGTTTGAGCGTGATTCTCGCGAGTCTTGTGGGCCGCGAAGTCCTCCTCAATCTGCTCCACGTTCAACTTCCTTACTCGTTCATTCTAAATGTTTTAAAAAGCTGTCCATTCAACCAGTCTTGTGTCACCGCACTCCGCAAAGTTTTTAAACAATTTGAGGTGAAAGAGCGGCCGGAAGTCACGACTTTGTGAGCTTTTAACAGTCAAAAACAGCGGGGCGGCCTCACACACCTCATGGGGGGGCCCTGCTGAGGGATGAGCGTTACAGAAGCCCCGTGTGCGCCTGTTTAATACGCAATTGTCGGTGTGTTTAATTTGTGTGCTGGGGATGCTGGCAGGGTGGTGCATTGAATCTGATAAATGCAACCTTTTTTTCTTTTACGTATGCCGAGTTAATGCTATCATTAACCATATCCCATAAACCCTGATTTTATTACATTATTGTGCATTTTTTTGTACTGTTCACAAACTACCAGCCCCCCCCCCCACACACCACCACCACCACCACCACCAGTGTCAGGCGGCAGCTGAGTGCTGTGGCACCTCTTTCTCTCTCCAGTCAGGCTGCAGTTTGATTTGATTGATTCTCACATGGTTTATCATGACTGTTTTAGGTGACTTTTGTTTTTACTCTATAACGGATGCAACTTGAAATTTATTGAACTAAAGTGCTTTAGATACAAAAACAAAACAAAAACAGAATTACTGATTTTCTAAACATTGATGTAAAATAAACTAAAACAACTGAATTACAACAAGTACAATTAGAACAGAAAATGTATTCATTATGGACATCAAAGAAGAAGATATCCGCGGGAAGTCACACTGAATCTAAAAATGTGTGTATAATGTCTCTGTGTGTGAGATTCAACTGCAATAACCAACTTCCTGTTGTTTTTAGAACACCAAGCCCTTTCACCTCAGGCAGTATCTTTGCCTGGTCAAAATCTGGACCAGACTTTTTCAAACTCAAAAGTCAGTGCACACACAGACATGCATGTGTTGCTACATCATTCTGTTCTTCTGATATCTTTTTCATACTTGCAACCTACTAATGAGAGATTTGATGCTGGAAGAGCTCAGCATATAAATTATGGATACATGATGTATATATTATGAATTTAGTCTTCCTTCATTTATTTTCCTGACATGCATACCATCTATAGGAAGCTTTGACATTAATGCAGCACATTTTTACACGACTGAATGGGCATATCGTACAAACGAGACAACAAGCACCCTGCCAAATTATGCTCCTATAAGCGGGAGCATGTTCTGTACCGTATGAATGCAGCAGTTTTACATAATCGAGTGTGTGTGTGTGTGTGTGTGTGTGTGTGTGTGTACGTACAGAGGCCATTGCTGACCCCGCATCTTTCCTTACATCCGCATGTTACAGCACTTCCATGTCCCGTCTGTTACTGTGACAACACCATATGTTTCTTTCTCTATCCCTCTCTTTTACTCCCCATTTAATTTCACCACACATTCGCAGCACCCAAAATGACTCATAATTCCCACTACAACTGAATTTCTAAATAACCTACTTTCACTGACATGCATCCTAGTATCACTGTGATGAGTCACATCCTGTTCATAATCATATTTGGGCTATGATTACAATACCTGGAACACAGAGTAAATTGGTTAGTTATCATGTTCCTGTGTATGCGATTATGACATAATCCAGGTTTGTGATCAGCGTCTTTGACTTGAGATCACCACTTACCTCTATGATGTCTGCACCAATTCAATTACCTTCACGGTTGTGAATGGACCTTATCTGGTTTATGGATGCTTGAACACTGCTGCATTTTATCATTCTTCAACATTCACGGGTTGGTAGTTTGAACTCCAGCTCCTTCTGTCCTCAAAGTGGTTAGGTCAGTGCCATGCATTGTGGCTTGGTGTGAGTGGGTGAATGAGAGGCAAACTGTAAAGTGCTTTGGACAGAAGCGTTATATCAGTGCAGTTTGTTTTCACCTGTAACTGAACCCAAGAATGACAAACTGTACTCAAATTTTGTGTTTTGTCAAGAAAAAACAGACCTTGGTTGAATGCTGAAGAGCATCATAAGTTTAGTTGTGCATTCCAAGGAACATAGCTTTTGCGACCTTTGGTGAGAAATCATGTCTGCTAACTTGACTGCAGAATCCCTATTTGTCTCAGAGTGGTGCATGTAGCATATCTGGGTTTCCTGCTCATGGCATGTGCTGAAACACTGGACTTTGATTGCTGTTGCTGTTTGAATGAGAAAGAAGTTCATGAAAAGTGCAAGTCGTTTGTGCTGCCCTCCTCTTTCAAGTTGTCAAAATTTCAGAGTTCCAAAGCCAAAAGCTTTAGTGTGAATTTGATGGGGTTTAGGTGCTTCATTAGGTTTCTCAAAACCAACTTACAGGTCTCTGAAGTCAGGATATGATATTTCTATGTGCAAACACATGAACAAGGTATTCCAAAAAATCTGATCATACCTGGAATAGTAATGTGCATGTACTCTTTAAGACACTGACCTGTCCTTAGTTTGTGAAATCTGACATTTCCAAAGTATTCACTGAAAGCAGGAACCTTAGATTCTCTGAGCTGTCATATATAAAAGTGAGAAATATAATGTGGACATACTGCAACAGCTTAATGACAGTACAATTCAGTGAAAATTCTGAGAAAAAATAAGTGCTGTATTTTAGTCTTCATATACCATCATTTGTACGACATCTTTTCTATTCATCATATGTAAATGAGAACTCAAATACAAAAAGAAAGAAAGCAGTGTATTTACACCCCATTGGCTATTCAAGTCTTTATGTTCTGTGATATCTTCATCTCCTTTCATCACCACATCCTTCGTTCATCCTCATTTATATGCACTGAGGTATTGCACATCAAACACTTCTCCTAGTGCCAAATTAGGTAAAGTGGTATGACGCAAAGACACAGTTGTTCATGATAAGACAGACAGACAATGCATGTCTTCTGCCTGCCTTCTCACAGTCCTGAGAAACTGTCCCCTCATTATTATGTGATAGTGAACTGATAAGGATTCCAGCTGCCATACGGGCTACAACTTATCTCCTGTGTAGGGATATAGTTTCTACCCCAGATAGCTATATGTTCAGCCTCACAGCGGAGCGACTCCTGGTCTTAATCTCCCTTCTCACTCATCTACTCACAGCTTATCTCGACATTTCCTTACTTCTCACTGGACATGTCCATTCTCACATTCATCTGAGCTCCCCACCCACACAGGAGACACGAATTACATGTGAGGGAGAAGGAAGGGCATGGATAAGAGAAAGTAACAATTTCTTTTTTGCAAATTTTGAAGTTAGTACTGAACAAAGGGTGTGTATATTTACATCAGTGTGATATTTCCATTTTTCCTTTTTTAATAATTTTGCAAGGGGGTGCTGAGTGTAGATTCATGAGGAAAACATTTGCAACATTACAAAATGTTTTTTAAAAAGTCTAGCAGTCTGAATACTCTCTGAATGCACAATTGCTGTACTATGCTCCACTCTGTATTGAGAAAAGCTTCTGCTGCTCCCTTATCACCTCTAAGATAGCCCTGCACTTCATTAAACCAGATTCACCTGCAGTGTTCTTGCTGAGCGTGAACACCAGTCACACAAGACTGCTTCCATGCTGAAAGGCTAGTACTGATGCTGAGGTGAGTCTCCTTAACTTTCCACTGAATGAATGCAGGTCTGTTCTACCAAGCACCTAAGCACCATGGCTGCTCACACTGACAGCCACAAGGCATCACTGCCACTTTAATCAATTAAAGCTGCTCTGCTGAGACTGTTCCACTTAACTCCTTTTTTACTCGTCCTGTGCAGGGAGAAAAAAAGAGAACACATGAGCAGGTAGGACTAATGAAAAGATTAGAGGTGAGACTCAAAAATGAGTAGATTTCATTTACCCAATTTGTTTCTCAGTTAAGGTAGTTGTCTGGCAGTTTTACAGAGGACCTGAATGGTCAGTCAACTGAAATGAGTGAGAATGGAAACACAGCTGCTGAGAACCAGAGCCAGGCCAGCATGGCTGTGTTGCTACACTTAAATGATTGTGTGTTTGTGCCCAGACTGTTTATTATTATTTTGCTACCTGCACCAAACCCAGAACAGCCATAACTGATTTATTGATGATGTTGTAAGTATTTCAAAAGCAACAGTTTATAGTTTATGTATCTATGCAGGTGTAAATGACTCATCTGCTGTATCACAGGAGGTTCATTTTCAACATTTTGTTATTCGTGGTGTTATTATAACTGTCAAATCACTGTTTCAGAAAAATCTATACATGTGTGTGACCAGTTAAAGTAAAAGAAAAAAACACAAACACACAACATGAAGTGTCTTAATGAGGTGCAGCGCCACTACGAGCCACCAGAACAGCTTCAACTCTGTGGAACTCTGCTAGATGGATGAACACTCTTCTTTCAAAAGATGGTGTTTTGATGATGGTCTTCCTCCAAAATCTCCCAAAAGGGTTCAGTTGGGTTGAGATCTGCTGACTGTGGAGGCTATTGCATATCATTTTCAAACCCTTCAAGACTCTTAGTCTCGTTTAAATATAAAGTGTGTGAATAAATACGAAAACCTCAACAGTTATAGAACATAAATAATATGTGATGTATATACTATATCTTACTCCTGCATTAAGTCAGTATTCCTTAGTGACCTGAACCAAAGTACAACCAGTTACTGACTTTTAACATTGTAAACTATTTTAGTTGAATTTAGCTATATTTATTTGCATTAAAAACTATATAGAATAAACTTATTGTCTAATGAGGGAATGCAGTGAATGTACACTGAAGCTTTGGACAGAAACATCATACTCCCAGTGCAACAAGTCCTCCAACCTAAATGACCATATATGCCCTCAGATATAACCCATAGGAGCGAGAGAGATCAATGTGCCAGCAAGAATAATGAAGAAGAGAAGTCTGTTTGCGCACATAAACTACTACCAGTACTGACTGTTTCACATGGAAAACGAACAGTGTTGTCTTGTGTAGTAAAGACCCATCCATCCACCCCAACCTCCTCCTAACACAGACTTTGTCACTCTCACCTAACATCCTCCTTTGCTCCTGTCATAATTACTACAGCCACCTAATAATAAAATATAACTATGGGTCACAATGAGCTGCTTGCACAGATGATTTATGGGGTCATTTTTTACAGGGGGACAATCTCCCGCTGTCACAGGGTGAACTTTATGGGAGTGTGGAAAGATCCGGGCTATAGTTTATCTGTTTTCATGCTCCGTGACTCAGCTGCAAGTCCGACTGGAGTCACAGCCATCAGGCCTACCTCTCCTCCACCCTCCCTTTCCTGCTTCTTTCACCCAACCACTTTATTTCCTGCCTACCCTCAATCTCTCAGTCAGTGTCCCTATCTCATCCTCTCACTGTCTGCCTGTTCCGCTGTCAGTCCTCGTCTCACTCTCTGTCGACACATCTGTCTGCGGCTCAGTCCATTTCTGTGGATCACTCAGCCCTTTTAGCTCCTCTGGTGACTGCTTCCATTGATCTTCATCTCCTCCCTGTTCTCCTCCCCCCGTCTCCCAGTTCCTTCTCATTTTCCAGCATATTCCTCAAATTCCATTTCCCCTCTGTTGCATCACTGCGCTTCATCCTTCTCATCATTTCTCATCACTTCATTTTATCGGCAAGTGTCTCCCACTGGCTCCTCACCCATCAAGCAAACCAAAACCAAACACTTTTGCTCTCTCTCTAGTTTATAAATATATACACACAGACGCACACAAACACACACTCCCTCTTGTGTTCACACACAGTGATCCTTTAACACTTTAAGGCTTTCCACTCTGGTGTCTCCTCTGAGGGGAGCACGAAGATATAGCATGTATGCTCTCCCTCAGCGCTTACATAATGCACATCTTATATAACCAATTACAAAACATTTCTCTTTTTTCTCTTTTTATCTGTTATCACAGTCAGTGTAGTATTCATATGATCAAAACTGACCTTCCTCCCTGTGCTACTGTGTAAAATTAAGAGGAAGCTCAATTTAATGGGTATATGTGTGTATGAATGCCACAGTGATTGTATGCTCAGTCATTTTCCTGCTATAACTTCAGGGCAGCCCACACGGCACAGCATGCTATGATGCTCCATGACTTCTCCATTATGTATAATACATGGATGCAAATTCCCTTAACCAAGCTCAGGACAAGGGTGAAGGGAGAAAGATTTACAGAGATATAAAACTTGCTCCACTAGACACATAACGTATTCTCACACATGAGCAGACGCTTTGCCAAAGAAAAAGGTTTAAGTGTACCAGCACTACGTGTCTTTTTCTTCTCTACATCTAAAAATCAAATCATTTTCAACTCCTGTAACCAAACCATCCACTGTGCTCTTCCTGCAGATCAGTACTTTGGAGGTTGGAAGAGAGCAGTGTGGGGTTGAAGTAAATGAACAGTGATGAGCTAATCACACAGCCTACCAAACAGACAGAGAGATCAATGTGCCAGCAAGAATGATGAAGAAAAGATGGCTGAGACTGCCTGTTTGCTGTTTTTTTTTCTCTCTCCTTCTGTCTCTCTCTCTGCATGTTTTTGTCTCTACAGCATAAATTGTCTTTTTTCTGCTCTGCAGAATAGATCGTTTTTCACAGAAAAACTGTTTTGAGGCATCAATTTTTACTCAGGTGGTTATGTTTCTTGCTGCAAAAGGACACTGATCACTGCAGTTTACAGCAAACAAGGAAATCCTATTAATAACTGTGGGAAATGCAAATGAGATGTTGATTAAGCCAGAGTTTCCCTAAGTAAGTTAAACAAAATTTTCATCTGTTTTTGGGGAGATTTTAATGCAATTTCACTCCTTTAAGATAATAGATAGACAATACATATTACTTTTTTTTATGTTGCAGAAAATAATAAGCCACACCTACTTTTGTTGAGTGAGAGATGTAACAAATACTATGAGCAATGTACAGAATCCTCTGCCTGGTCCAGTATGTAAAGTCCTGTTGATATTGTGTGATTTCTGTGATTTCTAATATTGTGTGAGTTTCTGTGCATCCATCTTTGTCTTTGTTTAGACCCTTTTATACTGCCCTTACCCCTCATGCATGGTAGCTATTTTTTCAGCACAAACTCAACTATAAATCTGATTTGTCAATTTAACATAAACACAAAATGACAAAGGTTCCTATAAAACCTAACAAACCTGTAGTCATAATCACTCAACATAGAGCATTTCTACTATTTGTGCACATATGATTTGTGTTAATTCTTTTTTGATCCTTTTTACTTGTGCAACAACAGATATACATTTACTTCATTAGACTTAATTCACTTCAAATTGTGAGGTTAATTTTCATTTTTATGATACATTAATCTGTTCATTCCCAAATGTGTTTATGCTTTGTTTCACCAACACAGTCAAAGTCATTGTCTGAGGGAAACACTGACATGCAATGATTGATTATTGAATATGAATGGTATGACTTTCATAATGATACTTAAAACAAAACAAAAACAACTAAGTGCTCTCCCACCCCCTACAGGAGGCTCTGACAGCACTTGGCAGCGCCTTCAGTAACTGGCTGCTCCACCTGCAGTGCTGAAAGGAGTGATACCGCAGGTCTTTACTTCCTGCTGCTGTGCGACCAGCACTGTTCCCAACAACACACCTGACACACACAACAATGAAAAGTAATATGTGCAATATTTAACATATGTAACATATGTGACTTTTTTCTCACCATTGTTTTACATGTGTGCAATAATACACCTCATGTAAATACACTGTAAATTGTTCTTCTGATGTAAATATTTTTTCTCTATGTAAATATTTATCTACCCTCATCTATTCTCTGCTGCTGTAACAATGCAAACTTCCCACAGTGGGATTAATAAATTTCATCTTATCGTATCTAGTCCTAAACACAAGGACACTAATAAAGTGAAAAACACTTATTCCACACAGAGGTTAAAATTACCCAATTAACACTCATTGAAAAGCCTAGGACACATTCTGAGGAGTCTTCATTTCATTTCAGCAGTCACTGCCTTGACAAAAGCTGTGTTTCTCTGACTAACACTCTAAAAGACTCTATTATGATCTGATTTTAATCTACTATGAATTTTATCTTTCAGTAAATAGCCTTTCATGCAGTAACGGTTTCTCTCATGGGTGACAGACATGGATAGATAGATACTCTGCTCATACATGCAAGTAGCAGATAATCTCTTCTCTCCAAATGATGTTAAAAAACATTTCTCTAGCTTGGGAGTGGTGGGGTATGCAGAGTCCAGCTAAATTAGAAATTAGGTCAACCAGGCTTGAAGTCTCAGAGGGATTATTCAATCTGCCCAAGTTCATGGGTTAGTGTGCGTTTGAAAATGAGTCAAAGTGTCTGACAGCGTATTAGGGTAAGACTAAGTTTGAATCCCAGTGTTAAATAGCAGTATGACACTGTCATGCTGTATTTTATTGGAGGCGCATTAAGTTGCATTTTCATCATGCACACACAAAGGTTCATTTTTAACCTGCACACAAATACTGTGGTGACTTGTACTGAACAAGACTGGAGGTGGGTTCTTCTTACATCCCAGCAGAAGAATGGTGACATGGGAAAAAATCAATAGACTGAGCACAAGGTTTACTGCCACACTGACTATATAGGTAATAAGAGGGTGAGATTATATGACCCATGTTTAAGTGAAAACCTGTAGGATAAACAGAAAAGCCTATTAAGCAAGTACCATATACATAAAATAAAATAAAAACACAAGAAAGTTGTGTGTGAAGTGTGAAGAAAATCAAGCACGCAACAGATTTACTTTATATTTCCTTGTAAAACTATTCTCTGAACTTTTACTGTACGAGTGACATTGCTGGTCTCTTACAATATGAATATATCACCATTTATTATTTTGTTTTTCAGGTGCCACAAAGACTGATAACTAGTTTCTTCTCATGGTCACATTCACACTACACAATACAGAAGCACTGCTCTTTATTATAAAGCTATACACAGTGACACAGTGTATGTATTAGAAACATGAGGAAAAAAAATCCATTTGCCTTTTCCTCTTGATGTGTGGGCTGTCGTGGTCATTGTAGGGTCACTGAGACATTCATGTTCTTCTTTCCTCACTTTATTTGACCTTCTTTTTCTTATTTATTGTCTATGGGTACATATAGAAAGAATTTTTAAAACACTTGGCTGAGATCTTTAGATGGTGTTGGCATTGGTATGCTACTCATATAGTCACGGTTTACTCTCCTAAGCAGTGTTAACAGCTAGGCTATATAACATTCAATTGCAGTTTGGATAGTAATTACATTTGCTACACACACACACACTGAATATTTTATTCAAAAGGATCCTTTGTCCATGACACTCACACATTTGTAAAGTATATTTTATTTGATTCTGTCTATTCTGATTTCTATTCTGATTTATGTGTATTTATTTCCATTCTGCTTGCAGAAATTTTTGCACATACATTTGCACTACACTGAAACTGTAAAAACTGAGGCCCATGCAAACGAAATTTCGTTCTGTATACACTTGCTGCATACTGAATGACAATAAAAGTCTGTCTAAGTTGTTCTTTCATTGTCAAAAGAAGGAAATAATGCTTGAATAATAAGCTGTTTATTGTTGTTATATTGTCTATGTTTTACATTAATATGTATATATGCACTGAATATGAGTGAATAAAGTAAACTGGTATTGGTGAGTATTCATGCTGTTTGCTGTAGACAGCTGGGCACTGAATCCCACTCATCACAACTCATTGTCACTGACCACGTCACAACAAGACTGTGTCTCTGTTGGAAAACTGTTACGGAATGAGTGATGTGCTACACCTTTTGATACAGTAACAATGGCCCCAAGGTTGTTTTATAAGAGGAGTGCCAAGGCTGAGTGGCTGACACAATTCAATTTTCCGAGGACCTCAGAGAAGGCCAGTGCACTGGCAAAAAACAAAAAATACTGAGAGCATTCACATGCACACTAACACTTCAATTATCATTAATTAACAAAAGGCAAGTTTTGGATTACAGTGTTTGCATGATTCAAAGTAACTTGATTTCCTGGGTTAAAACAGCTTCATTCAATAAAGAGACTGATGTCAAGAATACCATTTCTCAGAACTTCTTTGTATCTGATGACCTTTATGACGTGCGCCATTCGATAAACAAATGACGTTAAAGCCATCACGTTCACTACAACTACAAGTAAAAAATAGTTTAAAGGCACTTGAGGATTTTACTGCTACTGTGGGCTTAGCTTTAGTCCTCCAAGTTTTGACTTCTCTTACTCGTTTATAAAGCACCAAATGGCCTTCCTGCGTAGTTCATGATAGAAATCCTTAAAAGCTATATGAGTCAGTCTGACCTCTCAGGTCATCTGGTAGTAGCCTGCTTGTTGTACTAAGGGTCAATTCAAGGTCTTGGTGAACCTGCCTTCAGTTTTTATGCTCCTGGTTGCTGAATGGGCTTGTTGTAGACCTGGATGTGTTTGCTGGGATTCACTTCTTTGAAAAGCAGCTTTAATTTTTCTTTTTTCTCTAGCCTTTCAACAAAACACAAGTGGATAGTTTGAGTGTGTGTACTTGTTGTGAATGCATCTCATATTTAAGGCAATTAACTGCTGGCAGTGCAGGAGTGTCAAGGTTGTATGTACGTAGCATGAGAACATGAGTTACAATAAAATATCAGCACATCTTATGGTAACAAATAAAGTTTGGCAGGAGGTATCAGCAAATCTAACTTGAGTTTGTTTACTTGGTGACAAAATAATTGATTCATTATTAATCTGTCCATCTCTTTACCATAGGGTTAGGGTTAGGGTGAACAACATACTGAACATTCTTGCTACATGCCTCCCTCTTGTTGCAATTTGTCAAAGTTAATCATTGTCAGTGGCTGCTGTTAAATCTGGAAAAAACAAAAACAAAAAAAAACATAGAGGACAACTTCACTTACAGGTGATGAATTGAGGCTTTGAAGTGGCAAGGACATCCTTGTGATGAAGTTTCAAAGTTAAAGGGAGGAGGCAGTAATGATACCTTTAACTATAAATCAAAAAACACACATTAGTTTCAGGCAATTGTGTAGTGGGTGGTAGAATATTTATGGCATTGGACAAAGACCTCTGGTAGTATTTATCTTGAGAAGATAATGGGTAAATGGGCTAAATGCTGGCCTCTGCATAGTATGTGTGTGGGAGTGTGGGAGTGAGTGTACAACATGTATTTGCCAAGACTCGGGTAACAAACACGCTCCAACTCTGATGTACAGGGTATAAGATAAATGTCCTTTTCATTATCAAATGGCAAAAATATATGTATTTGTTTCTCAACCATCATGATAAAAAAAAAACTAAATATGCAGAACTGCTAAAACTCACGTCTTTGGTTTCATTCTTTAAGAACTGGTCTTCAGGTACTGCTCACCTCATTCTTGCCACAGATGCATGTATGAGTGAATGTACAGGTGTGCATGCATCAGCGTATGAATTATACTGGGCTAACGTGCAGTGTAAGGTAAGACTGTCATTGTATGTGGGTGGAATACAGATAAATACATAACAGACAGCGCTGCGTGTTTGTTACCGCCCTGATTAGGAGTCACATGCTTTCAGATTCTACATGTAGTCAGTTAAATACTGTGCTCACCTTCCTCTGCTAATGATAAGCTGCTGTGAGCGGCAAACCGTGGACATTTCTGCTGCTGGAATCTCAGTTTCTTGAAATCCGTCCATTTTCTTCAGTTATAGGTAAATGTTGCTATGGAGATGGTTGAATAAATGGAGGACATAGAAGTAAAGTGGAGGCAAACGTGGGAAAACGTTTGACCTAAAGCATTACATGAATTTTGAACTGTGAAATACATATTCAAACACTTGCGTTATAACAGTTATCTATGTGCCTGTGCTGTAATTGCTTCTCTGGTGGTCTCTTTTCAGTGAGACCATTAACTAAGATGGCGTTAATGCTGCTTCTGCTGGTGAATATATTCAAAGGCTAAGCAGTGTGCCATCAGTCATTATCTTTCTCTCCTGCTGAACAGTAATGTTCTTTACTCAGTGTGTCTTTGGTTCCCTCCAGGCTGGTGAACTTATCTTAGTCAGCACAGTTCTGACATGTCCCAGAGGAGAGGATGATGCAGGGCACAGGGATTGGCACTCGCCCGGCAATTTCAGTCACCATAGAGGTTTTGCTGATGTCCATCTCAGCTTTTCCCCTTTTGCGGATAATCTCAGTTACAGCTCTCTGATATCTAACATTAGTTTGTTGGGAATAGGCGCTGATCCAGATACTGATCCAATTATCATAACCAATATGGAAGCTTATTTAGACTGGTGATGGGCGCCAGACTCCAGATCTCATTTGATAAAAGAACTGTGAGCCAAAGCAAACATCTACAAGCTTATCCTAAGCAGATGTCCATTTCAAAATGATCCTTTTTTAGTGTATGAACTGAAAATTAAGAAATTAAGTTTGCTGTTTATGGCCATTAATATGAAAAGGAATTGCACCTGAGCTTCTATTGGTACAAATGAGGAACTCTGTTTTAAATTTGGGAACTTTACTGCCTGCCAGTCACACTGACACATCACAAGTCACCAATTTAAGAGCAGACAAGAGCCAAAGATTGTACATAATCAAGACTTTCACTTTGTATTATCTCAGGAAGTTACTGACTGTTTGTTGGGTGGTAATATAAATCCTGCTCGTGTGAAAACTCACATTCATTGTTCTGTATTTACTTCTTGAGTAGTTTCTCACAGATATTTTTCCATGTCACTCAAGCTCTGAGTGTCAGATTACCCTTTTCTTATTTGGTTTCATCCATCCGCACAGTATTTGTTTAAATAGTTTGTTATTCTCCATTTGAGCTGAAAATACTGATAAACAAATAACCTAACACAGGACCTCTGTAAGTGCAGAAGTTGTCCTGTTTTATTGCTATAAAAGGTCATGTCTAGACATTTTGTCCTCTCTTAACAGAAGTAAAAGAGAGCATATCAGGCATAATGAGTGACTTGGCTAATTTTAACTTGAACACAGAAATGTTTTGACAGCACTCTCTTTTCTCCATTGACTAATGTTGCCTTGTTGTACATACAAAAGTTTTGCTTTCACACACGACTATTTTAGCACACCATCTCATACCACAGCTGGTGTCAAAAACAGAGGGGCATGACATGCAGAGAAAAGGGGCTGCTTCTACTCTGTGGTTGACTCTCTGTAATGACGGAAATGGTGAAATATCAGACTACTTTTAATATGTGTGTACAGTATTCATTCAAACCTGTTTTGCTGCATACCCATAGGGATGCTCATAGACCAAGCTAAGGTATCACATGCAATAAAGTATCACTTGATATATATGATATACATTAATTTAAAAAGTATTTTTTCCTCAATAGGAGTGGTGGATGTTATGCAGCTTCAGTCATTATATGTGTGGGTATTTATCACCATCTGCTGGTCATATAGGGAAAAGCAGCCTACAAAGCTAGTATGCAGGAACCAAGAGAGAGAGTAAACAGGGATATACAAAGTGAGGGAAGTTAGTTTAAACACTAAACTGACAGGAAGTGAACAAATGTTACTGTCAGGGGCAGAAAGGTTGTGAATCATCAGTGGAGATGGGGAACAGCACTAAATTGTCATGGTGCCTATGCATGTGCAAACATCCCACCTTTGAATATCTAACAGGTCGCTGAATAAAATGGATGGAGAGTCAATTTAGAAGATGACAAAACACTAAAAAAACAAACAAACAAACAAACAACTTAACCATACAAAGTTTCAATTATTCACAAACTCAGAAAAGGCAGAAGAGTTTTTTTTCTCCAGAATTTTATTCTTTAAATTATTTTATAAAATCTCATTTACGTTTCAATATATATATATTTATAGATTTTTTTCACCAATTAACAATTTTGGCTATTTTCCCTTTCCACCCCCATGTATGCCCACATATTGATCGTAAGGTCCATACCCCTTCACATAGACATTGTGCAATGATCCTCAGTGCCAAGGTGGAAGGGGGGGTACATGTAGGGTTGAGGGAGAAGAGGTATGGGTTTGGGCCTTGTACAGAGCATGCCAAGAGAGGGTTTGGGAAACAGGGAATGGTAAAGGGGTTGCCTAACTACACCACCACTGTTAATATCAGTAAGATAACCACACAAAGAGGTAAAGGGAGTATTGACTTCCACAATGACTTGAGTGTGTCCGGTGTGGGTTAAACCAATCATGTTCAAATGGCTCAATGTATTCCATGACACAAAATAAAAATAGCTCTTTTGTTTTTCCAACATCAGTAATTCATCTCCACTGATGAATGTAAAGTAAGCTCCACATTAGATATTTACCTATGACAAGTCAGTTGTTCACTAAAAGATTAAAACAGTGCCCACAAACTTAGCAGCAGCCCTGAAGACTGTTTAGCCCTTTGTAGTGACCTATACAATTTATCAGTCCACTGATCCAAGTCAAATCCACGTCCCATGGTGTGCGGGTAGGTATCTATGTTGATTTTTCTCTTTCTAGTCTTCTTAAAAAGGCCAACATCCACAGACACAAGGCTAAGCTTTAGCAAAACCACAGATTTATGTTACATTAACTGTACATCCAGGCGAGCCACAGGATTCTGTTTTCTACTTCAATAAGATATTTGTTCTTCATTTGGCAATATGATCGCTCTTGCAAGATGGCTCAATACTTCTGAAAGTCGTCTTTGTTGCTGGTATGATTTGCAATGAACAGATTCGAGCAACTGAAAATATATCTATGATAAATATTCAAACTATCTAGAAAGGCTTCATTAGATGAAAACAAAAACAATTGCACACTTCCCCTAAGGTCACTCTAGACTTTTGTGATACCCAAGTTAGCTAATGTTGAATCAAGAACATCCTTCAAAGAACCCTTAAGCTACATCCAAATGGTATCAAAACTTCCCTTCTTCACGTGGTTTAAAATGATAAAGACAAAAAACACAAAACTTAGTTTTATAGGGAAGGAATCAACGTAAGTATGAGATCAGACATCACTCCCTGCAACCAAATGGGTGTAATATCTGTATGTAAAAGAAAATATATTAAATTTGACTTCCAAGCAAAACATGGTTATAATTACAGACATTAACCCCTGTAAGCCTATAGTATATATATTGGTCTACAATGTGTGATTTGCTGCATAATTCTGATAATACACCTTGTTCATTATGCTCTGTCTTAGAAACCCTGTGTGGTGATTAATCCATACGAGTGTGTATTTTTCAGTTACTCTTTCTCTTTTTCCTTAGCTCTCATAGAACAGGCTACGTATTTAATTCATGTAGCCTGGCAAAACCATGTTAATGTTTAATCTACAGGCTGGTAAAACACAGAGCAATGTAAAACTTAAAACACAGGACAGTTGAATGAGCTTAAGGCATTTAAAGGTTACTCCTGACAGAACATAAAGGCTACGGTAGCCTAAAGAGTCTGTCAAAATAACCCAGACTCAGATTTTTTTTTTTTTAAACAAAATGTGATTTAAAAGTAGCCCTTGCTAGCTGTCAACTGCATCATGCTGTATCAATTCTCCTTTTACATAAAGAATCAAAGCCTAATTACAAAAAGTACCCTCTAAATTTATGACACTCAGTTTTAAATGTTAGCAGAGTTTGTTTACCTGTGATGACCCCAACCCTGAAGTACACTAATAAATTACTTAAATGAAATTTCCACAGCAAATGGCAGCGACTTGCTTGAGGAAACTCATGCTAACCAAATAAGGCCCAAATCAAGGGTCTAAGAGAGGGATTTTAAAATCTGAAAAATAACTCACAACATTGTAAACCTAACAACCTTGGAAATTCACCACAAAACTTAAATTATTGCACACTTGGAATCAATGTGTTGTACAAGTGAGTGGACGCAACAACATGAGTCCCTGTAAAATATAGTACAATAGCCGTTTGATAAATACTATCTTTGTGAAGATAAAATAATAATAGTTTTCAAATACAGCGGAAAAAAGGCATCAATTCAACATCACTTACTTGTCATTTTTGAGCCCAAAGTCTCTTGTACTAAATTGCAAGATATTGTAAGTTGTTGCTGTCATTTTGTCTGTAGAATGAGTAAACAATTTACAGTACTTTGCAATTAAGTACGCCACCAACACAAAACACAGGCACAGAAATTACAATGAAACTCCAGCATCTTTCTGAAGGTCGTATTGAATATAGTATTTGTTATACGGCTATTGCTTAGTTATAATTTACAGGAGTTCATGTTTTTATGTCCACCCTTTGTATACAGAGAAACTGTAACCGGCTACAAAACAGAAAATCCTGTGTTATGTTGTTCAGAAGACAAATCCCACGATTATCTCACAAAATAAAAAAACCTCTGCTAACCTTTAAAAGTGACTGAATCAGTTGATTTTAAGAGGAGATGTTTTCCATTCAGCCAAAACATGACTGGCAAATTAGAGAAAAATGATGTAATAAATACAGTGTTTCATAGGCTTTTAGGGCTAGTTTGAAACCACAGTGTCAAACTGGGTGTATAAGCTGAAGCCATTTGAGGTAGACAGAAACCGTGTCAAGAGTATACACTTTCATACTGTCTAAAACCAATCAATAGGCTCTCACACTATCATAGAACCGCAATCACTTGATTTGTGGCCCAGCGTGAGACTTCCTGTGACCCCACCTGAGACTGACAGGGAACCACTGTTCTGGTAAGGGGGCACTACAACATCATGGACCATGCAGGCTTGAGGAGTGTAATGAAAGGAGGGTAGGGGGCTTGGAACTGACACAACTCAACAGGCTATTTACCAGAAAGAAGTCAACACCACAAATCTTCAACGTCTCAAGTCAACAGCAGCATTTCAACCTCAGTCATATAACCAGAAACAATTGAGGGTTAATTTACAAGGCATAATCTTTTAAATAGAATATATGGCATCTGATCATTGTCTCAATATGTCCCATTGAGATATCACCCCACACCCACAGACATAAGTTTATACCCCAAATATCCCAATGCCAGACCTCATGCCCATTTAACAGTCTCACATTGTTCTAGAGAATAGAGATTAAAAATATATACTATTGACTTATTGACTTCCAGTGTATGTTTTCTCTGTTTTTCCCTACTATTTTCAAGTTTTAAAAGATCCCCTTTGTCACAATGCAAGCTCAGAGGTCTTTTCTACACACACACACCCATACACACTCACACTCTCTCTCACACACACACACACTCACACACACATATATATACTGTATATATATATATATATATTTATATATTAGAGGAATTTTTAGCTGAGAAGTTAGGCAAAGTATATATGTTCATTTGGACGGAATTCATTCAAGATGAGAAAGAATTTAAACTCTCTTTTCTCTAGTTTCCCTTTTTGAGGAGGACAAAATTTGAGGAATTTGGGAAGCGCTACAACATCACATGACTACTCAAGAGCAGGTAGCAAGGTAAAAGGAGGAAGAAATAGATAAAAGGCCTGAACTTGTACAAGGCAGAGAGATGGGCACACGATATGGCTCTCTGTGGCATGTGCATTCCAGGGTCCTACTGACAGTAAGAGAAAATGTACAAAGTTCAAGAGAGTGTTAGAGAGAGCAAAAAGACCATCAGATAAACAACTCATTCACTATCTTCCCTTTTGAGTGGGAACAGAGCTAAAGCAATAGTGTAAGACTATGCTGCGGGTTGGAGGGGGACAAAATATTCTGCCTGATTCATCGGTACACCAGGTGAGATATGGTGCCAGATTTGAAATTGAGCTGATGGTTGGGTACAAAGCTGTGCTGGGGATTCTTTCGCGTGCACATATCCTTTGCATACAAGCCCATGCATGAGTCACATGACACCTTTGAGCAGTTCACACAGGTATGTGATGCACCTGGCTTGTTGCAAAACCCGCACCGTGATCCCCCCATGCTCATTCGCTCACTGCTGCCTCCCTTTGGCGTCGTCAAGGCAACAGATTTGCTTGGAAACAGCTTAGTGGACATGAGGGGTTTTTCCATCATCTGGGGGTGAGGATGGGGGTGAGAGTGTGAGTGAGTCAGTGTGAGGGGATGGGGGTGGAGATGGGAGTGGGAGTGAGTATTGGAGTAGACAGACAGCTTCTCCTTGACGGGGATGTATCCATCAAGGGGTCGTGGTGATTTGGGGTGGTAGTCCTGGAGGCCACAACAAGGGGAGGGGTCCACATCATGACAGGCAGCACAGAGGATCATGTCACACCTCTGGCAGGAAGCCATAGTTGAGCAGCCCAGCCCACAGCCCTGACACTTCACACTACCATGAGCTTTGAGCAGCCACCCATCCCTTGCCTCACGAGGCTCTCTGGATGGAGGTCGAGAGGGAGTCTGCCTTCCTCCCGTCCCAGCGCCACCCCTCTCAGTGTACAAGTCAATCTCATCCAAAGAGGACAGGTGGTAGGACGTGTAAGCATCAGCCGGGGGAGGTGACTGAATTGGGAAGAAATCTGCAACAGGGCTATAGGAAGGTGGAGCAACCACAGAGAAGAGAGACGCTGAGGTGCTGGGCCTGATGATCTCATCCTTCATATCCTCCTCTGCATCCACAAACAGAGGCTCCTTCCTCAGGCTCAATGAGGCCTTCAAGACAGGCTTGCTAACAGCTGCGTGCCAATGGCCAGCCCCATCTGTAACATCCACAGACTTAGACGGTCGGCTTCCTCTCCGCAGGTGGTGTGCATGAGGCCTCTCTATATCCAGCGGCCGCACAGACAGCCTAGCCATATCTGCCCCGAGGCTGTCACGCCTGCGGAGTGCCTCGGCACAGCCAGCTGCATCATCTCTGCACCCTCTACGGAGTTCCAGGGCCTCCAGCTCTGACGCTGAACCACGGGCCAGAGCCACTACCTCTCCCAGAAGACGACACTCTGCCTGGGCCAAGAAGAGCTCGAACGCCAACTGGCGGAGATGATTTGTGCCTCCTGGGTGTTCCTGCAAATGGAACTGCGAATCATGGTCACAGGCGTAGCCAATGGTGCGCATTAGAGATCGGAGTTCAGCATCAGGAATGGCAGACTGCAGATGGTACACGTACGGGCCAGTGAAGGTCTAAAAGAGAAATTAGTTAATCAGCATTAGTGTCAGTCAATTAAAACAGCTGGACACAAAAAATAAACTTAACAATCTATTCCTCTGATAGCATATAAATTCAAAATATAGGTCTGTTTTGCTACAGTATATACTAACATTATAGATGTAAACCATTTTAACCACATTAAAAAATATTAACTCACACACAGGTGTCATCTAATGATTAAGCATTTCAAAAACATGGCAAGAAATTTAAAAGGGGTAGCAGGACTGGGTTCTGCATTTTAAATTATTGTGGTGACACTACCCTTTTGTTTACATATAACACACGGAATAGTGTTACAATTAGAAAATAACATTCTAACTAACTAAATACTAAATTAAACAAGAATTATAATTATGTTACAAAATGTGTATGTTATTATTACGTCAGATGCTAATGTTGGGTAGCCTTATGTTTCTGACTTCTTTACAGAAGTAATTCAACTACGGAGACAAGGAGCTGACATTACATTTAAATCAATACGTTAATTTGCAGCCTACACATGATGACTGTGAATCTGTATATTCTGTACTGCCTCTGTACATTATCAGCCCTAAAAGATAACTGCAGTCTTTGTGACCAGTGGCACAGCTACAACAATGGAGACTGTAAACTGTGAAGATATGGACAGAGGAACATTCTTGTTTCTGCCTCAAGCTCTGAAAAATATTTAAATTGTAATATAAAGTAATACGCAATTTCTTTATTTATCTATTTATTATTTACTTTATTTATTTTAAGTTGCTTTATTTTTCAGGTGTTCATTTTGTCATTTGGAAACTGGGAAATTTAAGTCCTAAAGCAGTATTGAAAGCGGATGGTGTGTTTGTTGTCAGTTTTAAGCAGACTAAGAAAAGGTAAAAATAAAATGACAACCCTGTGAATAAACTCAACGCACCTTTATACATCTGAACTCCTTCTTCCAAGGGAAGAGCAAGAGGTTGGTGCAGATGGTTTCCAGGGTGTGGAAGGCTCTCTCCAAGCTCTTGAGGTTTCCCCCTCTCTGGCAGCGGAGGGAGTTCTCCACCACCTCATAGAAACGCACCATGCGGAAACGTTGTGCTGGATCTGGCTGGTAGGCCCCTAGCAGAGCTGTGGCTGTGGAGAGTAGGGCCTCACTGTCCTTGTGTCTGCTTTTGTCCCCTTCAGGTGCAGTTCCAGTCCCTGTGCATTCCCCTCCCTCCTCCAGCCGCCTCTCTAGTGCCGTCACATACCTCCGAAACAGGTCCTCTTTTAACTTGGCATCCATTATCAGCAGCAGACTATCAGTCAGCTGTTATACTTTTCTGAGAGAGCCTCACCCCTTTTAGCACACCCTGTACCAGGATGCTACATTCAAGCACCATTTTTTGCCACCATTATTCACTGTACACGCTGGCACACACTCAACGTTAATAACGTTTTGGAGAGGTGGAAGAGGAATGAGATGTTGCGTCCAATCAGCAGCACATCCTCTAAACAAGAGGCGCAGTTGTCTGATGCTTTCAGTTGGCGTAGCTAGGCTGCAGCCTGTAGGGATGCCTTCTGACGGGCATCTCTGGTACTGGCTCAAAGCCCGACTTGTTTCCAGACAAACAGGCCTATGTCATGCAAGATGAGGTCAGGAGAAGCTTTTGCTTCACGCTCTGTAAATGCAGAGTTGTATCTATTCCATTCCTTGGTTTCAGCATGTGTAGAGTTCAAGGTCACTCATCATGAAGACACATTCATGATCGTGTGATTCTTCTGAGCCGTCACCGAGCTGTAATGACACAGGAGAGCATTTAAAAATGTAAATCTCTCAGTCTGATGCACAAAAAGACAGAGGGAAACTTGGGCCAAATTTCTCTTTACTGTTTCACTCAGTGTTAATTCAGCCCAAAAGAAAATGCATTAGTAACTGACATCATTAAGAGAGCTTTTCCACAATCCAATGGTTCAAATAAGAGAGAGGTGTATATGTATCAGTATTTTGAGGAGCAGTGTCTGTACTCTGAGTGGGATGATGTGAGGATGCATTGTGTGGGCTATTTTATGTTGGTCGTACAGCTAATAGGTTGGGCTGGCAGATTATTATCATGATGTACGCAACCAAGAAAAAGACTAGGGGAAATACAGTGTACATAACCAGGACCGGGACTTACTGTTGACAGACATGTCCCTTTTGTCTTGCGCTCCTGTTTGCGCCAGTAAATGTGTGAGTTATCGGTACTACGTTACAGGCGTGTGACCCATGGTAGCCTGCACTTAGCAATAGTTAGCTTAAATCAAGAACGCAAAATAAGACGCATAGGTGCGTGTAAGCCTAAAATCTGCCATGAAGCATGAACCACGGCAGAGGAAGTATTGGGCTTCCCGTTCCCAAGCGTGCTGGCCGGCTATTCCAGTTACCTCACACATCAACCTTAGCAAGCATCCGTTTAGCAAGCTAGCACGCCTTAGCTGACAACATCAGCATGCCTTACGATTGCGCATCAAATGCAACAGAACCAGTCCGCCACGACCAACTTTGATATTAAAGGAGACGGTCAGAGAACAGTCCTACGTTAATTCTTCATGACTCTCAGACCCGACGAAACCCGATGCTGTGACTGGCATGGGCCCCCAGCTGAGTATAAGCTAAGCAGTGAACGCCCATTTCTGCGCAGCTGGCTAGCTAACAATTGCTTTAGCTAGCAGGGCGGTCCATTGCTAGATAGAAATCATTGGCGATTTTAGACTCAGTTAACCATACATATAGTTATTGTGGCGTGACTATTGTGCCACCAAGTCTAATTCTGCTCCAGCTGAGAGATCACACCGTTTTGTCAGAAAAACACCATCACCCGCACACCTTACCTTTAACAAGTGCTAGCCGTGGCTAGCTACGCCTCCTCAGCTGTTGGAAATTCCCATCATCACAACGCGCATGCGCTCAGTTCTGACAGTTCATCAGCATCAGGGGCCCACGTGCTGAGGAGGAAGGGATGCAGAGCCCACCAACCACATCTCTATCATTATTCAGTACGTACAAGTTGCATGAGTACAGATTTTTTTTGGAGGACAAAAATATGATCTCACGCGTGCAGTTTGTCCCTAATTCAGCAGAACATACGTGCTCACAGAAAACATTTGTCTTTAGTACTGTGCAAACGATTTAAGCACTAAAGGTAAACTGAAGATGTTTTAAAGAATGATGAATTGTAGGATTATCTAAAACTGTAATTATTAGGACGTTTTGTACTGTAAGACAAAAGAAGATATTTAGAGATGCTGCCTCAGGCTCCTGGAAATTAACTTTACCCTACTGGGGTACTTTGATGTTTTACAGACAAAACATTTTTATTGACTAATCAAGAATATAAATAAATAAATTAAAAATCGTAAGTTATAGCCCTAAATCATTGTAAACGCTGGCCGCATTGTCACTGTTACTTAACAGAGGTGAGACTTAACAAAGGTGGTCCACAGTTTTATCAGTGATGGAGAGTAACTAAGTACATCTACTCAGGTTCTTGAGTACAGTTCTGAGGTATTTTTACTTTATTTGAGTATTTCCATTTTCTGCTTTTTCACACTTAAATATTGCATTTGTGCTCTATTTTATAGCGAAAATAGCGACTTACAATAAGAAAACGAGGTTAAATCGCCATTCACAGCCTATACGTATAAAGAGGCTAGTGTTTTTAATACCTTTTCCGATTATTCATTTCTTTATTAAATCTGTGCAATATGTAGTCTTACAGTTCCTCACCAGCAGCTGGCTTTAAGAATGACAATAAAATACAACACATGTGCAAGCTACAGTGATGGACGATGGAAAATTGAGGGTCCTGTATAACGCAGTCTATATCTTAATAGAATTAAAGATGTTATTTTCCTTAATTTACTAGGCTGCTCCAGGAAAGGCTCTCAATACTCCTCCCACCCCTTGTTTTTATACACTAAGTTGGAAATGTGATCGGGTGTTGTACTGTAAGACATAACTCCGCCCTCGCGCTTAAAAAAGAAGCAGGAGCCGGTGACGTCGTTACCGGGACGGTCGGTGGGGGACTGTCTCAGTGAAGAAAAGAAATGGCGATGCTCGGAGGTTTCAGCGCAGCACAGCTCAAGAAAAACGTCTCTGACGGGAGCAGCGACGTGTCAGAATTCGTCTGTCCAGTCTGCCTCGAAATCTTCGACAGTCCCGTAAAAACACAATGCGGACATACGTGAGTATTTTACCCTTTTCTTCCGATTGTCCTCCTCTTAACCCACGTCTACCACCAGCGATGCAATGATACGAGGTGAAAATAATGGGGGGAAATGCTTGTTTTTAAACATGTCGTTTCACCAGGCTGACAAAACATCCACCACGCGTGTATCTGCCTCTGTTGTGCTCTTGTAATTCAATTTTCCTGACTTGAAAATTTGGTAAAACAGTGCCAGCTTGCTAAATCAGTTTCAGTTTTGTTTACATCAAAGAGGAGGCCTCGCCTGGGAGTTGTAGTTTACACCGCTACTGCTTGTACTCGTCAAATCACTCAACAGGACTACAAGTCCCTGCGCCCTCTTGAGGTGGGGACTTTCCATCTGATTTACAGGAAGCTCTTGTCAGAAGCTTTACAGGGATATTCCACCAAATTACATTATGCAGTTTCTCATGTCAGAGAGCGTGTTTTATTTATTATTCTGGTTGTGGTCAGGTTTTTGGAGTATCCTGTTTACATGTTGTGCATGTAAACATCTGACTCTCGGTTCAGAAACCTGAATAAGGTGTATACAACATGTAAATATCTTATCCAGGTTTCTAAACATTATTTGTAAGTGCAGAATAGATACTCCATAGTTGCTGAGATGGTGAGAAAGACACAACTGTTCCCAGATTATCAGAAACCTAGATACTTGTTTGCAGGGAGATGAATAACCTGGTTTCTTATATTCTGTGTAAAAATCACGTCCCGCATATGATCAAAACAGGATAAGACACAAAACCGAGATACTAGTGCACATGTAAACACACTCAGTGACTTGTTTCCGTCACTGTGTTCATCATCTCATTCCTTCTCCCATCTCTTGTCAGGTTTTGCCAGAGTTGTCTGCAGGAGTGTTTGCGTCCACAGAAGCCTGTTTGTGCTGTATGTAGGGCCACGCTGGGCCACTGGACCAAAGCTGCTGAACTAGAGGCCCTCATCCAATCATCTGTGGCTGCTTGCAAGGGATGTGGAGTTCAGGTATGCAAAAAATGACCTGAGACATCTGAATGAACTTTGTTGTAAACTGGATCTGGAAACTTACAAATATTTAGATGGATCACTGCCATGCACTGTGGCTAAAGATATCATAATGGCATATTAGGGTTGGGCACTGGTTGTTTTTTTGGGGGGCGATGTTTGTCATTTTATTTTGCTAATTTAATGGTCTGCCTCCTTGAGAATTCAACTCAGTAAATAATTAACCTATAAAGGGCAATTCAAGGTGTACGCCAATAGACACTGGCAGCTGGACCTGCTATGCATGTTCTTGTTGCACTGATTTCCGTCTTTCACAAAACAGGGCAGTGACTAAATGACAATTAAGCCGTCTTTAGTGGTTGCTGTCTGAGCGATTGGTGTTAAAGGCAACATCAATTCATAAAACAGAAACTGTATGTGTGGTTGTGCACCCTGATCATTTAATAGCATATGTTATCCCCACCTGTTTGTACATTTGGAAGCTGCAAGTGAGGCATCCTTCATCTGATGCCATCTGACTCAAATAGTGTTTAACAGCTGTTCAGTCTGTCTTTACAGGCAAAGTCAGCACACACCTACACAAATATATCTGGTGGTTGGACTGATGGTAGCAAGTTGAAAAATTTGAACATATTGCCCAACCCTACAACATATACTGAGCCTGAGCTTCAGTCTTTATATTCAGACAGTAGCAGAGTTCAAATTACAAACAATAGACAACAATTACATGATGCTGGTCCCGATGTGGTCGTTACAGATATGTGTTATCTCACTTTTCAGATTGGCCTTTCTCAGATGAGAAGCCACACAGCTGCCTGTTCAAAATACCAGGACTACATTGAGGAGGGAGTGAGGACCACTGCCCAGAGCCAACCTGCCATCATCAGGTGAAGTAGAAGGCAATAAGGAGTCGAGAGTAGTAAAATCATCCTGTCTCATAGTACTATAAACTGCTGGCAGTGTATTAGCATCTGATAAGTCTTCAAACTCTCAGATCTATTTCTCAAACTGGACTTCCTTGACTGTATTTTATGTCTTAGTGATCTCTGAAACAACACGCCTACAACAATGCAGTCACTTGCATTTGTTGTTTAGCTGTTTTCGGTCTAAATGCTTACTGACATATCTATCAAAGATGAAGCATTGCGTGGTGGGATTTTTTCGTGGGCAAACAGTAGAGGTGGATTTTTTAGGCCACTACATACTGTTCATTGTACAGATAATTTGGGAACTCAAATAAATCGACAGAAAGTACATACTGTGCTGTGTGCTAGGTAGCCAACAAGGAGAGATTTTTGACACAGTTCAGGACTTGCCCACTGGCACAGTTTTACATTCCATCTCGTAGGGATGGCCACAAAAAATTACAAGTATGACAGAAGGGAATTTTGGGTATATTACAACATAGGTCTTACTGTCACAGTTTTATCTAGAATCTGTACAGGATAGCATAATGTTGTTCTCACTATTATCACCGTAAATTCCACTGGAAACCCATTTACAGTCCAGTCTGATGTAGCCAAGGAAACACGGGCCTTAAACCATTTTCTTCAACAACAACTTTGTATGCTCCAGTTAACTATCTAGTTGTTAATCCCTTTGTAAACTAAACAATCAACCTGCATGATGCAGCCATAACTAAGTAGCTCAAAAAGTAATAATGGATTACAGGGGTAAAAACATTTGCTCTCATATAGACCCAAACATAACTTTGCAGTGGTGTGATAAGATGGGCCTGTGTTCTGTCCGAAACTTGTGTTTTCTTAGCCTGATTAGCCTGCTAATGAACTCTGGAAGGACGTACAAGGTCCCTCTGTGTAAGCATAATCACTATGAACATTCATTCATACCTCTGTCACCTCAGAACAGTGGGGGGGGGGGGCTCAAAGATGACAGAAGGTTTTATCAACTGCATGTGTGCCCATATTAATGCAAGTGAGAAGTATGTTCCTGTTAGTGTAATGTATTTAAAGTTTTATTGTGATGTTTGGTGCAGCAGTTCCCTTAATTTGAGACACTTTTTTCCATGGGAGACAATAAAGTAACCTGGACCTAAACCTGATAACAGACTGAACTGCCATTTTGTTTTCACTTGGAGATACAAATAAGAGAAGTTTGAGAAACAGTCTTTTGTAATGTGAACATGAAGACTTATCAGACGTTGGCCTTTTTAGTTTGTTTTACAGAGTTAGTTGGATTTTAAAAATGCCCAAATACAAAATCAGTCTATTATTTTTTATTTCTTTCCCACAGTCCTTTGCCAAATCGCTACACCTTCACCTGTCCATACTGCAACTGCCAGAACCTCGATCAGGACAGCCTGGTTGAACATTGCACTACCCAGCATGCTCGAGATGCACGCCAAGTAGTAAGAAATCCACATTACACTGTGATTCCATCAGTTGTTCTTTTTTTGGTTTTAACCATAATTTGTTCATAAATATTTTTATTTCTTCCACTCTCTATCTGTTTAGGTCTGCCCCATCTGTGCCTCGATGCCCTGGGGGGACCCTAACTACAGGAGTGCTGACTTTTTCCAGCACCTGAAGATCAGGCACACCTTCTCCTATGATACCTTTGTTGTAAGTTGAGGCCCTAAACACAACACAGGGTTTCTTTTTCTATGTTATTGATCAGTTCACTTACCCATGTATTTGCAGGACTACTCCACAGATGAGCACACAATGATCCAGGAGGCTCTACAGCGCTCCCTTTTGGACAACTGAAGTGTAAGGAACAATCCACCAGAGGCAAGATCTGAAGTGAAGTGAAGGGGAGATGGTGATGTGAAGTCTTGAGAAGACAGAACAACATACTTTATCACCATTCATCTGTCATGAGGATGGTGGTACTGTATTACCATGGGTGATCAGTTTCACAGGGAATTGGTATTGTAACTACGAATCTATAGGTTTATTATTCAGATAATGAATCAATTGCAATATGGTTAAAAAAGCATATTGTACTGTCTGATTTAGGAGTGACACTGTGTTTCTGGTGTGATAATCTCTTATCTTCCCCCAGTTGAGTCTGTAGATTTGATAGTTTGTTGAATATCTACTAAAATATGTTTATTAAGCTGTTTGTTCATTGATGACATGGTGTCATACAGCCAGAAACTTCCAAAGTTGTAATTAAAATCCCTGTTGTCAAAACTTGATGTTATAAAAGGGTTTGACCACTAGGTGGCTAATTATTGCCAGGAAACAACAAACTTCACTCAGTGAAGTCATTGGTCAAGTAATGTAAACAATAATATATAATAATCTACTCAAGAGTGACCATGCATGTTTACTCTTAAAAGAGAAGGGGGGGATTTTGTTCGTTTTTGTTTTGTGGGATTTTGTTTGTATTGTTTTTGAGTTTATTAGCAGGAAGCTCTGTCTTTTTTATGCTGTTTCTGGGTGAAGTGTGTGTGTGAGAGAGTGTATGTTCATTCTGTTTTCAGAGATCTACTGGAAAGAATAAATAATACGAGGGTCAAACAAAGCCAGAGATGGCTGTTTGCTTTATTGTAATGTTTCTCCCTTATGTCTTTGTGCCTGCTGGTAGATCTTGTTTCTGACTTCCAAAACTCATAGGGCTAAGACTTCATTCAGTGAACCAAAAGATACAAGTAGGAGGCCATCAGTGTGTCATAATTGGTTCTGTGATTTTCATTTGTCGGGAGTTTCTTTGCATGTTTATGACCATAGGAGGGCAGTAGAGTTCCACCGTTTTTTGGCCATCCATGACGGCCGCTGACCCTCACCAGCCTCCTGGCTATGTTGCAAGGCATAATTTAACACAGATTTCATTCTATAAATGTGCTTTACTCATTGTGTTGTTCTCAGCTTAGTTTTTAAACTGGGATTTGTTGAAATGCAGCATACAAAAATGTCACTGGTCTTTAGTAACTGAGGTTTTGGTGGGGTTATTTGTTATAGTTTTAACAAAATAACCGTAACTTCACTTGTTAGGCAGTTGATGACGTGACTTGTAACTTACTGTTGTGTGTTCTTTCATGCCCAGTGTCTCGGATGGTTCTTCACAAAAAAAAACAAAACCCTCCAGTCTGTTTTGCTGGTTTTCATATTCTTAATATCACTGCCAACAGTCTTGAAAAAAATATAAATATATATACATATATATATATATCAACATAGTTATTATTTGTATGCTTCCAAATACTGGTAGCATGTGAAGTAACAAGATATTTGTTTGACTTTGCTTGATTTTTGCTGGATGTTTTTATTTAAATTGTTAAAATGTGATTGTGTCCATCTATTATTTTACATTAGTGTCATTTTCCAATGACTTGTACTGATCACAACCATATTCTGTAGTACAAATCTTCACACACAGTTGCAAAGCATTTTGTCTTCTACCAACAGGTAAATAAAACTGCATACACCCAGATCAAGTAGCTCTAGAGCAGAACCTTAATGCCTTTTCACTTAGTCTTTGGTGCCACTTAGGCCTAGATGTTTGTTTCTCTTTCCAGTAAAATGTGTAATAATTTTGTATGTGTTTCTCATGTATAATGACCTTTTTTCTTTCTCAATATATCTCTCATTCTCTTTTGTCAGCCCTACTGTCATTGGGTGCTAAATCCTGATAAATTAAAGCTCTTTAATTATTTAAACCCTGGCCCCAGAAATCAGGCGCAGTGATTTATACCTGTGTGTATGAGACTTGTGGGGGAAGAAACAACAGTCGCTGCTTTGATGGATGACCACAGTGTATATGTGTGTGTGTGTGTGTAAGCGAGAGCAGTTAACAAGAAGGTAATGTGCAGGGTGCATCAGTCTAAACTCTGGATTTGCTCAGCTGTCATAATCAGGCAAAGGGCAAAAGGTGTGTGTTAGTGAAAAGAATAGTGGAATATGTTAAATAAGGCAACCTCTCTACAAACCTTTGTTCATGTATTGGAAATCAGGGCAGTGCTATGTCACACCAACAATGATCTTGCAATGTGTTTTTGCATGTATTTGAATCTGTGCTAAGTTTATGATGAAACTTAGGCCCTTCGGTGTACATTGTCCACAGGGAGAAAAAACCCTCTCATCTCCATTCTTTCCTTTGTGTGCTCCCTGTATTTGTAATTACTGTAGCTAAATGATATTACAGTTTCTCACCTAGCTCTATGGAGAATCTCTACCAACCAAACTTCTTGATGTAGTCCCCCCTTTCTTCTCTTTTCTTCTCTTTATTTCCCCTCCTGATCAGGTTTTTGCTCCTGGCACAAGGAGGAGAGACGTTAGCGGTGAGAGAACTAACGAGATACTCGAGTGCTTCTGGGCAGGAAGGAAGTCGAGCTGAAAAACATGGCAGAGAGAGAAGTCTTTCTTGTCTGTTTGGTGGCGGAGCAAAAAAAAAAGGGGGGGGGGGGGGGGCAAGGGGGGGAATAGGAATAGGAAGAAAGAGAGGGAAAAGGGGAAGAGAAGTGAACACATTGAATAAAAATTTCATAAAGTTCAGTGTGTGGTTTCTTTGATGCGAGCAATAGATAGTGTGTGCAGTCTGCAGGCTCTGTGGAGGCAGCAATTAATGCTACATGTGCCCAAAGGCACACTGCGAGAGGCGTGGGGACGGTGGCTTGTTTTAGAAGTGTGTCGCACCATCACTCTACCCTAGACACCCCTTCGCCAGCCTTTTGTTTTCTTTTAATGTATTGTAAACCCCCCCCCCCCAACCCAAGTCTCCTGTGATGAAGGCACTTTGATTGAAATCCAGCATCCCTGAACTTCTAAGTTCACGCCTCTCGGTAGCTGTGTCAACTGATATTCGCTAAGACATTTGAAGTCACAGATGAAACTACCATAAGTTCAGTCAATATTTTTGTAATATTGTTGAAATTGCACACTTTTGAGTCATGAGTCAGGGTGCAGCAGCACCTATACCCATAGACTCCTCTCTGTCTGTGTGCTTGATTTTTGGCAGCAGACTGAAGATGTTTCCTTTTGGACCAGGTCCAAATGGTTCTTCCTGGTTTAGACTATTTCACATCCATCACACAGTCCATTCTGCAGTCAGTGAGGTAGGAATTAGGATAACTGACTCATATCCATCACCTGGTGCTTTCAGTGGAGGAATATCTAACATAAAAAGAGCAATACTGTGTCTGTGGTATTAAAAATAGTTTTGTAACAGCCTGTGTGCTACAGTGAGGGTGACAAGAGATAGGAACTCCTCAAATGCCTGGAAAGTTCTCTCTCTTTTGGTCTATCTCTCTCTAGTTTTGCTGAGGCAGGTATCTGTGATGAGGTGTGGGCCGTGTGAGAAGAGCACTGGGAGTTTGTTCACCGCAAAATTCCTCAAAGTCAGGAGAAACAGGAAGAGCGGGAATCCTGCCACCCGGGCGCTGCAGCTCGGCAGGCCAGTCCTCTCAAATGTTTGAACAGAAAGTGCCAGTGGGCTTCCCCGACATCAATACAATTTTTTTTAATTTTTTTTTTTACACCAACTACTCTTCCGCTTTTAAACTCTTAACAACCGACCCCCTACCCCAGCCAGACACACACACACTTCTTGTGTTACTAGCCTAAGAGCAATGAGTCTTAACTTTGATTTTATAACGCCTGCAACCAACTTGGCCCTGTATCAGCTGAAGTGAGACTTCCACATCTTGTGTGTGCGTGCATCTATTTTTGTGCCCTCTAAAATCTGACTCCTGCCAATATTACGCCAGAGGTACTCTGCAAGGATAACACAATTTATATTTACTCTTGCTTTTAAAAGCATCCTGTGTACTTTATTATTCTAAATCAAATGCCACATATTGGAGGAGACGAATCAGTATTTGATCTGCTTTGTGTAAATCCAAGCAAGGGACTCTGAATTCCTCTTGAAGCTATTGTACATGAGTTGCTGCAAATAATGTGGGAATTAAACTCGTCATACCAGTTTTAGGAGCCTTTCTAAAAGCTTGGAAAGTTCTCAAAATCACTGTTTCTGCAGAAATATTCTCCTGGAAGTGAAAATGAATATGAAACACATTGATATAACTACCAGGAGAATTGCTAATCATTGCATCCTCATTCATTTATTTATTTATTTGAAATCCGCACAGCCACTGTACTAATATTTGAAAGTTAAGCCCTCTAAGGTGCAAATGAAAAAAAGGATAAAGTCCCTGGTGTATGTGTGCGTGTGTACACTCATGCACTGGTGCGTGTGTGCCTGTGTCACACAATGGAATAGCGGGCCAAGTGAGGCGAATGGATCTAAATTTTACTCCCCCCCACCATTTCTCTCCTGTCCCCCTGTAGACTAACTAAGATGTGTGTGTGTGTGTGTGGGAGAGAGCAAGGCCCAAGGCTATTATTCTCCCATTAATTTTTCCATTTGAAATCAAACCTCAGCGGGTGTGCATGAGGGAATCAGAGGAGGGGGAGAGGACTAGAGTGGGCATAACCTATCAGGATGGGGGGAATAAATGTTGGTTGTAGCAGCGTTAATGTCCAATAGGAAATTTAACAGTATCCTTCAAAACAGCCTGAGGAAAACAGCATGCCGCAGATATTTTTGTTTTATAGTTCAGTTCAGTTATAATAACAATGGTTGAGGACAAAGTCGTATATTTTCTGCTTTTGGCACACAGATACATAAACAGTGCACCTCACATCTGTATGGGTCTGTAAATGTTCTCATTTTACCTGTCCGTTCCACTGCAAAAACTTTCACTTCATACAGAAAATCTTACATCTTCATATTCCTCAGCACACGTACATTAGAGAAGACCTGTTGACCTTCATTCCTCCACCCTCTAACTACCCACGCAAACACACACCTCCTCTACCTCACACTTCCTTTCAAGTCTCCTTCAATTCCAATCACCACTCTCCACCCTGTTTTCCCCCAGTCTTTCTTCGAAAAAGCGCCAGTGCTTGCTAATCTGTCAATCAGATGTTGTCCTGTTGTGGCGATGATGGGGGTCCGCGATGGTGGGCCATACACCTCCAGCAGCTCACAGCTCGGTGCAGCTCGATGATTAACCAGGCAGGTAGTGAGTCAAAGTGCTGACAGCAGAAACACAGTGACAGCTGATTTGGAAGACAATGGTCCCGCTCCCTCTACTTAACTTGTCATGGCAGTCAAAGCACCTTCTCTATTAACTTCTGACGTATCTGGAAAAATGGAGAGAAACACTCATTTACTGTTTTGCACTCATAGATATTTGGACACGTTCACATTGGCACAAAGGCATATGAATACTTATAAACATTTCTAAAGATTCTTTTTCTAAGTTTGCACAAAATTATAAAATGATCTGTAAGACATTAGTAATAAAAATGTAAACTAAAGAATAAAAACTTGATGGATTGTTGATTAAAATATAAAAAAAGCAGCACAAAATTGCTTTGTAACCTGAGGAAGCTTGTTGTCAGAAGTTCCGATTTACGGCCTATGTGTTACATTAGAGTTCCATCAGAGCTTTTTGAAAGTGAATAACAGTATAATGGGCACTATTCAAGTAGTGTAAGTTGCTGCTGTGGTTGTGATATTACGGTGAATGGTTTATGGGAAACATCATGAGATCCTTCATCTGTATATCCAGAAGAAGGCTGTACAGTGTAATGTCAGAGCTCCAGAAGCGCACAAAAACAAATCCCGACATCACCTTGTCTCTCAGATTAATAGTCCAACACTTCCCAATTATTAACCGCCCCTGCAGTGTACCATTCATATTCAGAGCTATTTACCTCCCTCCACTTCCTGTGCTTTGTGTCTTGTGTCTTTACAGGAGGGAATGGATGACGCAGGCAGATCTGTCAGTCAAAACAGCAGCCCCCAACCACCGGTGGCTGCCCATAGACAGCCGTCCATACACCTCCACCGGCTCTGGTCCCTCCTCAGCTCAATGAGTAACTAACCTGCAGGTACTGAATCAAACTGCTGACAAGCATGCAGAGGGGGGTGAATGGGCAGGGAGATTTGGGGGTGGGGGGTGTAGGTGGATATAGAGAAAGATAGAAAAGGAGGGGAGGATGGAGATGACAATGGCGTCATTTTATAACCCACCTTGGTGATGTAACTTTTAACTTAACACTTAAACATTTTTTTTTTTTTCCATGTCCGTCCAGCCTCAGCCTCACATTTTCTCTTTTTTCCCCTCATTTTACCCTCTCACTCTCTAAGTGGCATCCTCTGATGGGCTGTCCCTCTCCCTCATCTTGTCTTCTTAGACAGATGAGTGCTGTCAGCGCTGCCATCACTGCCCAGCTAAACATTAATGACTCTCTTGCCTGACAAGTGTTGGCGGGGCAGAGGAGAGGTGAAAGGGGGACGCCTCTGGACAAAACCAGGGATGAAAAGGAGAAGTGATGGCTTTATCTGCTTGACAGATTCTCTTTTGTCTCTCTGAACTTGCGTATATGTATGTGTGCCATCAGCAGATTCTTGGCTCGACATGACGGTTTTATTGCCCTGTTTTTCCTCCCCTCTGAGGAGATGGACCTCTTTGTATTCCCATTGCCCCTCATCCTTCCTACTGGCATTGCTGACATTCCTTCAAGGATCTGTATGTGTGTGTGTGTGTACGCAGGCGTGTGTGTATCTGTGCTGCTACTTATTTGTAGGTTTTCTCGTGTGTTTCCTTCATATCCTCAATGTGCATTTCTTGGAGAGAACATCCTGGACTTTGATGTTGGCAACAGTGATGGTGGTGACGGCAGGTCACGGGGAAGAGTCATCCCAGAGGGACAAGTAGTGAGAGGAGAAGAGGATGGAGAGACGAGAGGAAGGGGAAGCTGAATGGAGGGAAAGGCCTCTGCTGGTGGAAGAGTCAGTGTAATCTGTAGTTCGGTTTAGATGTTGGGAAAAATACGCAATTACAATGTCACATTCAATTTTCTCCAAAGTGATATAATTGCCCTCTGGAATATCTCTTTTTAGTTATTATCCTTCTATGGTTCTGCGGCAATCCTCCTTTCTACTGTAGCCACTTTTTCCATACTTCCACTGGTCTCTGTCTCGCTCTCCATGTTGTCACTCAAGCCTATGGCCTCTTTCCCCTTTTCTCTTTTGAATTATTAACTCCCCAGCTCAGGGGAGTGAATGGGTACTGCTGAGTAGACACAGCACAGATCCGGCATCACATTGCCCACATTTCGGAAGTCCGTCCATTTAAGGGGATTACATTGGTCCCATCAGCCCCTTATCTCATGTGCACTCGCACGCAGATCCAAATGGATACATATAAACCTGTGCAGAACGTTCTGTTGTTATGAACAGCTTATAGTTGGACAGTCAGATAAACAGACAAGTGGCTATGTCTCCCTGCCAGCATTCCTTTACTGTAGAGCCGCAGGCCTCCTGTGGTTCAGCCGCCCACTCTCCTGGCTTACTTCTCCCCAGGCAGCCTCTATCTCCTCTGGATTCCCGGAGCAATGATTAACCCCAGTTCTGATCAATGCCTCTGCTGACTCTGATACATCACCAGAGCCTTGCAGCTGCCATGTAAAGGAAGCGTCAACTCTGCGCTGCTCATGACAGAGCATACCCACTCCATCACTTACATCAGGGCGGTCACACAGACACACACATGCATGCACAAGGGGGTGGCCAAAATAACAGGAACACCTGACAATACCATGCAATTCAGTATAATAGTCCTGCTCTAAATACTACTACTGTATGGTTTATTATTTGATGACGAGGAAGATTTATTAGACTGTATAATATATATATTTTTAAATATAAAATAAGCTTTTAAATATGGCTCAGTTGCTGTACAGAGATTCTGGACACACTGAATATTTAACTTAAAGATTTTTTGTGTGTAAGCAGTTTTTCAGGAGAGACAAACAGAGAGGTAAAGAGAATGAGATAAACATAGAAACAGAAGAACAAAATGAAAGGAGGAACGAAGAGAAAGATTGGCATCACTCATCACCCAGCGGTGCTTTACCTCGACAGCAGGGGGAAGCCCTGATTTCCTGAAGATGACAGGAAGCACAATAGCAGAGTGTTCTGTCAGCACATCCTACTCACAGAGCCAGGTTAATGATTCTGTAGCCACAACTGAGATGGAGAGAGGGATGAGCAGAGGGAGGAACAGGGAGGAAAAAGAGGTGGAGGAGGCTGGCATTCAGCTACACTTAGGCCATCATTACAGCTGCATTAGGAATGATGGTGTGTTTTTGTCATTTTAATTACCTTTAATCTGATCTCTTCATACTCGGGCCGTTCGTTAATGAGGCAGAACAAAAACTACATGTCACACATGTTTAGCATGCATCCGTGCTATCAGTCATACAGCTAACATGGCAGTGAGAAAAGCCCTCGACTTAAATAAGAGTTCTGCATCCCAGCAGAAAATTACAAAATAACTTGGTGACGGTCAGGAACAACAACGGTTTAAAGCACACTAGTCTATCAATGTGCTAGACACACACACACCTTACTTTGTCTTTCTTTCTTTTTAAATTTTGTAATGGCATATTTATATTTGATATTTTTATTATCACTTGATTTGGCACCTGATTGTAGTTGTAACTGTAATTTCACTGTCAGAGACAATGACTACAGAGGTAGAAAATTCTAGAAATATCAGGTCAAACTACTATAAGAGTAGAGGGTGGGGTGAGGGGGTGGGGGGCTGGGAGTACCTCCTCGGTTTGTCTCCATTCCAGGACTTGGTTAAAGTATTAACCAACTGCTGCTTAACAATATTGCTGACTGGTGTGTGGAAACAGGAGGGATCAAAGTTATCATGTAGAAGAGAAAGGCACCTTTCACTGGGCCCATACAGCTTGTCCACTCCATCTTACCAGCTCATTCAGAGCAGCTACACAGAGCAACACTTGAGACACTCCCATCCTCCCACTCCTCACCTCCCTCATTCTGCTATCATTTTTTATTCCTCATCCTTTATTTTAACATTTTCTCTTCCTGCTTTTCCACAGTCATCATTACTTCATGTACATAATATTAAATAATTATTTTATCCCCATCAGAGTAGCAACTGCATTTCCCCCTTTTGCAGTCCATCCTTTCCCTCATGACTGTCCATCCATCTCTCCATCTGTCACCTGGTGGAGTAATCGCATCCACATTTGATAAGGCTGGTTAGGTGGGTCATAAAAAGTTTATGCTTGTGATGCCAGAGTCTCATTTATTATCCCTGCTAATGTAGCAGTTGGGAGTGGGAGGAGGGCCGAAGAGACAGAAAGAGTGTGAGAGGTTGAGAGAGAGAGGCCACCACATTAAGGGATCATTACTCCTCTATAGGCTCTGTCCCTAGCTTTCAAGTCCTCTTTATGCTTTATGGCCTTGATGAAGCCAGTACTCTCTATATTTAAGTGTTCCATAGCCACTAAGAGTTCAAGACGCTTATGGCACAGGAGGTAGTTACTGTTCTCTAACCACAGAACTATTGGCTTAAGCCCTAATGCCTGTATCTATTTCCCCTGCATTTACTTCACCAGTAAACGTGAAAATGCACTGGTTTTTAAGCAGACATTGTTTAGTACTTTACAGGCCAAAGTTGCACTAATCCTAAATCTGAATTGGAATAAACTACAGTGCAAATTTGCCAGTGTTGATCACTGACTGTTGTGTCCTGACCAGCAGTTAACTTCATCATGGTCTGCTGCTGCTAGTAAAGCCAGCTATATTTCCTACATGGTGTGTATTAAAGGATAAATCTGATGATATTTAATATTGTTCTGACTAACAACTACTGTGTGTGTATCCTGACCCTGATACAGCTGATTCCAATAAGTCATGGGGCTCTATACTTGTCCAAAAACTGTCAAAAACACACTGCATGCACTGTGTGGCATGTTCTTCAATAACGATCAACATTTTGAGTTGTTCCAACACACATTGTCCTGCTGCTGTAAATACTCACTAGCTCACCAAATCCACTGCAGAGAGTCCCCAACAAATACACTAATTACTCCTGTTTGAGCAACACTGGCTAAAACCTACAGTGCCCAACTAATGATTTGATGAGCAATGATTTCACCATTTGCTTTAAAGAAAATATGTATTTGTGTCTTGTTTTTTAAATATATTAATGTCTTCAGTACAAACAAATGGGGGTGGGTCTGACTGGGAAGTTAAAAAGTATTGACAGATGAACTAACGCAATACTGCTTTTGGCCTTTTCATGGGATTTGTTCATGAATCCCATTTAATATTTGTTGAAATATTGTTTGTACTTCTCATAGATAGCTTTTCCAAACATACTCCCACATTCAAACAACAGATACCTTTTGGCTTTGTTAAAATAAAAAAATAAAAGGACCATGATGGGAACGTGCAGATGGGACGGCAAGGGAGTATGGGCATGTATGAGTGTGTTAGTGCTGGGGGGAGGCTACGCAGAGGCATAGATAGTGATAGATTGGCCTGGAACTGTGATGCAGATCCACTCATCCAAGATTGATATTCTGCCATTCTGCTTTAGGGTACGAATTAAATTGGCCCCTGTGTTAAAAGCCAGCCGATAAGTAGTGAGGCTGAGGTCGCTACATTTCCTTGGCTTTCCTCCACCTGCATCCCTGCCTGCTTCTCAGGGTACTTTACATCTCGGTCTCCATAGATAGAACTTTCCAGCATCCTGGAAATGTTCTCGGCCCTGATTTTTCACTTTATGTGCAGCTCCTGTGTTTTTCCACATAGCCTAGTAGTTTTTTAAATCAATACCTAAAGTTTTAATCACTCTCTGGTTGTTGTCTTACTAAAATTGATCATAGCATTTAATTGCATGTTTAATGTGTAATAATGCCCAGAGGCGTTACTGAGGAAGGAAGTTTAATGTCTTTGAACAATTCCAACATACTCATCTAAGCGGCCAGGTTGACAAGCTTGTCTATTTAGACCTAAACTGTACTCTGAAATGAGACAAGGTCATGAGAATACACTCCGCTGCTTATTTCTCTTTTGCTGCATTGAACAGTCACGGATATGGACACAATTTGTGTGCAAACAGTTTTGATCAAACCATTCCCATGAAAATCCTCTCACTTGACAGCAACCTGCCATATAATACTCAATTTCTCAAATGGAAATATTTGCAATAATTCAAATTGGTCTTGATCACAGTCAATCATCTCTCTCTCTCTGTCTCCGTCTCCCATTCTGCTGCATTCATACCTCTGTCAGTGTCAAATTGTTAACCCGATGTCAGCAACTTGGGCGTGTTGGACCAGTTGATGGATGGGTCTTGGTGTGGGCTTGTCCCGCATGAAACATATTCTCAGAGTCAGCTGGGGGAGAGGTGCAGCCGTGTGTCTATCCTTCACCCGACTTTTTACATGTCCATCTGTGATCATGTCCCCGGACTAGGGCAGTGTGGTGCCCTCTCTGTCACCTACTGACACCCAATGTCTCTAGTTTGGAGCCCAGATGGGTGGAGCTCTGACCCACTGTCACAAAGCAGAGAGGAAAACAAGTTCAAGTTTTTCCCTCTGCAGAATGGTAAACAGGCCTTCTCGCATCGTACATTTCCTTGTAGAGAGCTTGTCATCCTGTTCCCCTTAAACAAACCAGTAAAATTAACATAGCTCACCTAAAGGAAACATGTAATAATAATAAAGGGAGATGACACAAATTAGCATGATATATTTTTCTTTTTGTCATCGTCTGAGCAGTCTTTGATTGATGACATTTACAATTTCAATATTAAAGTCATTATCTGTTTTCATTTAATTGTCTTAAAATTAATTTTGCTTGAAGTTTGATAATTTGTGTTTCTTTAGTTGATTTTTGTCATTTTAGCGAAAGATGACCGTAATTTGAAAAATATACTGAAAACAAAGATTTCTTTTAGCTATCAGAGCTTTATCAGATACCTTAAAATTGAAGAAAAGAAAACTGTCATCAAATGATAAAACATAGCATAAGTTGTATGATTGATTGTAACCTGTTGTCTAAGTTGATTCTATACATAACCCATTACTTTGTCATCTTAAGTTGAAATGTTTTATTTTCTCTCTAAAACCCTTTTGTAATTTAGCAGAAGTTGATTATTTATTTTATTTTTTTTACACTTGAAATCATTGGGGCACTTCTGTTGGGTTGATGTATCTTTCTTACAAATCAATACAGAAAAACAGCGGCAACATTGCAACACCCTGTGCTAGGTGGGCATGGTTTGGGGCAGAGATGGCATCGCGCATGACTGATCGCTCGTCAATATCAGCGGGGATTCATCATCCTTTTCAGTAGTCATCTACTCGTCTGTCACTCACACAGCTGCTGCGTCTCTCTCCTCCACCTCTCATTTCTCTTTCTGCCCAACTTTCTCTGTTCTTTCTCTCCCTCACCATGGCGCCTGGCTAAGGCATTCCTGTCATAGTTTATGGAGGCTGGGGGTGAAAATAGGCTGAATAAAAGAAGAGTGCTGCTATGTAGGCAGGTGAGTTTAGTTACATGCCATGTGTTCTCTTTTTAGAAGGGGTTGTCACTTAATGTGTTGGGTGTCCACTCTGGCTCAGGGTCAGATTAACAAAGAGTCAGGTCCCTCTTTGCAGTGGTCTCCCCTCACAGGGGCAGCACAATGACAGGGGCGATCCATCACTTCTGTCCCCTAACAGGGTGGGGTCAGAGGGTGGAGGATGTGGGAGCTGGGCCTGGCTCCTGGCTGGCTGATGGAGGGTTGCGGAGAACAGGATGGGAGCTGGTTGGCTTCTTCGCTCTCTTCCACCACACTGAAGACCATTCAACCACCATTCTCTGCTGTGGAGATTCTGATGTTTCCATCAAGCGAGATCCGACCGCCGCCCATAGGACCCTCTAAGCCTCATGGCCCTCCTGCTTCCATATGGATCACTTTTCACAGCAGGCGCCAAACTTTTGGCTGTAAGCGTGGGAAGAAAGTGACTCTCTGAGTCTCACTCCATCTGCACACACAGAGCAAGTGGCTATAACCCAGCCCTCTGCCTGCGCCATACAGCCCTCTGAAATACTAACCACAACTGCATATTCAAAACTGTCTTGCTTGTGTTTTGTCTGAGGACACTATGTCATATCTGCTGTCAACAGTGGATCTAATGGCAATAGTCCTCTCTTTGTGTGATTGTAGAGGTTCTGGGGCATACCATGGTTACGGCACTTAAAAATGATGGCTGGTCTTTTGATAGTCATTTAATACACGGTTGCACTTTGATAGAATTTGGCAAAAGCCTCTCTGATGAGTGCTAATGCGTACTGAAAATCATATTTCCCATGGCAGCCATTTCAATCTCATCCCCTGTTTCCGAGAAAAGCTTCACGGTGACAAATGGGATGTGAGAGCACACTCTGGAGTGGCTGTGGGTCAGGTGCAGAGCAGGTTGGAGGTGTGGCAATGTGTTCCTGTTCACTGGTCCAATCATCTTCATTGATTGGGCGATGATTGAGAGGTCCTACCTTTCTTTATGATGCCAGCAGAAGGAGGTGAAGGTTGAATGAGGGTGACCCATAAAGGAAAATGGCAAATGGAGAAAATAAAAAACTCAACAATAGTCTGCTGTTTGTATTGCATTTACACATATAACAATGCACATTAACAGTCAGTTTATTGTTTAAGTTATACAATTATATATTAAAAGGTTTGGCTAATTCATTTAAGTTATTTAAGACTCCATGTTGTGCATCACATCCATAAGAGTGGGAGTCATCTTGTTAATAGATTAAGGTAGATTTGATGAAATGCTCAAGCCTCACACACTTAATAATACAGTAATTTCTGCCATTTGACATGGGAGAGTGAGGATGACACTCTTAAGGAAAGGGTGAAACAAAAGGAGGTGTGGGGTATGGGTTGAAAAAAAAAGATGAGAGAGAGGGCAAGGTGCTGGGAGGGAGGAGAGAAGAGGTGAGAGGTTTGAAGTGAGAGGGAGGGAGTTACAGGGGCTGTCCATTTGTACAAACCCTAAGAATCTGTCATGTTGGATCGTGTTTTTCTTACATGATGGAGTTGAGGTGGTTTGACAGCGGACTTTCTCTCCTTCATCCACACTGCAAATGACATTCTGATTGTGTTTGTGGGCGTTGCTGGGCCAGGGGACTCTGGGAAACTGAGCTGGGTCACGGGGTCAGGTAGAAGAGAGAGGTGGGAACACAAGAGAGAGAGAGAGAAAGTGGGGGCAGTGGGAGGGGAAGAAGCAAAAGACAAGTCAACAACAATTTAAAGCTGAAAACTGCTGGAACATATTGATCTGAAACTTCACCAATATGTGCAAAATAGACTTTGCTAATGTTGGCTGTAATTGCTTTAGCATTAACAAAGCTCACCTAGGTCAGAATGTGCAGGATTCTCCTTCAGCATATACACACAAGAACTGTGTCTAAGCTTTGCTACTTCTAGTCTCTTAAGGGCATGCTCAGACTTAAATATTTCCAACCCGTGAAATGGGCTGCTCTCTCAGAAACAATCATAACGCACAGTGCCCACAGCCTGGCGTTATAGCCTAGGTAGTCCAGGTCGGCCTGGGCCAAGCCATGGTCCCACCGGCAGGTCTATACATCCTAACCACTAACAAGGACCAAAGGAGGCGGCGGACCAAAGCTCCTCCATAAAGCACAATTACAACCTAAAGGCAGGATTTTGTGCTCTTATATGTATGTGATTTCCCCTTTACAGCTCCCAATCAATCTTAATAGGCATTGAATATTAACTGGTTGTAGGAACTGAGTGTCAACTCCATGAGTGTAAGCTAGGCCCAAAGGTTTAGCAGACAGTGAAGATGGGAGGAAAAGAGGGCGCATAGGAAGCCTCTGCAAGGTGAGGGTGGAGTGTTTACATGGAGTTTATATGCAAAAGTGGTTGCAGTCAATTACAATTACAATCATTCACCATGGGAAGGGACAACTGGGGAGTAATTGTGGTCTCAGTACCCCCTGAGCTACTACAGTAACTGCATTACAATGGGGCAAACACTGGTACGAGGTTGAGGGACAAAAAGTAAATGATCAGGATCTTTCAGGTCTGGATTGACTGATAAATCTGTAAAATGACTCAGTCTGGCAACCATTGATTAATAACATCGACCACAACAGAACCCCTTGTCTGGTCCCTCGTGCAGACCTTCCTGAAGCCCACCGTTTTAGCCCGGGCCTCCAGCAGAGACTGGGCAACTCCTGGACTCTAACCCCTGCCAGGCAATCTCTTGTCACTTGCTGCCTGCTACTGGTTAATGGGCGTGGTCTTGTGATCAGAAAGGCTTGGATGGCCGAGTCCTGCACTCTCTATGTCTGAGGCCACATGGGTCTAGTGGACTTGGGACAGATTTAGGCTGTAGTGCTGGCCCTGTGGAGAAGACCTCTGGGAGTGGAGGAGCAGGCCAGGGGCCCAGGGATAGCGGACCCCACTCCACACCTTTTAAAAGAGAACATGTTTATGGCTACTTGGAAATTGATTTGTTATTGCATGTATGGTTACCCTAGCACTTTATTGTGTTGTCTTTTTAAGTCACAGCTGGAAATTTGTACGTTGGGGTTTAGGAGTGGTGCTTGGCTGTGTGTGTTTTGTGTTGAAGAGTAAATATTAATATGTGCGTGTGCAGCCTTACAGGCATGTGTGCCTGTGTGTGTGCTGCGACAACAAGTCATGATAAGCGTGCACCTGTGGGTGCACTTTTAACTGAGTGTCCAATCATTAAGTATCAGCCTTAATGACTAAAAGCGCATAATGGGCTGGTGGAAATAAAACAACAAGATTTGGACACATTAATTCCTACAAGATTGATGTCAACAGGCAGCTTCTTTCCCCGCTCGTGTTTTCCTGCTCATGCATCTTGACTCTATTAGATGACAAATGTTTGAATATAATTTCAACTCACACACATTTAATTGGGCCAAAAAACAGTAAAATATTTCCTCTCTGCCTTTGGGGATTTTGGTTTCTTTTACATTTTAGTATAAATTTAAATGTGAGGCCAGTGAGGATCAGGAATCTGAACTGCTGATTGATCCATCACAATTGCCATCATGATAAACAATCATAGAACCAGTGAGGGATTGGTTTGTGGCTATTTTTTCAATCCATGTCACATTAAAACTGCTCCTGTCTGTCTGTCATTTTGTTCTCTCTCATGGTCACTCTGGCAGTGTTGCTGGCCGCTACAAAACCATGGCGTCAACTCAGGTTCATGTCACAGACATAATACGTCTACAAGATGTGAGCAGTTCTACCAGAAGGCGATGTTCCCTCTTTGATGATCTGAATAATTTTAGAGGCCAGAAGAATGAGTGCTACTCAGTATTCCACAATAACCAAAACAAGATTTGCAAAGCAAAGAAGAACATAATTTTTATTTATACCGATTTTCTTTTCCTCTTATCTTGAATATCATCTTATATCCCTTCAGATTTGCTCTTAAGACCCAGAGAGGTTCCAACCCCAAGTTAGCATCTAAACAGTCATAGAGACTGTTTGTCTAAAACATTCTTCTGTAATTTTGATAATCCTAGTAATTAGTTGTTTAACTTTTGTTTCCCACTCTAAATCTGTCTGGGAAAGAGCATTTGCAAAGGTCAGCAGAGCATGTCCATCTGAACTGAAGCGTGAACAACATAATAGACCGTTGCGATCTCTGTCCCCAGAAGATTTACATTCTTTTATGAAATGTCACATCAAAGTCAGGGGAGCAGCAGGTGGATGGAGGGGTGACTGACTGAAGAGTGAGTGAAAGAATCCTCACTCTGTGTGGAACAGACACAACTAGAGGGGAGGAGGTGGCCGCCACTGCTCAAAACAGACGGTTATGCAAATTGGTCTGTGATTGGTAATCGATTTACGCGATACATCGTTCACGGTTGTGGTGCATTAATGCACTGATGTAGGGCCCATACCACCTCACAGTTAAATCTGCATTAAGACAAATCAAAATTCATCTGTCCATCCTTTCTCTCTCTGCTGCCATCATCAGCCTCGTCGCATCTCCTCTGACAAAACCAAGCGTGTGTGTGTGTGTGTGGGCTCTGCGGCTGCATGTTTGTGTAGTGCCGTGTGATTTTAATGTGAGCAAATTTGGCTGATTGTTGACAACCTCCACTCCCATGCGCCCCATAGGCACAGATACCTGTATCTTAAAAGGCATGATGTAAACAGACAGAGGCATTACGCCGAACACAAATGACCTCAGACAGTGTAACAAATAGAAAAAACAAAAGTACAAATAGAAAGGTAATTCACTGATCTTTGTGATCTAATGTCTTTCTAACCTTTAACTAGCGGATCTATTTGGTTATACATTTATTTAAAAGCATACGATGATTCTATTATCCTGCTGGTAAAGAGGGGTTCATAAAAGCCTGTGTTCATCTTAATGATGGAGTGTGTTTGTATGTGTGTCTATGTACGTGCCTTGTACTCAAATCCTATTAAGCCATAGAGTGTATGTTAATGCGTGTGTTTGTGTGTGTGTGAGAGGTTGTTATTTGGCATCCCCAGGGACAGGCTTCTGCTCCTCTCTTAGGTAATGGAAGCAATGTGTCCATAATCCCAGTGAATGACTAATAAAAGTAGCGCCTTGGGCCTGTTCCTCCAGCAATATTATGGCTGGGTATTAAACTAGTGCCTGTGTAATACTGTCAAGTACTGTTTTCTCAAACACATTCACACTTTGTTATTTATTTTGTCTGCATATATCTGTATTCGCAAATAAATCCAAAGTGCTCTTTATGAAGTTGTTCTCATCGGTGTAAGCTGTTTATAAAGTCCTAGATAAATGAATCATCACATACGTATTCGGATCCAGCCAGGGCACCTGACGCTCACTGAACTACTGCCTTAATGAAACCAGCGCTGCTTGAATACTAATAAGCCATGACACAACACAGCCTCACGATGCCCTGTACTCTCTTTAAATGCTCTTTAATGGCGTGTTAGTGCTAAGACGCTCATTTAGACACTTTAATTAGACATGATGTTGACAGCAGTGTTGATTGGCCGAGCCAGGCTGTGGAGTTAGCGTGGTGGTTTGTGGGGGTCAGTGGTAGGGTTGCTGATGACTAATGTGGTCATAGTGGACACAGTGTCCAGGCTGAGGAGCTGATTAGGACAGGCGGCAGGCGGGAGGTCTCCCTTTGGCAACATGAGGTCATACCGACCTGTTCCTAACTAGTGAGGTCTATGAAAATCAAGGCCAAGAGGGGTGGGTCAGTTTGTACTAATTACAGGACAGCTGAGTTTTAACATGATCAGCCTCCTGTTTTGTGTCGATTATGTCAGTTTTGTGGGGATGATGTCACTTTGCCTGGCTCCGTTGTGATGGCTGATACTGGTGATTGGAGAATTGTGGCGTTGATGCTTTCTGACATCAGTAAAATTTTTGGTGTTGGCTAAAGTTAATGGGGAACTCCAACAATTTTACATGTTTAAGTCTCTTTACAGATATTGAGAGTGCTGCTGTGTATGAAAATGTTGTGTAAAAGCCTGTTGTGGCACCAGAGTAGGCTGTGTGGAGCTGCAGCCAGGTGATGTAACTTGAGGCAGTGTTGGCTGGAGCTGAAGACTACAGGATTTGAAATGATAAAAAATCTAGGATGTGGAGTTAAAAGGGTGCACTTACTAGTCCTCTGTGGCTCACCTCTCATCTTCGCTTGACTGTTGCAGCTCAAAGTACTGGCCGACTACTACCACAACATACATACATCTCTCTGACTGAACTGTTGGTGGCTAAAGGTTTCTGTGGGTAATGTAGGCATCAGGTTTTTTTGACCAAAGGGGAGGCAGAGCGCATGGACTGAACCTCTGGTCTGCTAGGTGGACTTTGATCTTAAAAAAAAAAACAAACATAGGGACCCAAACAAGTTATAAAAGCGCCATACTAAATCAATTACCTGTCTTTAGAGTATTCTTTTTTAAAGAAACTGTCTGATATTTGTCAACCAGGGTGTTATTCAGTATGTTTGTCCATTATATGAGTTTACTCACCACCTCCTTTAAGTTTGAAACATATGGACTCTAGCCAGAACAATGTCAGCTGAACGAGGCATGAACCTCCAGCAACAGATTTTTAAAGTTCTAAAATCATGAAACCACGTACAGAACTGCACATAGGAATGAGACTTCTATGAAGATTATCAATTCTTATTTGACATTCACATTAGGAAAAGTAGAGGTATAATTGATAAAGTCACAATTAGATTCAAATATGACAAGTAAGAATGTCTGCTGGGAAAAAGGCCTACATCCATCTGCATTTCTCTTCAGTGATACACAATCTCTTTCCATTCATCTTTGATCATACTATAAAAGGAGTGAATGGAGGTGGGGTCAGTCATCCCTCTGTCCTCTCGGCACTGTACAGCCTGGCCATGTAATTGCATGATTGATTTGGGTCTGGACATATATTTATGGCAGGCCTATTCTGGCTGTGCTTGTCACAGGCATTCAAATCCTTTAAAAGCATTGATTTGCCCTGAATTACAACAACATCAGACCTCTCACCTGTGTGGGGTGTGTGTGTGTGTGTGTGTGTTGAGTGTGGTGGTGTGAATGTGTGTGAGAGGTAAGGGTGGACCTGCCTCACATATCATAACACTCAGCTCTCACTCTCCTTTATCCGTCATCCGCCACCTCCCATTGATTTGCCCCTGTAAAGGTGTTTAATTCAATCAAGAGGAAAGTGAGTGCTGCCTGTTTTCTGGGGCCCTGTGAGTAGCGGTATGAAATAATCAGTTAGAGTGGGCCTACTGAGCCCTCTCTCTTTCTCTCTCTCTGTTTAAAGAAGTATACGTTGTCTGTTTCTGTTCTGTCTAGCATTCCTACCCTCATACACACACAAACTTATGTGCAGCAAGCCTTGGTGGTACGCCAATTCAGCTGGGCATCTCAGGCGTCAGGTGAAGTTGCGAGTTGGTCTTCAATTTAAGTAAGCAATAGATGGCTGGGTTGCTTTAGCTTGTCACTACTCAAAGTAAATGTTAGTTGCACATTATGATTATAGAATAGTGACACCACATTGACATTCAGATTGGTTCCAAAAATCTCCCTGAAAACAGAGAGCGATTTACAAAGAGGAAGCTTGTCTGCCGTGCCGAACAAATCATGACAAAACCACAACTAGCGTGAAGAGTTGAAAAGTTGACCCGTCCAAATGTAGTATTAGACAAACCAGGGAGAGGATGGGCGCGCGACACGGCTATCAGTAGATTCTCATACTTAGCAGAAAAGGTGGGCGATTGGAACAGCAGTAACTATAGAAATAAATGGTAAAGAAAAGAGTCCCATTGTTGGAGGGCGAAAGCAAAAGAGCAAGGGGAGTGATAGGGAAACTGAGGAAAAATAAAGTGAACCTCAGAGGGACTCTGACAGCGGAGAGAGCTCTGGGACTTGAAGGGTTTAAAAAACAACACTCAGTGAGCATTATTTCTACTAGATCATTAGGTAACAAAACCTACCTGCTCATAAATACTCTGAAACTTTATCCGCAATTACTGAGGTCCAAGGATTCTTATAGTTGTTTCTTGCTTTGGACAGTCCAATCTTTGCGACAGTGGTGCCAACAGTAATGTTTCCAGTGACTTGGAAACACTATGGGAAAAAGTTGAAAGTTGTCTATGCAACAAAACTTGTATATTTACATGAAATTAATGACCAAAGTTTGTTGATTTCACTAAATTCTATCTGATGTTTTTACAGTGTTTGTCATAAACCCTGCTCCTATGAGCAAGGCATCTCTTACACTGCCTCTACATTACACACACATTTCTGTCAGTGCGGTTGCTGCTAGCACTGTATGTTGTACTTCTATTCCACATGAGCTTAACAGAGTGCTCAACACACTCGGCGCACAAACATACGACACCTAACCACTGAACAATGAGGAATGAAGAAATAAAGGTCCGATTCATCAAAATCACTGAGACTCTACACCCAGTAAATTAAAACAATATTTCATAATCTCTGACAATGAGACAAGAGACAGCAATTTAGGCTGAGAGCTTCTTCTCAGCGGAGGAGAATACACAAATACACACACGCGGACACACATAATTATCAGAGTGGACATGCTCTGGAGACCCCAGACACTCCCCTAGTACCTGCCCAATCAACTGTCCAACAACAGACACCCACCCAGCCTTCATTTATCTTGTCTGTGAGTGTATGAGTGTGTGTGTGTGTATCAAGCTAATTACCACCATGAACCATCCCACACACAGACCTAACCCAGACATTGCGGCGCTGTCCAGGGACATGGGAGGTGGGTAATTAGCCTTCCATTATTACAACACACACACCACATAACACACATACACACCTAACAGTCAGTGGAGGGGCAGTAGGAGGGCCAGGAGGTTGTGTTTCTGGACTTGTTTTGGGTCTAAGGACTCTGTAGGAGGTCAAACTTAACAATCTGTGTTTAATATTGGTTGCTATTTACCACAGCATGTGATTTGGTCAGTTTTCTTCACCTTCATTCAGCAGACAACAGCTGGGCCAGTGATGGGATAGACTTTTCTGAGGCAGAATGAGAATGATTAGAATTTTTTATTTTTTTTACTTTAAGGTATTTGATGAATATTTACTAGTGTGCTTGTTTACATATCTGCTTTTTAATTGCCTTTTTGTATCGTATTTGAGTTTAATTTCTATTACTGGGCCCCCTCTATATGGTCCATCATGACCACTGCATTGAAGTTGGGAGTCATGGTCTCTCAGGTCAGATTTCAAATATCTCACACTCTGATGGACTAAAGGTCAGAAATTCTCCCTCCTGAAATTGTATCACATTCAGCAGAAAAGTCATTGCAAAATGAATAACTCATTATGTCATTAAATCAGCGGTGCACATACTCAATAATTTTCTGCATGTCACATACTGTTAGCTCTGGGTTGGTTGCAGCAATAATTGTGTTTGTGCTATAATTGTCATAATTGTGTGCAATTACATGGTTATTGTTCGTCTGTCTGAATGGAGAGCAGATAGAGGAGGATGTCAAGAATGAAACATTAGTCATCTGTGATAAAACAGCTAAAAACAACACAAACACAACTCTGCTCTGCTCTCCAAGAAATCTTCACTTTGCCAAAACTAACTCCACCGCAGGGCCGTATATAGCGTGAAGGGAAAAGGTGCAGGTGGGTTGGAGATGTAAAAAAAATCTCATAGCTCCAAGCTGGGCCAAAAAGTACTCCATCCCACAGCTGGCCCAGCTGTTGTCTAGGGGTGTGTAATTGTGTCAAAACCTTCTATTCCCTCCAGGCGCCCCCTAAAGCAGTTAGGCGCCTCCCCACATGGTCCCGGGCATCATCATTTCCCAGCAACCACCATCCATCTTGACCTGCGATTAATTCTCTTCATTTCGAGCACAGGCCATAAGTCTAAGCACATGAGTAATTTCACGACCAACACGGGGCTCCCGTAAAAGCGGGGATTGTTCATAAAAGCCCATATTAATTATATATTTTACAGCCATCTCATTGAAGGCTGTGTTTTCATCTTCATAATTACATTTTTCAACAACAGCAGAGGGCAACAAAGGAGTCTAATTATGGATTTGGCGGCAAGCTCCTTATAATAAGTCAGTAGCATCGAGCCCACGGCGGTGGTGCTAGGCGTTCTGACACACAGTGCAGGTAGCCCTACAGAATCAATGTAAGCCTCCATGTTTTAGTATTGTTACAGTAACTATGATTTTAAGCTGAAGACAATCATATTTCCAGAACATACTGAAAGCATTTGGTGGCCTGCTGGCATAAATTGTGTTGATGAAGAAGTTAGGAGATTATTGTTGTCATTGAGGCTCTGGTGATCATCACTTGTGATGGAAGTTATTGGGTCTCTGTAGTGGGCCTGTCAGCTGCTCTCCTGATGTTCAGGCAACAGCGGTCCTTCTATCAACACCTCATGCAACACAAGTGTCTCTCATGTGTCCTAAATGTGCCTATAAACCACGAGAGAAGCACCACAGATTGAACAGATTAAACAGGCTCAAACACAGTGGTGGCTCCATTTGTTTTGTTTATATCATTAGATTCACCTTTTTAAAATATGCGAGCCTGAAAAAGATCAACAGAGTGATTTTCTTAGCTGGGCCTTCGGTTTGAGTTCCCCCCTTGTGCATTCTCTCGCTGCTGGTCTGGCCTTGCAGGTCACCACCCAGTCATGATGGGTGACTGGGCCTGTGTTGTAGCCACCTACACGCCGTTAATCCAGCCTCGCACCTGCACTCCTGGAACTGAGCAGTAATGATATGCTCAAACACACATACTCCTTCAAGAGCTGCCATGATATGCTGTGATGTGAGCTGTCATGGCTGTGGTTGGTGGTAAGTTAAGGCAGAGGCTGTGTGTTAAATCATGGTGACAGGACGTCACCTTTGACTGAATTTTACTTTTGATCATTACAGAGCCTACTGCTGAAATGATTAATCCAGTTTATTGTTTGAGTAAAACTGACAGAAAACTACAATTTCAGAATTAATTAATCACAATTAAGGAAATTGCAAAACATTCACTAGTTACAAGCTTCTCCAATGCAAATATTTGTTTTATTTTCTTTGTTTTTATATGTTTGTGAATTTGGGCTTTTGGACTATTGATAAGACAAACAAGCAATCTGAAGGAATCACCTAAAGGATAGGGTCATAATTTTTTCACGTCTGTCTTAAAACAATAATCAGAATTGCTGTTATACGAATATTGAAACAGGATTTTGATTTTTTAACTATTCCTCCTTCAAAAATGTTCCAGTTAAAGCTAATAAGAGCTTTAATAATTGGGCGAATCAAGTGGGTTTCTTCTAAAGTTATGTCTTTGAAATTTAAAATTTCCTCTTTTTTTTCTTTTTTTTGTAGCCGCAGCCAAGGAAGAATTTACACAAAGACTTTTGGAAAATAATACTTGATTGGCTCAGCTTATCTTCAACGGTGAGAGTTAAGGACATATTTTGGCACACGCAATGACTGTGTTTGTCCCTGATCCTGCCCACATTTGAAAGCACATTAAAGATGTTTCTCTTAATGGGCAGTTTGAACAGGAGGAGACGGTGTAAGCAAAACCTGTTTGACTATTGTTTCTTAGACAGAAATGAAAACTGTCAACCAATCCCTTAAGGTCTGGGCAGTTGTGATTTTATAGACTTAACGATGTTCAAATAGTAGTTTGGGACTAATCATTTATCAAATGATACAGTGGAGACTAGTACAAAGAAACACATACACATAAAATGATTAACAAACATATACCATGAGGAAAGCCAAGTCTGGCTGAAACACTGAGTATTATAAAACATCCAGTGGAGCCGTGTTCAGTCACCTTCTCTTCTTCTAGAAAAAGACAGAGGACACACCAAGGCACAGAGATCATTTGTTAGGCGTTAGCAAACCGCTGTATTTGTGCGTTATCAGAAAGAACAATAACCCTAAAGTGAATTTGTGATAGGGTTTATGTGGTAATAATGGCTGCCTGGCTGACCTGGGAGGTGCAGCTATGTCACCTCCCGTCAGTGGTGTTACAGTCACTGCCAGGTGAATCCACTTCCTATTAGGCTCTTCACACTGAGGTCATATTGCAGTGGCAAGGGCCATAAGTCCTGACAGCGACCCAGACATGTGTGTGTGTGTGTGTGTTTATCCATGTGCAACAACCAGCATCCTCCTGTGTGTGCTTGTCTATATTATTAGCATGCGATATCTCTTCCTCTCCCCTCCACTCCTTCCTTGTCAAGGCCATCGGTGATCAGTAGGGGTTAAAAGTTACAAATCACCCCCCCACCCCACTCTGCCCTCCAACCCACCTCCTCCTCTTCCTCCTCCCCCTCCCATCCCCACATGTCCTCACGCTCGCCCAGGCGAGGGCCTCCAGGGGCCCGGGTCTCATTCATATTTGGGGCCACAGCTCCTGTTGAGGGTCTGCAGGGGTTCAGAGTGCAGCGGAGGGCAATTACTCCTCTGCTTTAATTGGCATTATCATTTTAGCGGGCTGACAAAGATGGATCACCCGGCAGGACCCTGCTACTGTCGGCGGGGGAGGGGAGGAGAGGGAGAAGGTGTTGTTGGCCTCGTAGGCGCGATGAGAGAGAGGATATGGGGGAGAAGAAAATGTAAGTGGAAGAGAGGAGCACAAGATGAAGGGCAGAAGCAAGGAAATAAATCTGATACTAGCATCAGCTGAACAACTTGAACAAATAACCCCCATTATACAAGAAAGGTGTGTGAAGGAATTGTGTGGGCCAGTAGCTTTCTGGGTGTGTGAGCATGTGCTAGCCCCTCATAAATGTGTGTGTATGGCTGACTATGTCAGTATGTGTGCAGGGGGAAAGGCAGCAGTAGGAGGGGGGGCGGAGGTGTATTAGTGTAACCCAGTGTGAAGCCTGGCTAGGGCCTAACGAGCAGCATGGCTATGGCTCCATAACTCAGGTCCTGTAAAGCTGTCAGTGGAATTAAGAGGCGCCCATTATAGGTGCCCATACGAGTGCCTCAATGCAAAATGCCAGTCTTCTCCTAGGGGCCAGCAGCGGCCAGATAATTTTAGCTGCCAGTGAATCATCTTCAAAGCTGGAGCTGAGCCTTTTCTGCTCTGTGATTACAGCCTCTACAGTAAGGACACATTTTACAGTATATTTCTCTTACGCTGGCTTTAATTTGTGCTTTTTGAGTTGAAGTTAGCTCTCTTCTTCCACTTCCTTTTCGTCACAGGCTCCAGGTCTCCCATTTCAGAATACATAAAAGATCCCAGAGGCTGAACCAGACAACACTACAGAAACCCAGAGATGGATCGATGAAAAATTATTATTCGGCTGTCCAGCTGAATTATTATTCTAATCATTGATAATCCCTTATTTGTCTCTTCCTGGCATCCAACAAAATCTCTCAGTCTGTTCAAAACAGCCGAGGATGGTTGATGGAAGATGATGAAGTGAGTGGAAGGAGGGGATGGGGCCCTCCCTTCCCACCTCTTTAGGGAAAGAACATGCGCAGAAGGGAGATACTGCCGCAGCGCTCTCTCTCCTTTCTCTCTTTTTCTCCTCTCCGTGATATGAAAAATGAAAACTATATAAGGGATACAATAATAAAAATGGCAGTATGGTGGACAGGCGGGCGATCCATTCTCACGCTTCTTTTGGGCTGCGTGTTAAAATGTGCTGCTCGCTGCAAGCATGCATCATATTGGAAACAAATGGGCTGTCTCCAGCATTACCTCAATTGTTCAAGCATTTGTGGGAGGCTCGGCCTGTCCAGACAACTCAGGCCTGTCCATCTGAGAGAGACATGAGAGTGGGTTATTGGGAGACGCAGTGAGAGAGAGATGCGGATGCATTGAATGGCAATAACACAGGAAAAGAACTGAGATAAAGAAAACAGGAAGCAGGAAAGATCTCTGAATCTGTAAACAATCCTAAAATGTTAAGTTTAAAAGTGAAAGAAATAGAGAGGGAGTATGATAGTTGCACAAAAATCAATTGATTAGCTGATTGAAGAAAATCAAGTAACAATTTCATTATTATTTGTCATTTATCACGTAAAGTGCGCATTTCTCTGTTCACAATTTCTCAAATAGGAGTATTATTTATATCAGTGGACATCTGTACTGGATGACAGTAACTGTGATGAAGAGGCTTGTAAGTCAAAGATTTGATTAGTTAATCATTGAAAAAATAATCAGCGTTTTTCATAAAAACTGAATTTTGGATGTCGCAGATGCTAAAATCATGAAATCTTTACATGTTTAAATAGTTATCGCAATTATAAAGAGTTCTGTTTAGATGTAAATATGTTTATTAATAGGTAGAATTTAGGAATGGAACAACGGTGAACATGTCTTAGAGCAGTCTATGAAGACTTGCTGTCCAATAGCACTGGTCTAAATGGGTTTATTAACCAGAAAGACAAGCAAATCCTCCTTTAAGTTATTTTTTGTGTTAGTGTGTGTTGCAGAGTATCACTGTCATGATGAGACATCTATTTGTTTTCTCTCTGAAGCCACTGATGATTTTTGGAAGCGGGAAGGGCAAGGGAGAAAGGGGTGTTGTGTATAAACAGGCAGAGGGAACAGAAGGAGTGAGGAGTGGGATTCACATAAAACTACAAACTCAACTCATCTCCCCACCTCATACTTGACTGATTTGGAGTTTCCCTGGGAGGCTGTGACTCGGGGACCTTCAATGAGTCGGGTAATAATTTAATTTGGCTGGATGTCTTAAGAAACCCATCACTCTCTATTCTTGATCATTTGGATTTAAAGGGTGATAAGGAACAACGCTGAGCCCTGCGAGGCTGAGGCTGGGCCTGGTGACCACACTGCTGGCTACAGCTCAGCATCTCCCATATCCTGGTAGCCAGTACAGCTGTGTGACAGAGCCCCACTCTTAAGCGGCCCTCCTGATTAGGGTGGCTCTCCACATAGCCCCTGTTTATCTCCAGTGCGATTCGTTAGCCAGGATGGGCCCATGTGGAAGTGGTTACAATATGGCACTCTGGCATAATCGGCCTCCTGTCATCATCTTGTGACGAGAGGAACCCGCCAGCTCCAGCCTGTAGCTCTTTACCATAGTCCATTTGAGACAACAGATTTAGAGAACATCCTTGGTGATAAACGGAGCGAAATGTAACTATATTTTTTTGTTATGATGATCTGTCCTTAGGATTAAACTTCCATACGATGATGGGTTTGTCAAATAACATGCTGCAGGCAAAGTGGTAATCAGTAAAAGCTTCCTCTATTGTCTCACATCACATTACAGGGGAATTTGCGATTGAGATGTATGTAACTGCATTATTACTCACAGCATCAATGTGACTGCTGTAAGTTGGGTAATATTGGCGTGTGAAACAAAGGTAACCCGATGTAAAATGAACAAAATGTAGAAAATGAATAAAGCTAAAAGGAGTAATGAAAAGAAATTGCAGGAGCATAGAAGCACAGACAGGAGAAAAAGTGAAAAGAAGAGAGAGAGAGAGAGAGAGAAGAGAGAGAGAGAGAGAGAGAGAGAGAGGGCTGGTTATTTAATTTATGTGGGGGAGTGGGAGAGGAAATTGCTTGATGATACATGGGTTTGTTAGTCAATTGATAAAGGAGAATTTCTAAAAACATTCATCACCGAGAATACAATACCATACATCACCTATTTGCAAACAACAAAGAATATGTTTATCCCTAGGAGGGACAGAATGACCCTCCTTTTACCACACACACACCTCTGGCTACCATGACTAATTAAGCCAAGAATAGACCTTAATTGGAAAAAGCTGAATTCTAAAGAAAACAACAAAATGGCAAACATCTCATCCCTTTGTTAGCAAAGTGAATGCCTTTATGTTGTTGCTGTGTAGTTATTTCTTTTTAATACAGATACATAATGCCCACATGCAAGCTTTTAGTGCAGTGGTTGTAGTAATGGAGTGCCTGGGAGAAGAGGCCCGATAAGGTGAGTGAAAAGAATCTGGTGGACCTACATGGTTAGCTGAATGTATTTATATACCTATATGTCAGGAGAAGACAGTAGGGTGTGTGTGTGTGTGCATGTAAGTGCACAAACTAAAAAAAAAGTACATCCCATGCTCTTTCTCTCTCTCTCTCACACACTTTTTCTCCTGTAATGTATTAAATGTTGAATCGTCTGATACATTGCTGCAGGCGAAATCTTTCATCTTTCCTGCCTCATTCCAATCGACTGCGGCGGAGACTTTTAAATTGTCAGGCTAGAAATTTAATTATTTAATCTGTGATCGATCGTAGTTAAAATGCAATCCTGACCCTACTTACCACCTTATATACCCCTCAACACCACCCATTAAGACTGAATGACAAAGGAAGGTGGGAAAATAATGTTTCATTCACAAAAAACCCCCACAAAAAACAATAAATTCTCTTTCCAATTCCCCACTAGCAGTTTCCATTTAATTCAACAAACAAACAAACAAATAAATAAATGTGTAAATAAATATGTGCTGCAGTGTGGGATGGGTGTTGGGTGTTTGCGTGGACGTGTATGTGTGTTAGGGTGTGCGTTGGGGATGTATTGGGGGCGTCTTTGTTGCGACTCATAGTCCAGATGGATGACTTGTACAGGGGAGTGTATTTATTTTGCGGCGAGGCGACATCAGGAGATTTGTTATTCCCTGGCGTTGCCGAGTTTTTCACATTGCTCCACATCCCTGGGACCATATTTCATCCCCACACCCCCAATCCCCAAACAGATTTATTTACAGGCTCTCTTCCTGTTCATATACACCCCCTTCCAAGACATGCATTCATACTGCTACAGACACATATACTCATGCATATATGCTATAAACAGCAGAAGTATTCAAGCACTGAGGACCACAAACACACCTTATCTGAAATCAAATGTATGAACACACGATACACTCACGTGCAAATACACACATCTCTTTATCTCTGTGCTGCAGTGCTCACTGTGGACGTTTAACAATATTGTTTCTGTTTGGTCACAATCTCTTCTAAGCAGTGGGGCTATGGTATCATATATTCCACAAAACACGGACTCCTCCTCAGCCTGGAAAGAGACGAAATAAGGAACTGAAAAAGGGTGCAACTAGGTAAGATTTGCTATAAATACCAAATGATTATTATAAATGTGCCAAGGAAACTGTGTCACAAACTTAAATTCTATTGCTAAACTGTACATTCATAAACTCAGCTACTTCACAGGAGTTTCTCTGAATGGTTAGTTTTCCCTAAACTGAACAGTTTGAAAATGGCAGCATTGCTTTTGGTGTGGGAGTATGGCGTACCTATCTGCAATTCTTCTTGTGTTATTAATTATGCTTATTAAATGGCACTCATCAGTAGACCCAGAGTCAACTCAGGGTTCGGGCTTTCAAGGAGCTCCTACATACCCATTATTAATTGAATTCATCACTTACATCAGTGTTATGAGCCTTTATGACAATTCTAGAGGTTTGAAGCTGCTCAATCCATGTTAAGGGAGTGTACAAACACATACTGTAAGTAAGCACAGGCATTCTTTCCGCCCTCACCTTTGGTCTTGTGAAACAAGTAGCTGTCGGGGGGTGGACAGTTTCCCTAGAAAGAAAGAGAGGAAGGAACAAGGCGGGGGTGGGGGGGAGAAAGAGATGGAAGTGAAAGTTAAGAAATGGCAGAGAGAACAGGCAAGAGAAGGGTGCAAACAAAAGTATAAGGCCAATCAGACCCATCCTCACCCCTCAGAAGACCAGACTTCAGACTCTTAATAAAAATTAGATGTGGTGAAATGCCAGGCACTCTGCTTAGAAATGAATAACCCGGAGATATGTGTGTGTGTGTGCATTTGCAGGAAGGAGGAGGATGTTAGGGGTTCCTCGGCCCTGGGTCTCTCCCTATCTGTGTGAGTAATGATTCAGACTGCCAGTGTAGCAGTGTCACCCCATCTATAACCATTTACACACACAGCCACACATAGAAACAAATACACACATGCGCGCACACATGCTACACACACAGAGCGAGGATTAATCAGACAGGAAACAGGGCAGGTGGATGGACACGGCAGCAGGCTGGGTTCATCCATTCAGTCCTAAAACAGACATGCTGTAAACACACAGGGAGAGCTTTAGGTGAAAGCAGATGCTGGCTGACCAGCAGCCTCAGTGACAGCTTCACTAACACAGAGGAGGAATATTACATTTTCACATATACACACTTACAGTACATGCACATAACCAGTGCCTTTCCTGCTGCCCTGCGTCTCATGGGAGAGGAATATGTACAGAGATGAGCAGATCATGTAAGCATGCAACAGTAATATCAATAACAGAGTTGACTATAAAACCATCTGCTGTATATTTATGAGCTTTAATACAGATAAGGTTGATGCACCGGCTTCTGGTGATATTTTTCAAATGATAACGTGAAAACAATTTGACTTCACAGTGAATTGTCACTGAATCAGTATACACACATGGAGCTTTAAGTGAGTTCAGGTCATTGTTTTAGCTATCAGGTCTAACTTTACTGTTTTGGTTCACTCTCACCGCTCTCAAGGTGTTGTTTTTGGCTGCAGCTTTTTGCAGAGAAAAAGCTAAAAACCCACTGTGCTTTACCTGCTCAGCACCAAACAGGAGACAGACACAGTAAGCGAGTAGCTGGTGAGAGTAAGTAAAGATTAAAGAGTAGAGTAAATAAGCAGCTGTTTGTTAACAAATACCAACTTGAAGATGATGAGATGTCAATGTAGTGTTCACATCTTGTTTCCACTGCCCCAAATAGCCAAGAAATCAGCTATTACGGAGTCTGAGGTCCAGAGGCCAATTTCTAAAAGTCTAGAATTTTAATCATATTGAGATCGATCTTAACAACATCAAGAAAACTTTATCGCTTATTTCTCTTTTTTATGTACTATAAATGCCCATATATACAATTAAAAATTATTGGCTGGTTGCTGTAATTGTTCCCTCTGCCCATACTGGCTATGAGGAGATTCCCTACTTACACGCCTCCGGTTCATCTGAAGCTACATTGAGGTGTTAATTACTCAAATCAAGTGGATATTGTCCAATTTTACTTTATATTTAAAAAATGAGTGCAGTGTGCATTTCTGCATAGAATGAGGACTGCAGATGTTGTCCCTCATCTCTTACACTGAAATCATATTAGGAGGGGATCTCCTCACAGACAGTGTGGACAGGAGAAACAATTACAACAACCAATTACTCTTTCAATGTGCATCTAAGCATGTGAGTATTGTTTTACAGCAGACTTGACAAAATGTGAACCGCCATGCGTGAGCACAATATAGTGGAAAGGAGCTATATGAGAGGACAGAGGATGTGTATTCAAATATGAATATCTTTCAATGGTAAACTGACTTTTTGACTTTACAAAATAAAATTTAACTTTAAGCATGGATAAACTTTTTGGCTCTACCTTAAATCGCCATATAACTATACAAGTTAAGAAAAACGGATACATTTTAGAATAAAGAGGAAAAATACAATAATTTTTCGAGTTCAAATGAACAAATGGTTCAGTGCAGGGATGTGTTTCTGCAAAGAATTCAACTAGTAAATAAAACAACCATTACATTAGGTGATGTAAGTGAACATGAGTCCGTCGTAAATAGTGCTTGTCCTGTGGGTTTAGAGTAGGTCGGGGTGTGGTCCAGTGGTCAGGGAAATGGCCGGATGACCTGAGCTGTGCTGAGTCATGTCCCAGGTGAGGGATAGAGCTGCCTCCACTGGGTTCCGGGACGTGCACTTAACCTGCAGTAATTACTGGAAACAACACTGAGAACATGGCAACATGGAAGTCGTGGAAGAAGATTTCAAATTACTCTGAGCCTCTTGAGGCACACTGCGGGAAAGCCAGGATTGTAATGTGGATGCTTGAGTTGGTCTCTGAACATCCCTTAGATTTAGTCCATTGAGTCCAACGCTCAAAAACAAACAAATGACGACATGTTTTCCAAATGCAATTTATGTGCTTTGTATCATAAAATCTGTAATACAGAGACAATTGTTAGATAGCCATTAGTGGCAATCAAACTTGTATGGATAATGACCTAACAATGTGAAGACACAAATGGTCAACATTGATTGGGTAGCAGTGAAAGGGAGGAGAAGAGGACCAAACCAGAGAGAAAAGCGAGAAATCAGAAGGTAGAGGGAGAGTTGTAGAAGAAATAGGTTAAAGAAAAAAAAGAGGACAGAACGAGTGGAGAAAAGAAGAAAAGGGGCAAAGAGAGAGAAAGAGAGAAGGACCCTGCGAATGAGACCCAAATGGTTGCTAAAAATCATTAATCTTGTGGGGATCTGTGTCAGCGAACGGCGGCGACACAAAGAGCTCTCGGAGCAGCAAGGAGAGCAGCTCAGTGACCCGAACCCAATTGGCTGAGAAAGGCCCACCAGGCTTTAATAGACTTTTGCTGATCCGACACTTGTTTGCTGGGAGCCACAAAGAGGCGATTGCAGGGGCTGACAGGGGCCTGCAGGCCCGGGGGCTCCCCTCCTGGCCCATGATAAATGACCCAGGGTGGGCAGGGCCAGGGCCAGGGCCAGAGGAGAGGGGTGAGAGAGCCGAGAGGCAAGGAGGTCACTCAGTGAGGGAGGGCAGACAGAGGAGGAGAGGCGAAGAAAAAAGGGAATATGGTGGAGTGGAGACTAGAGATGTTTGATAAAAGCATCATCTTTGGGTCCACGGTGAATGACAAGTCCGGAGAGATTATGAACTGCAGGGAAAGTGGCAGATAGGAGCATCCCGATCATCCTGAGTGGAGAAAAAATACAGAGAGAAAAAACAAGGTGAAAGGAGAGGTAAGGAATGAACAAGTGGAGAGGAGAGGAGAGACAATATCTGAAGAAAAAAAAAAAAGCCAGTTCGGATCTTATCCCTAAAAAGACCCCGTGCAGCATCCACCCACCTCCAGATCAATCATGCCCACACACACATGCTGCAATAAACTGACCTGGGGTCTGCTAGCTTGTATGGACAGCTTTTCTTGTGTTTGTAAGTGGACAGAGAGAGAACTAACTATGATCATAAACATTTATACTTTACACACTTGACAGGAAAGTAAAAAGTCTTCTCAGATATTACACAGAGCCATTTGAGGCCTATTAAAACCCTTTACTCTAAACATAATAACACACTGGTGCTATATATACCCTACAGTAGATGACGCATATTTTCCAGAATATTATATGAAGTGGAAATTTAATATAAGCCAGAGATATGGTCTGACAGCTCCATATGCAGACAATTAGAGAGAACCATGAACAACAAATGATGCTCCTCAACACTGACAAGTTAATGCAGGAAAGTATTTCATACACCAGAGAGATTCTGGGCAGAAGCAAAAAAGAGCCAACTATTGTATATCAGCTTTATGGACAAACATTAAGTGTATATGGGTTATTTTTAAATACGCAGGTGCTACTTGTGAGTAGAAAATACAATCATGCATTCAATACACCATAAGAATTTAGCTACTTCTATGTTTCTTTAGAATTACAGTAGCCGGTTATTGGCTTACAAAATACAGATGTAAATTGTGGTTATGACCAGAGAGTACCAGGCTTTAATTATGTTATGTCTGCACTCTGATATTTGGTTCTTGTGGCGTTGCCTACATTCTGTGGTCACACAGCCCCAGTTTGTGATAAAAACCAATGTTATGCATAAGCCTCAGCAAAGAGCCAACTGGAAGGAAGCCAAACTATTGTACATAGCATTGCAATTTACATTAATGAAATGACCACAGCAAAAGGCAGATTTATTGTTCTTTTTCTTCTGGGATTAAGCCAGTACAGTGCATAGTGACATTTATTTGTTGTTATATTTACAACACGTCAATCAGAGACATCTAATCTCAGAAAAGGCCTACAATTATGCCTTGGCCTCGCCATCATATTTTTATATCCTTTCTGCCTCTCTGTCATCTCAAAAAAGACTAAATAACTTCACTTCTGAAGTTGGAGCTGTCTGCATGGTGTTAGTGCCAAAAAAAGACTGCATGTCACTGATGATACACATCAAACTATTAGCAATGAGTAAATGCGCCACCAGAGGCGCCCTGTCACAAGAAATAAGCCCTAATTTTCCCTGCAAACACAACTACCTTCTCGCCGGGTAAATGGTGAGAGTGTAACTGCTGTGATAACACGGGAGAAGAATGTCAGAAGTAGGCGTAGGCATGAGGAAGAGAACGTGCGGGGAGGATTTCTGAAGATAAACACTGAATTTTCATTGTTAAATCGATACTTTTTCATATTAATGAGATTGCCAGAATTTGCACTTATCTCACTTCTTGTTGTTTACCCGAAAGACGCCTCAGTCAATTACCCCTGATGAGGATGTGAGCTTTGTTCGGAGACCGGCCTCTGCCTGTTTACCCAGACGACACGTCTTAATAATACATGTTTTCACAGAGATAATCGATCAGTCTGGGGGGTAAACAAGAATGCCTGAGTAACTGCACGTTGTAAACGGAAGATGTTAAATTAGTGATGCAAAAAGGGGGCCACGGTATGAATAATCAAGCTGAAATTTTAGAGACAGATGTAGGCTGCCTTAAACATGCCTGCTCAGTCACTTTCTTGGTGCTGTTATTATTATTTCATGCCAGAAAACAGAGCAAGTTAATTACTGGAAACACCTCTTTACACACTGTGATTCAGGGTTGGGAAATGGATTATACAGCTTTGCTGCTAAAATGCATTTCAAATGTGATGTAGATGTAAAATTTCGGAATGCAACTGAGCAATAATCGGTTCATTAATAACACCAGAACAAATCTGAATAATAGCAAATTGAGATCGCAGCCTTTTCTACATATTCTGGCAGTTATGTTCCATCACAGCACGTAAATCCACATGGCGGCTTTATATTGTAGTGAGAGATTTCACATTTACGTTTATTAGTTCTCCAGGTAAAAAAGTTACTTATAATCATAATATAACGTTTTAAAATCAGTAGATATTGTGTAATGAAAGCGGTTACGTGTAAAACTTTTTGGAGGCTGAAGCCGGGGCTGCACGAGCTCTGCGCGTCTCTTCTCTCCCTCCTGCGTCAAAGCCCATCAAAGCAGCACTTCCGAAAGCACCGTCTCTCATCTCCATCCCTCACTCTTCCCTCTCACGGGCCTTCCAACTCGGCTACCTCCCGTTTTGCTCTGCAGCGTTTCCAGAACATGGTCGAGGGGATCGTTAGAGTTAATCATTACGCACGGCCAAAACGGCCAAAAGACCAGCAAATGAAGTCACTGGTTTACCTCAGAGTGAGACAGAAAGTCTGATTCTGACTCTAGAAGAAAAAAAAAGTATTCCTTATAGTCATTGCATCCTCCCATACAGACGGAGTTTGAGCTCACGCAGATCCGAGGGGGTCTTGGCAACGCAGCCGGGCCTCCGGACAGCAGGTGCGCATGCATGGGTAGGTCCTGGAGCAGAATAGAAATCCATATTTTGTGAGGGGCATCGTGTCTCTTCCTGCAGACACACCATGGGCCTCCTGTGTGAAACCAGCGGGCCTGTTGCAGGTGTGAGATGTGAGCTGTGGGGAAGCTCTGCAGCCACTGCAGCCTCCGTGCGTCAACTGTTAAATGTAACATTTTAAAGGTGATTTTATTTCTGTTATTCATTCCTAAAATCCGTAGGATGGGACTCTCATTAGGGGGCGAATAAGCAAGCATCAACACTTTTTTTCGCTGTCCATAAGCACACGGATCACTTAATAGATCATTAACCACCGATATGCTGCTGACATGGACGCTTTTTTACATTTCGTCTCTCCATTACAGCCCGTTATTACCGAAGGGGGAGAGCCGCCGGCAGGCCTGCCTGGATCTATTAGACGGTGGACTCGGGCTATATTAGAGAGCATTACGACCTAATGGGGCTGCCGCCGGGTCGGCCTCGCTGGGAAGAGGTTTTAGAGCGACTCGGCTCGGCACGGCACGACTCGCTCAGGGCGCTTTTGAAGTTGGAGCCGAGAACTGAGAAGCTCGCCTGCAGGTTCAGGGAATTTAAAAAAAAAACCAAATCAGAGGAAGACTCTAAATTGAACGCTACCTGCACTTTTCTGAATGTGGGCAAAAAAACAGAAAAAGAAAGAAAAAATGAATTTGGGTGTATTAGGGTGATACCCAGGCGTTCTGAGGCTGAAGAAGAAAAATGTCTAGTGTCTAAATAGGATTAAGATATTAGAAAGATTCAGGATCTCTCTTAAAAACTAAAAATGATATAAGGAACAAATACAGTCCAGATTGGACATAAAATGGACTTTAATTAGCCTCGCATCAAAACAGCCAATTATTATAATGTAGGTTTGGTTCAAAATAATGTTGAGGCTTAAAATCAGGCTTTAAAAAAATAGACTAATAATACTAATACTAATAATACTACTAATAATAAAAATAACACGCGGTGACAAATAGGTAAGTGATAGTCTTAAATCATTCTGCTGTCTCTGTAAAGTCGTCTGCAGTTTGATTGAACGTATTTCTCATAAAACTATTAATATTCTTCGTAAAATGTTTATTGACAGTATTTAATTTTATGATTTTAGATTTTTAAAAACTTCCATGGGTGTGTGTAACGATTCAGGTTAATATTACAGCGAAGTGCGCACACACACACACAGACATACACACACACACACACACACACACACACACACACACACACACGTGTGCTTAAATTATCCAAACTATGGCTTGGAATTAAAAGTATAAACCAGGATATTACGACATTGGCCATGGTGAGCATAGGTTATGATTTATGACATGAGTTAGATTCAGAGTTCATCTATTGATACACTGCTGCACAGCTCAGACTGATGAAGAATTTAAACTAAACAAATGAGTCCTTCATTATCGGATCTCATCTTTGGCAGCCTCCTCTTACATCCAGCCTGATCAATAGGCTCTGGTCGCGGCTGTACTCAACCGTGGATATGAGGTGGAAACGAAATGATAATCCGATCGATCTCTCAAATTGACTCATTTACAAGCAGTTTCTTTTTGCAGGGAAGCGAGACATTTGCTAACACCACTTCTCCCTTTTTTTGTCTCGTCAGACAATTAAAATACAGATTAAATCAATGAGAACACGCACACACACATTCTGGAGGATCTGATCCTATTTTGGCCAAACTACCTGTTAGACAGTGTCAGTGAGGTGATTAAACGTGACGCTCTGTGTTTATGAGACTTAAATGACACAGATTAATTGCTGTCAGTCATAATTGCAGGATGTGACCTTTAAAACGAGCAATAAGCGTCGGAGATAAAAAAAAAAAAAAAAAAAAAAAATCCAAGCACCAAATAAAAGGAAATGTGTATGAGCAGCATCTCAGCAGCTTCACACCGGTTCATGTGTTGCCCACGCAGGGGCAGCCTTGAGCCTGTTTTCTGGTGAATCCCCTGTTGTGAGATGCTGTACGGTGTGAAACAAACTGTCCGAGCCAAGAGGAGCCTGATGTGGGAACCTGGGAGTAATAACAGGCTCTGAACAAAGTCAACTTTCCTTTCACCAGACAGAACTACACTTTAGCCATTATGATTATAACACAAGCTCACACAAATACACTCAGGAGTGCTGTGGTCGTGATATACTAAAGTTATTAAACAAAAAAGAAGAAAAATACATGAAATTCAGCGCAGCAACGTCACCATATTGTCACCACTGAGGGTCACAAACATAAGAATTATATAGGTTTTATTAGGATTGTTGACTAAAAAATCTGACTGTGAGCCAAGTGCGTTTATGTCTGCAACATGAACAGCGGGATATCACAAAGTTATGTGTCCTTGTTGGCAAGAAAGGTCAAGATTCAACTTTTCAACACTGTTAAAATTTGACAAACAGTATCACTTTGTTGTCGACCTTTTTTGTTCTTGGCAAATCCGGTCTTACCAGTGACTGGAGATCTTGTGATTTTTTTAAATGTAAACTTACAGGACCACCAGGTGTAAAAGTAATTTAATTAGACAAATAAGTGATTTCTATTATATTTAAATCGTTAAAATAATTAAGGGAGATCAGTTTATGTCCAGGACAAATCAAGTTGTTTCATGCACTTTGATCACCAATTACGTTGTGGCAAAACTAAGGGTATGGTATCCTTTGCTTTTGTTTCTATAGTGACACATGTTTTCTGGAAAATGATACAAAGTGTATTTGGGAGCAAGTGGAACAGTTTTTATCACCAAATTTTTCCACGCTGTCTTTTTTTATAAACTGAGTATGTTTTCTAAGGGCTTGTTGTGCTATTAGAGAATTTTCATTGAGCTCTCGGGAATGGAGCCGTTAACACTCACATTTCTCTCACTGAGATCTGAATGTGCCGCGAAAGAACCGCGGGTATAACGTCCATGAAGTGAAGGCATTTCTCTCTCTCCCTCTCCCTCTACTTTCCTCCCCACCTTCTGCTTTTAGGGAAGTCGGTCAGCTGACTGTCTGAAGCTGTCAAGACCGTACTGCGAGCCCTCCTCTCCCCCGTTCTCCTCCTCCTCCTCCCTCTTCCTCTATTTCAGCAGCAGAGCCCCGCTCCCATTGGAGAGCCGAGCGCCGAGGATCCTGCCTATCGGCTCGACGTCACGGTGCGCTATAAGGATAAAGCGGTCGCTGGCTCCAAGCGCAGTCTGCTGGATACCAGAGAGTGGGAGGGAGTAAGAGAGGCGAGCCTTTGAATCTCTGCGGTGCAGAGCTGGAAAAGCTGCTTCTCAGCGAAAATCAGACGCCCTATTTACTCTGCTTATTTGCTCCTGTTATTTTCCTGGAGAAAAAAAGGGACTTACAACCAAGAAGTTGCAACGAGGACTGGTGCCCGTCTCAGCGAGCAAGCGTGGTATTTCTTTTATTATTATTATTTATGCAGATTTTTTTTTTTTTGTGAACATACTTCTACTGAAGGGACTGAGGTTTTTACTTTTGCACTGAGACGCATTGCTTTCTACCTCCTGCCTGGTCTCTCTGCCAGATTATCCGAGCAGAAGTAGGCTACATGACGCAAACCTTGTGCAGAGCATTAGTCTGAAAGTTTTTCCTCCACTACTTTTTTCTTTTTCCTTTTTTTCCTCCACCAATCACGCGGTGTTTCATGCTACAGCAAGTCAGTGCACAGCGGTGGAGGAGCCAAAAGAACTATTGTATGAAACAAGAAAGGAGAGAAGAGACGCTGATTAATAAGTCAGTTTTTGCGACGCTTGCAAGTACCTTTGCATATCTGCAAAAGAGTCGCGACAGCAACATGAGTGCAGAGCTGAGCATGGGTCCGGAGCTACCCAGCAGCCCTCTGGCTCTGGAATATGTCAATGATTTTGACCTGATGAAGTTTGACGTGAAGAAGGAAGGCCTGGCCGGGCTGGAGCGCAACGGGGTGCGCCAGTGTAACCGCCTCCAACCCCAAGGCTCTGTGTCCTCCACCCCCATCAGTACACCCTGCAGCTCGGTGCCCTCTTCACCCAGCTTCAGCCCCACAGAGCAGAAAAACCACCTAGAGGAGCTGTACTGGATGCCGAACGGCGGGTACCATCAGCAAATAGACCCGCAGACGCTAAGCCTGACCCCAGAGGACGCGGTGGAGGCCCTGATTGGAGCCACAGCTCACGGCCACCCTCCGCCTCCGCACGTCCAACAGCAGCTGCAGCAGCAAGGCGCTTTCGAGGGCTACAGGGGCCCGCATCACCACCACAGCCACCACGGCCACGGCCAGCAGCACCATCATCCATATGCGGGGGGCATCCCGCACCACGCCGAGGAACTGTCCGGGCACCCTGGCGGACACAACCACCCACACAGCCAGCATCACCATCACCACAGCCAGGATCCCGACAGCCCGTCCCCGGTCTCCCCAGACTCCCACCAGCCGCTCCATCACCACCGCCACCACCATCACCACCATCCGCACGGCCACCTGAGCCAATCAGCGGCGCACCACAGCTCCGGGGGTGGACTCAGCGTGGAGGACCGCTTCTCCGACGAGCAGCTGGTGTCCATGTCGGTGAGGGAGCTCAACAGACACCTACGGGGCTTCACCAAGGACGAGGTCATCCGCCTCAAGCAGAAGAGGAGGACCCTGAAGAACCGGGGCTACGCGCAGTCCTGTCGGTTCAAGCGGGTGCAGCAGAAGCACGTGCTGGAGAACGAGAAGACGCAGCTGATGAACCAGGTGGAGCAGCTGAAGGCGGAGATCAGCCGCCTGGCGAGGGAGAGGGACGCCTACAAACTCAAGTGTGAGAAACTGACGGGGTCAGGGGCCAATAATGGGTTCCGCGAGGCTGGCTCAACCAGTGACAACCCTTCATCACCAGAGTTTTTCATGTGAGTTGTCATAGCCTTTTCTTGTGAACCCCCTTCACAACAAACTTTTCCCTTCCACCCCCACCTTTCCTTTCTCCACAAATGACTGACTGGCTGATGAGCAAACGATAATAATCCACACCTCCCATACTGTTTATGATTATACGAATAACGGTAACAATTATATTCATATTAGAAGAATAATCCATCAAATAGTATTCTCATATATAATCATCTCTCCATCCACGTGTCAACTGAGATACAAAGAGCAATGTAGAGTGTCTGATCAGTCGCAGCATCTTTGTAGATTAGTTGCTTGTAGTGAAGAGACTTTTTTTCTTCTTCAAAGAAGAGGATCGGCTGATGATGAACTTTTTTTTCTCGCTCTCTCTCTCCTTTGAGGCTACAGCTTTTAAATAATCTGTAAGTAGTGTGGGATGGCATCGAGGCAGTTGTCTTGTAATTTTGTTCTCTAAAATGATGACATTGTTATGAAACAACAACAAGTAGGCCTGGCCCCGCAGCCTGCAACTCATGAGACTCACATCCGACAAGTGGGCCCGTAATCTGAGAAAATCTCCAAAAGCAAGACTCCACTTTTATGCAAATTTAACTTCTGTCTACTAACCCGTCACAGGGGGGGGGGACATTTTATGCAACATCTCATTGATTTATTGCCTGCTTGGTTATATTCGAATATATATTGAAAACAAAAAATCTGCATTAAATATTAATCCTGCATGCTGGACATGTACGGTAATAATTTCTATTTTGTACTTTCATCTTCTCGTGTATATTAAGAGCATGTTGTTGATCTGCGCTTCTCCATAGTTTTTTGGGGGGTTAGAGAAATGCAGCGGGGACAGAACAGCAGGACTGCCGGTGCAGTATCATATGGTGTGGGTTTTCTTTTTGAGCTTGTAAATATTATGCAACCGCAAAACTGCACAACAAGATTGAGGAGGCTGGTTTGAACTTCTTTCTTTCTTTGTGTTGTGTTTTTATTTCATTTATTTTTTATGATTTTTTTTTATCATTTGGGGGTTTTGATTGAGAGAGGAGTGTATTTTTCAATTGCATTTACATACAACAAACTTTGTGTGTCGAGTGCACTTTTTGGATAATTTGTAAGTTTTCATTTTGAATTTTGTGCAGACCTCCCTCCAGGAAGACATACTATGATATTATATCGTAATATTATTTAAGACAGGCCTGAGTGCAACGTTTTGGAGCAATATCTGGACACATGTGTGGAGCTGAGGAGACAAACATGTGGCCACGATATTATTAGACCCAGACTGCACAGAGGAAGGCTATTGCGCACCAAGACGAGGTTACAAGTTTTCTACATAGCGTTTAACACACACACACAGTGAGGGTTAGTGCTCTCTGTCATTTTAATTCAACGTGGCTTTTGTGCCACTAATTCAGAAAAGTATTGTCTGCCTTTCTATTAACTCTTAAACAAACCACATCAAACCCAAACTTAACCTTTTCCTCTCATTCCAATTGGCGGCCACCTGTAGCATATTTTCACTGGGCCTAATATTAAGGATTTATATTTTTAACTATACTTGGGGGGGAAAAAAAGGTGCAACAACTTACTTGTCAGGGGTTTTATGTAAAGTCAATATTTAGATAACGCAAGCGTTTTCATACAAAGTTTGACTATTAATGCTCTATGTTTTCCTGATTTTTTTTCTGCCGGTCAGTAAAAAAGGGGATTCAGGTTGTGCAAATTCTCAAAATGAAAACAATATGTACGTTATGTAATATGTTTTTTGTCTGTTTTATTATTATTTGATGATTCTGGTTCTGCTGGCCAGATGCATAGTTAAAAGTTTTTATTTTAATGATTTAAATTAACAAACTGTCAGATCATATCGAATAAGCATGGTGCTTGCATTTGAAAACTATTGTTGAAAAGTCACGCATTTAACAATCTTTTGGTTTGTTACTGATTCAACTGTGTTGAAATCGAACTGAAACTGCAGCAGCGGGTTGTTGTCATGTTTTCACTGATTCCATGTAACTTTGCGATGATGGGGATCAATTTTCAATCCTGTTTATATAAATAATAGTTAAACACTTAAATTTGAACTGTTTCATTCAGGCTGGTTTCTGTTGTGTCTTATTTTTTGGTTGTTTTTGGAAGAAATGGTTTCCTATTTTGCTTATTAAAGTCATTCAAATGGCAATTATTACCTCTCAGACCTTTTTTTCACTGCCGTCTTAGGAAAAGATCTGCGATATGATGACAACATCAGGCGTAGACTGTAGAGTCGTATTAACAACATATAACCAGTAATTAATAACCCCACACACTGTACTGACAGTAGCGCCAGGGCACACTCACTCGATGCCAGAAAATTTGAAAAAAGAAAAGACTGTTGCACTGCAGAGCTTTGGGAAAATTATTTTCTCTTTTAAGAACTCATTTGCGCCGACCTTTAAATTGCTTGTATTTCATTCATCCTTGGCGTTTATTTTATTTTCAGGCATAAGAATGACGTGGAAACTTTGGATCAAAGCCTACTGGCCCACTGTGATTAGATCACAGGGTCTGGCCGTTTATGAGGCGCTGCAGGGAGATTCCTGTACATGCTGCTGGCCTCTGCTGGCATGCTGACTTCTGCAGAAACCCCGCCGTCACAGGAGCGCACGGTAAAAGGAGATCTTTGACCTTGCAACATACCGGGGAAGAGATGAAAACCTCAGATTTACATTATGTGGTAAAATATTTTTTTTAGTTTTCGGCGTGCATGGCTTTGAATACACTTAAAGGCTCAATCTGGGTTGTTACACAATTTGAGCCTTTAAAAAAAAGAGTCTGACCCATGTCGCCTAATGCGCTGAGCCAGACCTCAGCTTCAAAATAATCCTCTGTGCGCGCCTGCGGGTGTGATATTTTTATCGTTAACATTAATGGAATTTATGATCACCATGTGTCAACACAGTGGTGATATCTTACAAGTCTGCATTCCCTCTAATCACTGCTGCATGCAGATATGCGCATAAAAAAAATCAAGTTCGGGATTTTTTAAATTTTTTTTTATTTTTTTGTTATTGTTGCTGCTTTGCTTTATATATAACCGCGCAGCGTTAAGAATAAAAAAACCTCCGTGATTTCTACGCACAAATATATCAACAAACACTGTCGTTCTTCAATCTGTGTGTCCGGATAGTATGACAGTAGAAGCAGAGAAGTGGGAGAAGAAGAAAGGAGTAAGCGTTGATCTGGTCCCGGTCTAGAGTTTCTGGTGTCAGAACATTATCTGCCCCGTGTCTGCACATTCTCAAGGACAAAACCGCTAGGCAGAGAATCAACCAATGAGACCCAAGGAAGGCGACTCTAGTTTACATTCTCTCTCTCTCTCTCTCTCTCTCTCTCTCTCTCTGGACAGCCACTGCAGCCTGGGGGCATGAGTGCAGCTGGGGTGAACCAGGAGAAAGAGGCCCATGTATTTACAGTTATGATAATAACCCAAAAATAACAAAAACAAGTGGTTAGTTGTCTATAGAAGGTCCCTTTCACCTTCCTCTTCTGCAGATTTTATATAGAAGCTGCTGTGTGGGTGACTGAGTCAGACACACAGAGGAGGAAAACTGCCTTTGTGCATTATGTACAGTATCATATGGTCTATCATGATTTCAGAACTCAACACACATGCTGACTCTTAGCTGGATGCAGAGAAATGAAAGGGAAAGAGCCTCACAGAGAAATGAAACAAATAACTAAACAATTAGTTCCATTAAATGTCTTTAAAAGCTGCCAACAATTTCATTAGGGAGGCTTAAATTCTCCGTGCACCTCCTTTATGATGAATCTCTGAAAGCAACAAATTTACGATTGACCATTTGAAAAAAGTCAATCCTAATAATGTTGTGACTGTGATCTATAAATGAACACACACAAGTGGATCGACTAAAGTGTATCTGTTAGATTTTGCTGCATTATTACCAACTGTGTCATCACTGACTTGTGAATCATTTGTGCACAATTATTATGGTGCAGAGAGGTCAGATTCTTACCTAAAGGAAGTGTTTAAAAGTTTGTATAAAGAAGAGTGTGTTTTTGTTGAGAGCCAATGACCTATAGTGCTTCATGGAGAAATGTATGGTGGAAAATTGTGAAAGGAAAAGGAAAGTGAAAGTAGGGGAGAAAGAGGCAGATGGGGAAAGTAGAGGAAAACATCAGCCTCAGCTCAGCGGAAGAGCCAAGGACACAGTGACCAGGCGTACTGTAATGATTTTAGTCTCCGATCACACATTCACGCCCCCCCACAGAGATCCTATCTGCATTCAGCCTGCTCTGCCAGCCTCCAGCTCCTTGTATCAGCATCAGCAGCAGCAGCAGCAGCAGCAGCACTGAAGGGCCCAGGGACGACAGTCCCAAACCTGGCCTGCTTCTATTCATTGCCCTGGACCTCAAAACCCTTTTAAGCTCAAGTCCGCTACAGCAGAAACTCTCCAAGCATTAGTCTCGGCCCTGCTGTAGGTATTTCAAAGCCTGTGTGCGCACATTTCTGCCTGCTCTGTACATTCAGACCTGAAACGCCATGAACTCATTTGCATCTTGCATAATTTGTAAAAAGAAAGTGAGTTTATCTTTTTGCTAATTTTACTATATTTGCTCCACTGGTTATGGTTATTGTAATTACGAGCAGCGTCTATATGGTTTGAACTCCTTCTGTGCTATCGTCTTGATTGAATTAGTTACTTTTAGATAAAATTCCATTTAGCTGTGTTTCACATACACACAGATACACACATACACGCACAAACACACACTAGCGGTCCAGCCCACTGCCACACCAGCAGTCCATTGACTTTCATTGGAAGTGACTTCCCTGCTACTCTAAATCACAATGATTTCCTGGGGAATTAAAGCAGGCTTTTCCCAGGAGACACACACTAGAGAGCATTAACCAGTCATAGGGAGGGTTTTTCAGCATGTGCATGTGGATGTGTTCACCTACCAACACAAAGAGAATAGGGGATGTAAGAAATATGTTGTTCTAATTAGCCTTTGTCTGTTTGTGTTTTTATTTGTACTATTGAGCGTTGTCAGTCTCTACTTGGCCTTGAAAATGTTTCCTTGTGTTTTCCAAGTGCTCATCATATCACATAGGCATGTGTGCAAGTGTGTGTGTGTTTCAGACTAGCTGTTGGAATCTCACAGTTTTCAGTGCGCTGGACTGGACTCAGCAGCAATCAATCTTCACCATCTTCTTCTCCTCGTCTATCCCTCATCCCTCACTCTCCATCCTTCCCTTCATCTTCTCTCCTTCAATCCTCAGCTGAGCCTGGTCCTGTCTGGAGTTCAGGTCATGACAGCGTTGCAGCGTCTCGTATTCATCTTTAGCCTGTTACACAAATGTGAAAACAGACACTCTTAAATAATTACACACAAATAATCTCATCACTCTTTTGACTAACGAGGCACAGACTGGAACAAACAGGTGGACATAAATATACTTTCTTACAGTGTGTGCCCATTACGTGTGGCTATATAAAGAAACACACACGCATATAAACAAAAACATGCGTGGCAGGCACACTAAAACTTGTGGTTACTTCTTATTTTGCATGCAACATTTTGTTGTGGGAAATTGCAACTGGCAGAAAATATCATTTTACACATATGCGTGCCCAAGGCTCGACAGTAACTCTACAACTTTTTATGACTGTATGTTCATGTTATACTGTAATTACATCAACATAAGTGATAATATCTCAAAAAGCTCCATTTCCACATGGCTGGAGACGAGAAGTAGTCGCTCCTTTCCGCTGACCTCATCTACCGCAGTCTCTCTTTATGATGAATTTGTACCTTCATGGTCACAACCAGTCAATGGTCTGTATGATGGATACCTATGGCCATGGCCGCAGTGAGTCGATGAAAGTGACCCATGTGTACGTCTCTGCTTCCGGGATATGAAACCCAATTCCGGGTGGGATTGATCCATGTCTGGCCACTGCGGGGATAAGGCCAGAGGGACAAGATAAGAGCAGACACCGAGCGGTCAATGATACGTTTGAACCATCAACCTCTACTGCAAACAGGACGCTATGGTGACTTTTAAAGGTATACAGACCATATTTCATCAGGACACATGAAAGGCGCTTGCTGCTGTTAAAGCACTGCTGACTTTCACTGGAAACATGGTGAAGGAAGAATTCAGATCCTTTACTGAACCAAAAAAGCAACAATATTGTAATATAAAAACACAGAATTACAATCAAAGTTTTGCACTGACAATGTCACTTAAGTAAAAGTGCACAAGTGTAACAAAATAAATGAGTACTTAAAGTAAAAGTACCCAATGCATAAACTTGTCCCATGTGAGCAATATACTATATATTATATTACTGGATTATGATTACTTAGTTAGTCAAGGTGGAGCTAATACTGGTAGTTCCATCTATAACAAGCTATAATATTTTACAAGCTCATTATATGCAAAGGTAAGAAGTAACAATTGTTGTTAAATAAATGTACCTGTAGTGGAGTAAAAAGTACAATATTTCCATCTGAAATGTAGAGGAGTAAAAGTATAAAGTGGCATGAAAGTATTGCAAATTTGCAGTTAAGAACAGTACTTGTAAATGTACTTAATTACATTCAGTCGCTGCTGAAAATGAAGTAACATAATGCAGAATCATCTTGGGGGCACAAAGCATGAATTTGATCCATTTAGTGTCGAAACAATTAGTCAATTATGAACCAAAATGCAAAACATGTCCTTGTTCCAGGGCAACAAAAATTAGAATATGCATTAGTCTTTTTTTATATCATAGTTAATTAAATAGCTTTGATACTGATGTTCAGATAAAACAAACTATCTGAGGACGTCATTGTGGGCTCTCAGAAACAGTGACGCACCTTTTCACTAACCTGGACAATCCAGTTTCTGACAATAACTGTTAATAAAAAAGTGAATTCAAATTCAATGTACATCAAATTTCAAAGCCAATTATCTTGATTAAAATGTCTATAATGATTGTTTTGTATGATCTGGTACGATGTACATGGATAACCTACCATTCAGTGAACTATACTGAGTACCAGGACTGGCTTGAATGAGCGCGGTTTGTATGCTTTGTGCATGTGTACTATATCATCTCCACCCTGTGTACTGTGCTCTGGCCTGTTGTCGCCCTAAGATGTGAGGTAAATAATTGAATGGATCCATTAATAAATAAAGTGCAGGGGAAGAGAAGGAGAGGAGCGATGGGTTAGACAAGTCACTCATCTTTACAATCACTGCTCAGGGAGTGGCATGACTGCAAACACAATGCCACTTCTCCCTCTCTCTGCACTCCTTTTTTTCTCTAGGAGGTGTCTGGACATAATAAGCATTAGCTCTAGTGAACTCCAACTCTGAGCTCGGAGCAGGATGTGGCATTTCAACACATTTCCTCTCTGATCCACTGGGACAAGGCTACTTCCTGTAAAACAGGTGGAGGGAGGTAACATGGAGCTACCACCACCGCGCCAGGCCAAGTCTACCTTCAACCCAGCCAAACAGTTTTCCAGTAGGTAGATTACAACTGGTGAGTGTTATTCCTATATGCTACAGCTGGTGTTTAATATAAAAACCAGCCAAGGGAGCTGTAAGTGGAAAGGCGAATATGAAGTTGTGGTTTTGAACCATATACAATTTTAAGACGATTCATTATCGGCTATTGAAAAACTGCAGTAGTTTGCTGAAAATATGTTTCCCGTTAGATGCCTTTTTGGGTGATTACAATTTTATCTTCTACCTCAAGAATACTGACACTGAACCAGACTTTTGTATTTATTTCTGCCTGTGTTTGTCCGCTGTTTGGGAAACAAATCAGAAAATGTGATTCTGCGACGAAATACAGAATAAAGAGTTTGAATCCAAGTTCCACCGACAAATCAAAAAAGCAGCCCTCAAATCACATCACTGCTCTTACATGCCCAGTAAGTGTTTTTTTTTTTTGTCTCTACTAATTCTATACTAATGCTCACTCACTGCTTTCTACTTTCTCTCTCACTCATTCACCCCATTTCTCGCATTCGCTCTCTTGCTTTCCCCTTGTTTTCTCTTTCTCCCGGCCTTCTTTTTTATTTTACAGCCTGATCTCTATTTAGATTTCCTCGTTTGGAGTTGCCACAACGCTCCCCGCTGCCAACATCTGTAAGTGGTTTGGAGGCAAGAGACACTATGGAAAAACATCAAAAAATAAAAAGAGCAGAACGGCACTCCACTACCAGGGGTTAGATAGAACAGAGACTGTGAAAAGGATGGGCCGGGCTCTGACCACTGGAAACATAAGTCCGGTGGAGGGAGATACTGCTAAGGTCCAGCCAGGGAAAGATGCCATGCATATCTCTAGTGTGTTTTGTGGCTGTGTCATATCTCTGCTTGGTGCAAAACATGAATGTAATAATTTGGCACATACTGTACTCTAGCTTTGAGCGAGGTGGAGGTGGAGTTCCTGAGACCCCACAGTTTAATATGGGATTGACCCACGTGTCAGGTTTTAGGCAGATTGACTCCTGTTTCGCAGCACTTTAAAGAGATTGTGTTATTGTAAGACTAGGGGCGTAGATACTGGGCGGGAGCTAATGAGGGCCTCTCCCAGCTGCCAGCCTGATCAGTGCTCACCGTCCTGCTGATACCATGCCTGCCAGGCATTACTGTGGCATAGAGGTCAGTGTTGGTGGGCAGTGACAGCCACGTAGTTGATAGAGTGGTAGGAGTTTCAGAGTGCTGTGTACTCAGGCATTCAGTGTATCGGCCTGTGGAGCACACAGCCTTATACACATGTGCAAGGGGGGTGAGAGAGAGGAGAGTTTGCATAGGCCCTGGCTAGGTAATGAGGGATGATTACGCCAAAGTTTAGGTGGTGGAGGAAGAGAGGCAATGAAAATACAGGGCAGGAGGAAGGAACATGTGGTCTGTGATCATGTATACACATACCACGACCACACACAAGCTCCCTCTGTCTCCTGATTGGTGCAGAGTTGGCCTCTGTATGTCTTCTTGGCCCGCTGTCCTTTAATTCGGAGGTCAGAGAGACAGATGTGTGTGGTAAGGGGCGGAGGGGAACATGGCGAGTGTGAGGTATTGGTTGAAAGTCTACATGCTCAGCCCAGCACCTTAAGAGGTAGAGAGTGGAATATTGAAGAGTGCAAAGTGTTTTGTAGGTCAGACTGTCGGTGCCATGTAAAGTAGAAGAAGAAGGGATAGTGTTTCGTCTGGAAGTCCCTTGACAGATTGTTGGCAATGCTATATGACCTTCAAGAGTAGAAACTACTGGGAGCATTACCCAGTAGAGGAGTGTGCTATTGATAGGGCTTCCCTTTGCATGAGCTGCTCTCTCTATTCCTCTATAAGTAGGCATTTTACCAGGATAAAAAGGACTCAGCCTGTACTGGCACTCTGTTGGGCTTTTGCACAGATGGCCAGCTGGCGCAATTTTACACCTCCTAGCCATTAAAACCACACTATCTCTACTATTTATAAGCTTAGTAGAGCCTCGCTTCCAGTTATGAGGTGAGGAGCAGGCACTTACAGCTTAGAATTTTCCAAAACAGTACTGAGCATCCCAACCCCTACTGGAAGAACAAGGCGGCAAAAGAGATGAAACTATATTCCATAATGAGGCAGAGCAGAATCAGCATGAGGAAAAGGTACATAAATACTGCCAAACTGAGGGATTCTGGTACGCAGCTCCGTGTGGTGGCATTTCCAGCATGATCTCAACCACAATCCTAAGAGGGTTAGCATGTTCTAATCAATTTCTAAAGCATAATGTTGAAAATAGACTGCAATGATGGCATCTTTCTTTGGAAGCAGGTTTTAAAGTTAGTACATGGCTCTTAAGACGTGTCTGGATGCTAAAAGGACACTGACTGTCTCAGAGTTATTATTAACATAATGATATAATACCACCTATATGGACTGCTATTTAAAATATAAAGCAAAGTAGCTTGAAGTCTGCAGTTTGGCCCAAGGCTGTCAAGGAATTTGAGGATATGTGGAGCGGAGTTCAGGCTCATTTCAGGTTCAGACTTGAAACAGAAGTTAGCTTGGATTTGGGAATTGGTAGTAAAACTTGATAAATAGGCTGAATAAGATGTACATCAGACAATTTTGCTTCATCTCATCATACATCAAAGAGGACGGTAAGTCAACAGGCTGCAACTTGCTCACCATAAGTTTGACTGCTCTTTGGGCAGAGAGTTATAGAGTATAAAATCAGTCTTTTGTTGTGTTTTTTCTACATCACAGTAACTGACTTTTGGCCGACTTTAAAACATTGGCCTTGGTAACAACAAAAGGTTTTTTTTGTTGCCGCCAGCTCTGCTTCCAATTACTGTAATGCAGTGTCGGTGCAACTGTTTTACTAGTTTGGAAAGATGAGGATTCAATATGATCACTGAATCATCTTGTTATCACTGACTATTCTTGTAAAAGTTGACCAAACGATAATAAAAGTACAATTCACCACCACAAAGCAAAGCAGTTATATTGGTGTTTAGCTAGACATGGCCATGCCCGTATTTAATGCTGTTGTCAAATGATATTAGCCCATGAACAATCTGGCAAATCGTTACTTGATGCTCAAGAGAAAAGCCTGTACTAAAACCAGGGAACATGTAGTTTGGGATTTTGTGTGTGAGCTAAGAGCGAAAATCTTTTAGATCAAAGGTTCACAAGAGACTTTCTCCAGTATCTATATATCTCCTCCCATTAAATTCATGCTCCCGTGAAACTTGTAAAGGGGGTTAGGCAAGCTGGGCTATGGGAAGGCTGGCTGTGGTCAGACCATAGTCCTTAAAAGAGAGAGAGGAGCAAAGCAAGGAGAAGAAGATAGGAGGGAGAAAAGTAAAGTACTTTTAAATTTGAATCATTTACCTATGAACACGTATGCACGTGACAGGCACACGTGGTAAGATATCTACATGCACAAATGCGCTCGACTGTTCCAGCGAGGTGCTGGGTTAATACGCTGGTGGAACAGCCACCGCACGTTAATTTCCCTTCACGCTTCATGCTGAGGAAACACAGAGCTCTAATTGATGCGCAACAACTGCTGACCCAGACTCAGGGATAAGGTCACAATGATGCACACACAGAAACACACATTTGTATACAAACCGTGAAATGTACAACTTCCAAATTCACAAAAAGTGAATACACACAACTCCAGTTGAACCATCTGAGGTTTCCAAATAGCTATAAGCAGGCTTTTGTAAAGGCAAGAGGGTTTAGGTAAAGCTTCAAAGTCATCCACTACACACATGGAATGGGACGCCCAGGGTAGTAATTTCTGTGTCGTCCTTGGGTTTTGAGAAGCATTTGGGAATGTGTGTGGCGTCTGCGACAGGAGAACCTTCTGCGCACAGATAGATCATCCTGTATAGCCCGCTGACAAGGCAAGGGCGATGCTGGCCATGGAAAAAAAAAGGAGGGAGAAAGAGGAAAGTAGTTGCAACCCAAACCACTCTCTTTCACACTTCTCGGTCTCTTGGTTCCAGGTCTTTCCTCTCTCCATACCTCCTTTCTCCCTTTCCACAGAGGAATCCAGTCTCCAAGGATTGGTTTTGAAGGTGTGATCCTAGAACTGTACTACCATGGCTCTGTTGCTGCTGGCTACCTCCCTACCCTCCTCCATCACCCTCACTCTCTCCACCCTCCGCCTCCCACCTCCTGGCCTCAGGGGCCTGGATCCCATTTTAACCAAGAGTGCGTGCTCCAAATCCAGCCCGGCTTGAAGAATTCTGCCGTAGGTCTTGCTGGCTGTCCCACTAAAATGTAATACAGAGAGACAAGGAGGGAATTGGAAGAGAAGAGCAAAGGGGATGACATAAGAAGAAACAAGGAGGTGTGTTTAATACATCTACGTTTAGTGTCAGACAGAGATTAGGAGGGAGATGCCAGACTCCACTGGGCAAAAGTTTTTACTAAACTAGCCCCCTTCCTAAATAATCTCCCTTCTCTCCCACAAAATTGTTTATTTTCCTTTCATTTCATCCTCACACCTCTTCCCTTTTTCCATCCCACTCCCTCTTCCTCCCCTCTCTCCATCCCAAGGCAAGCTCATGGACTCGGCCAGGACTGGCTCGGTACACCCCAACACACAAACACACACGCTGGGTGCCACACCCAGGCACATACCTGCTCACTTAAACAGAGGGTCCTTCACTCAATGCCTTAGAGTAGAGCAGGAAAAGACAGAGAATGACAAACAGACAGAGGGAGGAAAGAAAGAGAAAAGAGGCAGATAAAGAGAGGGAGTGAACTGGAGGGATGTGCATTCCTTTGGCTTGTCTGGCCTGGGAGCGCAAGAGATGCTGGGTTATTGTCTGGTTTATTATCCCAAGCCATATGGGCTGGGTGCTTTTTGAAGTGGTGGAATACATTTGAGTGTGTAAAGTGTGTGCATCTGTGTGTGTGTGTCTATCAGGGTAAGGCAGAAAGTGTGATTAAACTTGTGTGTTCCAGGCCACAATAACCTGAGGAACCACACTTTCAGATTACTGCTTTCAATAAAACATAAAGAGCTTCCAGTACCTCCTACATACTAATACATACCACATTTACTCACATGCACATACAAATTTACATGTTTCGGTAATTTAGCTATTTGTGATATAAATGGTTTAATTGCAACTTAATTGTAATTACATGCTGGTATGGTACCATGCAGTGTGTTTCTTTTATATGACTCCATTTGATATTGAAGTATATCCAGTTTATTGCAACTTCAATTTGGATTTGCATAGCTGATATTGTCCATGATAACTTTGGTAATTACAAAGTAATTGCTGAACTGTGGGAACACATAAACAATGTGCTACAACAAAATCCAACAAGGCAAAAATTTACATTTGGTCAGATGGACTAGATGGGACACAAGTACATAGTTTAGCTTAGATTAATCTAAACTAATTTTGTGTGGAGTAAAACCCAAAAGGTGCACCTGAAAAAATAATAATAATTTTTCTGTAAGTGATGTATGCAAGTACACAGTATATAGAATAATCTCACCTGTATAGACAGTTATCCTGCTGCTATATGTTTAAGTTTCATTTCTAAATAGTGCTGCAGAATGAGAGTTACTGAGAACCAGACAAATTTCTATATGTTAAAACAGTCATAAAGTTGAGCCTGAATTGGTAGATGCTTATAATGGACAGTTTCAATTATAATTTTACTGTCCACCTTTGTTTTCTTAACGGGTTGGGGACTGTTAAAAAACCGTATGTTCATTTTACTGCCTGATGATTCTCATGCACATATAGCCTGACCATGAAGGATGAGAATAGAGAGAATATTAGATTTGAAGGGAAACTTAATGCACAGCATGGCCTTCAGAAGAATGAGAAAATGATGTTTTGAATGTATCTGCAAGTAGTAAAACTGAACGACCATTAAAATGTTAATTTTAAAATATCAGATCTTGCAGCAGGCAAATGTGCGCCAATGTCTGGCATATCTCAGGCACGGCAGCACTTGGGTTGCATAGGAAAAGATTGTGGTCTGTCGAATAAAAAAAAGTCAGCACCGGGGAACTATTATCTTCCAACCGTAGGAAAGGTGCTTTGTTCCTGCCATCTAACCACATCTAGTCTGATGTGAACCAGGTCCTAAACAAATTCCTGTGCTGTATGTCGCAATCACCCGACTACCTCCGCAACCTGGTAAAATAATGGTGCTTCATTCCTGCAATGCTGCTCTGAACATATTCCAGGCAGGATACTGCTTTTTTTTTACCAACAATTGGGAAACAATTTAGTAATATATAAATATAATTCCTAGGAGATAGGGTTGTATTCCAGACCAGCTTATATTGTCCAGGATCATAATGCTAATATTCTAATGGACAAAAGTTAAGACCAAGTTGTACAACTTGAGTTATCTCTTTAAATTTACAGCCAATCAGCAAATTCAAAGGCCACATCTTTATTTTCGTGCATTCCCAGTTGCTTCCACCAAATTTTCTGACTTTCATCTAATCACCTTTCTGGTTTCTCCTGCCTGCCCTTCCAACACTACAAGGGCCTACAGTGTTCATTGTGTGTCTGGCAACGCTGCTGAGGGTCTGCAAAGCAACAGCAGCCATCTAGCCTGCAACCGGATTTGAGTCTTAAACCCATATCCAAGGACATATCACCGGGATTAGCATCAAGGAAAATACCAGTACACACACACACCTGCCACACAGAAAAAGGAGTATACACTCATATGTTCCATAGCACAGCGACAGCACATACATCGGTAGTTCTTTCCTTATTTTCTGAGGGCGCCTTAATAATAAATCAACTAGCATGAAAACACACACTCAACTATTATATCTGGTATGTTATGGCAGCACAGCCAGGATGATTGCTTTGTATCACTAACCCGAATAGTTCAGTGTTAATTTGAGCAGTCATTATTTGACTATTTGAAACTAACAGCCTCCAGTGTTCGTCTAGCTCTGCCAATTCAAACACTTTGAGTTGGAGATGAGGGTTCAAATGAGGGATTGGGCGGTGAGGGGAAGGATGGTACAACTGAAGGACCCAGGAGGCAGAGGAGGGTGTTAGTATAGTGGATCTGCTGTACTGCATTTAAAATCAAAAGCTGTACCACCTCTAGTCCACAGCAGCAGGAGCATCAGAGGAAGCACGGCCTTTCCTTCCTGTGCCTTTCACACTGTCACAACACGCATGAGCCATAAAACTCTGCGGCCCTGTCCAACATATAGAGGGGAAAGAGAGCGAAAAAGAGAGAGGGGTTAGCTTGCAAGCGTGGAACATGTGTGTGTGATTTGTGGCGTGCAGCACATACCATTTAATTGACACAATCGCCTTCTTCTGTTTGGCGCGGAGTTGTTTTCTACTGGGAGGGAAACAAGGAGCAATTGAGGGCGAGATTTCGAGAAAACAGCTGAGGTGAGAGAGGAGGAGAAGTGGCCTCACAGCAGTAAAGGGTACTGGGACAGTGGATGTTCAGTATGGGCTGGTGCCCTCCACGGGGGAGCAGAGGAAGGACACTTCTCTACCCTACATTCTGCACCTGGCTCTGGTTCTCTGGCAAGCAGCCATTCCCTTGCTTCCCCGTTTCGCCCTGTGATATCCATCCACTGCTCAACAGCACCTTAGCTTCCCTCAGTTGTCCCTCTCTGTCAGTCCCAGAGTTGTCAGCAGCCTCATCCTTCACAGGGTGGAGTTCTCCTTGGTAATGCTGTGTGATTCATGCAAGCAGAGAAACAGCATATCATTGGATCAAACTGAGGATAATGTCAATAAAAAGCGATCATTTACACAAGAACGTTTTATGGATTTCCATAACAGTAATTGTCAGCTACTCACAAATAACATATCCCAATCATTACTTTGTGTACTGGTGGAAGAAGACTGCAGCTGCCTTTCAATTAACAGATAATAAAACAAGCTTACATGCTTGGAAAGTCTGAAAGAGAACTCCTAGAACCGAAGTTTATGAAACAATCTGCAAATTTCACTGAGTTTCCTTTAGCTGAATATAGCAGAGATGGGCCATCTCACCTATTACCTCTGAGCTGAACTGTATTACCTCTGCTTATGATCCTAAGTAACCACTTCCCTGGGGAAATGCTTGTTAATGGTGAATAATGTTTACATTAGCTTCATCATCAGTTATTTGACATATCACATTCATATGACTTAGCAGTTCTTATGTGAATATCCCCTTCCCAAGTCTGTCAGACTTTATACATCCACTGATCCTTCATTTACAAATGCTGTCCTAAAAAAATGTTGTGTGACCATTTCCAGCTTGTCATTCATCAAATGTAGTGTATTAAAAAGGCTTTTTCAGTGACAAATGGCTACCTAATGTCTTATACTCAGTGTCATTACAATGTCAGCATTAGTTTTTCAGAAAAAGTAGCTTTTGGAAAAAAGTGTTTACATTGCATTTCTATAATAACAAGAGGATAAAATTGAGCATATATCATGAATAACTTACCGACTATAGCTTTAAAATTGTATTCAATTAAAATCACTCCACATTTGCTCTCTGTTAAGTATTGATTTTGAATGATTTAAATATCAAATCCTCACCACATCTAAGCTTAAAAGGTGACTTTGAAAAGTTTTGCTCCTTTGTAGAGGAGAGCAGGTGTAGTCAGCTGCTGGTACAATGAATTCCAAGTGCAGTCATGACAAAAGATGAATGAATAAATAAGTGTCAAAACTTATGAACAAAAACGTCTTAAACTGCCTCCTGAAGCATATTCCACTTATCTGCTGTTGATCTGTATTTTCAGTATGTTTCAAACAATTCTTGCTTTGCTAATGAACAGAAATGCACGACACATTTCTGACTCTTCCCCCATACTACTACAACTACCACACACTACCACAAAACAAGAAGGATGTGCTGCTGAATGCAAAATAAACTACAATTAAAAAAGATTAAAGCACCCACACACTTGCATACCATGTACCAAATGTATTATCTAAAAGAAACAGCTATAAAAAGATAAAGTCTGAGCATCACAAAAGCTCCAAAAATTAGACATTAGGTTCAATAAAAATGAAAAAGACCTGAAGAGCCATATCAGTATATCATTTTCAGGCCATTCATATGTGAAGGGGTCAACCCACTTTCCCGGAGAGAGACTGGTGTAACATGAATGCTCGAAAATGCAGAAGCCTGAGGAGTGTTTTTCGAGAATGCGCCCCATGAGCAGTGTTCACGGGAATGGAAGACAAGACACGTAAGAACATAGTATCCAGTTGTCTTAACACATCCATGATGAAGAGGCCACAGCGCTGCAATCCTATGACAGCAAAAGAAGCACCATCCTAACCTATATACTACTCATAAAATATATAACTCCATTGTTTTTATGCCAAATACTTGCATAACAAATCAAAATACACACAATATAAAACAGTGGGGATCAGGGATAGATGTGTACACAGGTGGTGGACACACACGTACATACACACGCAAAACACTCTCTTTCCATAGAGTCCTGAGGTGGGAACGGTGCCAAACCAACACTTCATTTCAATTCCAAATCCGAGGCCTGACTTTGACCTTTCAGCACAAAACTAGTTACAGACTCACTCTCAGCTCTTCCCTCTTCTGGCCTGTTGTGCTGCTTGTCAACACATATTCCCTGCCTTCATCTTGCCCACAATTATAATCTGTATTTTCTCTTTCCCTTTCACTTCTGCATTTACTTATCCCCTCACACCTCATCTTCTGACAACTTCCTAAAGTCTCTTCATCAGTAACCGTAAGTGACTTGTACAGCTCATCCTTGGTCGCTTCCTGTTTCCTCTGGCCTTCCTGTCTCTGAGAGTTCTGTGGAATGCCACCTCTCATCATTATGGGACATTGACACATCTGTTGTCAAAAAATGTGAGAGCATTTCTCTGCACTGTTAAATTGTCAATGCTGATTGTGTGAAAAAAGGAAGAATAGAGGTAGGAGTAAAAGTGAGAAAAGTGAGAAAAAAGGGTGTGGGTAGAGCAATGAGTATGCAAACTGATAAGGTCACATTTTATAAATAACCACATTAGGAGCCAAAGTCAATAATACCACTAATGATGCCAAAAATTGCTACAGGTATATCTCTAGGACACATCAGAAATTTATTTATTTCAGGATGTGATAGTGACATAACCAGTGACATAAGAGCATCAGTAGTATCACACAATGAGATTTACAATCATTTCTCACTTCATCTTCCAAACGTTGTGTTTTCTGATCACCAAATGGCAGTTACACAACACTAGTGATGGAGGGTGAGGGTGTGTTGCTCTAAGCCAGGGGAAGGGCGTGTGAGTGTAAAATAACACCAAAAACTACACCAAAGGAAGAGAGGAGATGGAGAAAAAAAGAGGGGGAGGAAAGCGGGAGGTGAGGAGGGGGTACCCAGGCGGGTGTTCCAAAAACCTGTCAAGGTATTTCCTTTTGCAAACACAAAATTTGTGGGACTGTACAGCAGAGGCATGCCGATACTCACACACATACATAAAATCCAGCATGTTACGCTAAAAATACACAGCAGTGGTCAACAGTACAACTTTGATTTAACACATTCTTTGATTGGGTAGGTCTGCAGGCCAACTCCTCTTTTCCTGTGCAGCAGTGAGTCTGCCGTCCACAGCTGTACGAACACACACACGCACATGCACACTAACCAATTTAATGAGCCATTCAATACCCCCACAAGCTCCAGACTTTGTGCGCCTCCTCACCAGTGTCCAAGTCCCTCGGTATCTCATTCCTTTAACACCCCCACTCCAGATACACTCACACACACATAATTCCTTCATTTGGTCAATGTCTCGTCACTCCTAATTCTACCACACATACGCCTGCATGCTTCAACATAAATATGTACACACCTACGCACACACAGACACACACTATGTCCCACTGCTCCCCTTCTACGGCAGCTGTAGTCCACCCAATGTGTTTACATAGTCTGCTGAACCAAGACAGAAAGAGAGGGAGAGAGAGAGAGAGAGAGAGAGAGAGAGAGAGAGAGAGAGACTGTATTGGATGGACAGACCAAGGCTGTTTGTCTGAAGGGGCTTTCCTGTTCTCACAGGAAATGGTAAAAGAGGGGGAAACCAGGAGCAGGAGAGGCGTAAGCAAGATGAAAATAAATGAGACAACAAACCAAATCATATGAGAAAGAGACCAGGAGAATGAGGAGAAGGAGACAGACGGACAGCAGCAAAGAAAAGGTCATAGGGGCTCATGTAAACATCTGCCCTGTTGTTCAGATAAGCCACAAGACAGCGAGCGAAAGACTGGGAATCATGGTCTCCTCACCTCCGCTGCCTCTTTCACACACACTTCCCGTGGCAGGTTAGATCACAGATTAGACTGTTATGCAAACCTGCAGGGTATTATAACAGCAATGTTGTGTTTTGCATTTCAGCTTTGCCACCTGTGGTTGTTGACTCAAAAGCTAAAGCTCAGTGTGGACTGTGGCCTCTTCATAGCAGATGTCTCAATTTTTCACACTATTATTTTTTTAAATCAATCCAACACACAGCTTTGAGTGGATGTAAATTATTTACCTATGATGTGTGTGTTTTCTTGTTGCAGTGCCAGTGTGGTCATGTCGGGTGGGTCTGTGGTGTGTAGTTTGTGCCCTCTGGTCATTGACGGGGGTTAACAGTGTGTCTGCCATGGCAGGCTGTCTACACCAGATGACTCAAAATGTGTGTGTCCATGTACGTGTTTGATGGTGGTGGTGGTAGCGGAAGGAAGTAAACAGCCATGAATCACTTAATATTGATTCAAAGCTGCTAATTACTCCTCAGTATCCTCAGGTTAAGACTGCAAGAGTGAAAAACTAGCTTTTCTGACCTCCTCATGCCCTCTTGTTTCCCCTCATTCTTTGATTTTGCCATCAGTTTCCCCACCTTTCCCAAGGAGTAGCATCCATTAGAGCCTGGCCAATTATTGTTGTGAATGAAGGGCAGACTCCTCCAATAAGACAGTTAGTGTTGTGTTAGTTTGACCTATATGTTGTCAGACCATGCTGGCAATCAAAAGTGGTTATACCTGTTCAAAACGGTCCCACTGGCAGGCAGAGCGAAAAGCCACCCATCATAAAGGGGTTGGAGACGTTTTCAGACTTTCCTGGAAGTCATGTTCTCATGAAAAGCGACAAAAATAGTTGTGTAAATAATTCAATCCTGTTTGCTCTCTCACCTCTACGGCTGACTAATCATGCCATTAAGTGGGAGCAAATGTAAATTTGTCAATTTCTGGTAAGTCACAGACGTGGTCAGACACAGCCCACCCAATCCAACGTTTAAAAGGCGAGGGGAGTTTCCGAAGGTACTTGACCACCCGACAAGCATTTCTGAAGAAGCATATCAGCAGCTTTAGTGTTATTTTACACCAAGATATTTTTTGCATTTGCAGTTCTTTGGTCACTTGACCACCTAGTTGACTGATGAAGTAGCAACAGCACACTCTCTCCACTCTTCTCCACATCACAGAGTCCTGCTGTGGGTCAGAATGCACTCAACTGTTTGTAAACATTTAAATCTATGTGTCTATATAAATATTAATTAGATGTATGTGGAATCTGGGTGAAATGAAAAAGTTTAAGGCCAAACTTAATCTTTATGAGCAAATCAAAAATGTTTTCTAAAAGTGTGATTAAGAGTGTTTAATTTAAAATACAGCACTTTAAACAAGTAAGTACCTCGGGGCAGGCACCTGTTCCACCCCTCCCCTTTTCCTCTCTCAGGCGCTGTCTCTTTACCTCTATTCCTTGTTACGTGTAGTCATTTCCTTTGAGCTATCCACCTCTTACTGGAAGGCACTCCTCCTCCCCCTCCTCCTCCTTTCACCCTGTCAAACAGTACAGCCTCCTCTAACAGCCTCTGCCACATTCTTTCATCTATAACTTTTCCATCCTCCCTCCCCCTTGTAGTCTCTGTATGTATAGCAAAGTGTAGGGCCTCTCAGCAGCTTGTTTGACCTATGATAAGGATTGGGGGGGGGGGGGGGGGGGGGGGGACGACAAATATTGTTGCTCAGTGGACCAAGGCACACACTATTCTGTTCTGATCCTGCTGAGTGCAAAAAGTGCAAATGCATGCGTGCACACACAAGACACACATGAAAGAATCAGAGAAAGTCAGAGAGTGTGAGGCGGTGAGAGGGATGCGACATATAATTGCGCTCTAATGAAACATAAACAGTGCAGTCTGAGGGAGTGTGTCTGGGCAGGGCCCCCGGGTGGCCTAAAGGCCTAAAGGCTCTGCTCTCCAAGGCTCTTAATTATGACTGAGGGGGTCAGTCACGCCTCCTCTAACCCGTCACCAAATACTCTAAGTATTGTAAATATTGTCTGTGTGTCTGTGTGTTTGTGTGTTTGCGTGTCTCTCTGTGAGTCTGTATGTTTATGTGCACCGCGTGCGTCAGAGAAAAATACAGAGAATGTCAACTGTGCGGGAACCAACTGCTCCGAATGTTCTCCCAACCGTTTTCATTCCCCACTGTACAATGACAAACCTAATTGCAGGTGCCCACCTGTCTTTTTTTTAACGCTCATATTGACCTGGAGTACTGTCTCTTTTATAACCTTGTACTTTTCTTTCTCTTCAGTCCCGGTAGGAAAAGAGCAGCTGTCACATACCTCTGTTTCAGAGGTCACACTTGCCATTGATGAGCCTGTCCTTTTGTTTTCTAGTTCGTCTTCTGTGTCCCGCTTTCGTAGGACCTCCCACCGTTAAGCAAGGCCTAAAAAATGTAAAAATACACAATTAAAATACTTGATTATTCTCAAAAGAGGTAACAATTTAGAAGTGTGTGTTACTGTTTCTTCTGTAACCTTGTTGAGTCGTTGTTTATTTGAAGGTGTGTGTCCATACAGCGTACATGTGTGGGAATGTGACTTGCGGCCAAGCTAGGTTTAACTAACAGAAGGGTATTCCCAGCCAAACAGTCTGGCCACAAAACCCAGACTAACTAACCTCAGTGTCTGGGTGGCTGGTCTGAACCTCGCCGTCAAAGTCCTAATCAGCCAGCACATTACACACTATTGTGGTTACAGCAAGGGAGGGAGAGCAAGAGAGCGAGAGCAGAGAAAGATCAAGACAGAAAGAAAGAAAGAGAATTAAGTTGCTGTAATTGTTGCACAGTTGTTAGTTTTGTTATATTTTTTTCACTTGTCTTATTCCAACTATAGACAGAAAGGAAATAGACCATTATTTCAGACACCTGTTTACTTTTGTGTCTTCACTTTCTCACACTCCTTTTCGCTCCTCTATTTATGTTTTTCCCTTTCCCTGTGAACAGACAGGTGAGAGCAGAAGAGCCAACCAGGAAGCCCTGACCCTTGACCTCTCATTGCTAACCTTGGATCATCAGCTGGGTTGCCCTGGGTGGCCAAATGAGTTGGCCTGACCTCAACCCTAACAGTGACCCCAGGTCACTGACAGTTGTTATTTGCCTGCAACAGTACATACTGAGCCTGAGAAAAAGAGAGGTGAGGAGTGGTGAAAGAAATAGATCCCTTACTTAAGTAAAGTACCATTCATGTAAAATTAAAAGTCATTAAAAATTAAAATGTGTTAAAAATCATACTGTAAAAAACTTAGTAAAACTACTTGAAGTAACAAAAGTACAAGTACCTCAGGATGCAGATAATTTGGCCCTCACATTAATTATGTATGATATTATTACAATGTTACTACTGGTGCATCAACAAGAATGCAGCATTTTACTACTATAACTACTTTATATACAGTACAAAAAAAATGTGGTTCCATGGTTCCAAATCTGCAGGTAAGGCCTCCTAAAACACCACGTCCGTGCAGCAGAGGTGCCAACGCAGGAGACCCTGTCAAAAAAATGTTGAGCCTGACTCTACTTTTGTCGCACTGCAACGTGACATCATTAAGGAAAACGCTGCACATCACTGTTTCACTGGTGCCTTAAACAGCACAACTCCACCAATACAGCCCCATGCACTGTTTTAATACAGGGCTGTTTTAGGTATGAAACCCTACTAAGTGTCGCAAGATAAATCCAGCTGTATGTGAGCTGATTAATGTAGCAGTAAAGAAGAAAAAATAAAGCTCTGCTACACAAATTTATATTTAGTGTTCACACCTTTCTCTGATCTCTGATTTTTTTGTGAAATATTGAATAATTTTACCTCTGCCTCAAACACTAATTCAAGTGAAGCTGAAAATTAAAAATTTAGAAGGAAATACTTCTTTGATAGAACTGATAACAACTCAAAAACTTGAAAAGGGCCTCCAATTACACATCGTGATAAGACAAAATTGCTGGGAACCACTAGTTTAATCTTCAACAATAAATTGTTTTTAAATGTAAACTATTAATCTAAAAAGTCAAATAACTGTAGTGTTGTAAAAAGTACAATATTTCCCCTTGAACTGTAAAGGAGCAATTCTCAAAGAAAGCCCAGGTACCTCAAAATTACACATCAGTACAGCACTTAAGTAAATGTACTTGGATACTTTCCATCACTGGGGAGAGGAGAGGTAAACAAGCCTCCACAACACACGAGCTAAAAAGTGTGCAAAATGCCTCCTCTACATCTCTAATTGCATGTTTTCTCCCCACATACCTGTAATTACACTCTGCCTACCACTCATCTCTCTCTCTGAGGCAACGCTTGTGCTAACCATAATGAAGCCTGGCTCTAATGATTTACAACTGCTTAGCATTAACACATACACTAACAGCTACAGACATTACCGGTGACAGTGAAATTATATCTCTATCAAGCCAATTCGAATTACATGAGATTGAGAAAAACATATATTCAACGACTGGTAAGTTAGGCAAGATCTTTGTCTTAAATGTTTACAGAGCTCAACAGTTTTAAATATTTGAAGAGATCAGCAGTATTAGGCAACAGTGGTATGCCAGCACAGGTAGAACTGCAAAGGCCCACTATAAGGTCTCTGTGAGCTTTACCTCAGGCCGACAAATATGTACTGGAAAAGTGTTTGTCCTTTGATTTATTTACATTTGTCCTGACTGACTGACTGCATGTGCCTCCCAAGGACAGAACTTTGAGGACAGAAAGTGTGCGTATGTGGACTCATTTGCATAAGTAGGCCATTGGTTCCTAATGGAGGCGTTTTGTTCAGGCGTTAACAAGGTGTCTCGCTGGGGCTCTCGTTCATTCTCTCGTTCATTCGTTCCTTCCTGTCGTCCGCTGACTCTGACATCCAGGCAATCAGTGCTGCATTTGGGCTCTCTCTTTGTGTGATTTACGAGCTCCCAGATTCATTTAAAAGCCATTGTTCTCCTCTGACGGATACCGCGGCCCCCTCCGCTTCCACACTCTCGCTTGCGGACCGCACACACACATTTTTACACAGCCGCCGCTTACTTTATCTCTCACTCACTCACCCACTTGCTCAATCACTCAACACATACACACACGGTGGCCATCTATCATGGAGTGATGCAGGGGGAGATTGTTATCCCGGTAACCATATTAACCCACAGATCCCCAACAGTGGCTGATCCAGCGGTGAATTAAGACACAGGACTGAGGGAAGAGTGAAGAGAAGGGTGAAAGGAAGAAGAGAAGAGAAGAGAAGAGAAGAGAAGAGAAGAGAAGAGAAGAGAAGAGAAGAGAAGAGGAGAAGAGAAGAGAAGAGAAGAGAATCAATATGTGATACATTTGTTCTCATTCATATTTTCATTCATATCTGTCAGCCACTTCCTTCACCCACAAAGTAAAGATGAAAAGATGGCCAGACGTCTCCTGCCTCCTCTCCTCTCCTCTCCTCTCTTGTTTTGCTGCAGAAGATAGTCTGTCAGCGAGGCGTCTGTAAATGCATCAGGACACACCTGCGCTTGATTAAGTGTGTTTAGACTGCAGATGGAGGGAGGAGGAGGAGGAGAGTGGGGGCAATTTAGAGAGCAGAGGTTTTATGAGAGTAATCATCTCCAATAAGGCCTTCTTGGGAATCTCAAGCCCCCGCCCTGCACACACACTGTGCCTAATGTACACTACACACACACACACACACACACACACACACTTACACCTTCTAACCCTTGCACACAGAGATCCTTTATGCCTCTTTGTTCATTCTGGGGTTTAATAAGAGCCAACTACATTTTAATCTCATTCCTCATAAGTGGACAACTTGTATTAATTCTCCAAGATGAGGACAAGTTGGCCTCCCACAAAGCAGGCTGTTTTGCGTTACAGCCTCCACTCTGCGTTTGTGTGGGAGATTAACTTCTCTCACCGAGTTCATATTTTCATTTGGGCCCGACTATGGCCAGAGGGAGGGTGGTGAATGGAGAAAAAAAAAATAGAGAGAGGGGGCAGGCTTAGAAAAGACATAATGTTGTTACCATCATTTAATGACTTCACCACACTCACCACAAGTGAATACACACACATAGCAACTACAGTAATCATGAGTCCTTACAATCATTAGGCAGCTAAGTTACTTTATATGAAAAGTGAAAGATGTTATCACACAGTTACGTGTTCCAAGCGCACACCTCCGTCCTCGGTGATGAAGTAGTGAAAAGATGAACAGATGGATGAGGGAAGAAGAGTGTGGAGTTCTACTCCTCTCTTTTACCTTTTCATTGCCACATCACTGGACTGATAACACCTACTCTGGAGCAAAAATTGGTCTTAGTTAAAGGTTCCTTGTGAAGTTTTAGCCCACTGGTTGGGCTATGGGGCTGTTTTTCTATGAGTGGGTCCTTGTTTTGTTTATCTTGTGCACGCACACAAGGACGCAGCTGCACATGGACACCTGGGTGTCGTGTTACACAGCCCTACCAATGGTTGTGGTACAGCCGGTCTACTGATCAGTGTGTGGTGGTAATGTGCCAAGATACACTACAGTGCCCTAACAAAGAAAGGGAAGAAGAAGATTGCAGCCTAGTAAACATGGATGTAAACAACACTGTATTTAAAATACTAAAACAGCTTTGCAAACATTTTATGAGGATGGAAAAACACTTGACATGTTTGTTAGACCTCAAGGATACACGCAATGTGTTTTGGTGAGTGACACTGAATTTAAATGTAACTTTTGTTTACGGTGTTTCCACAGGGGGAAACCCTGAGGTACAGGGGACCAAGAGTCTTCTGAACTGACACCTACATTTGGTTCCTGTTCAACAGTTCCAGGCATAAAAAAACATCCCTGCTCTGGGAGTTTTACTTTCTGATGGTTAGGTCTGAGTTCAGAGGGCAGAATGTCGTAACTATAACTTGTGTACAGCTTCATTCAAAAAACAAAGAAGCACTAGGTACAACTGGTATTATAGCCAGCGAACACAGAATCAAGCTGCATTGCGTTCCTGCTCCATTGCAACTGCCGGGGACAATCCACTGCTATTCCAGCCACTGTGCATATATATATTATAAATGTGGCTGCTGAAGACCAGACGCTCCTTTCTGAAACATTTCCAGTGGACATTAAAACTGCAACTGAGCGATGACGGAGCTCAGCTGGATGCTGTACATTTGGCATTAATATTAGAGAGGAGGAGAGACGAGGGGTGGACACTTCTTGATATTTATTAATGTTAAAAACAAAGTTAGGCTTTGTTCTTGCTCTTCTAGCTTGAAAAAGAGCAAGATAAAGAGAGTGAGCGAACAAGCTGAGAGCAAAAGCGAACAAGAGAGGGAGGGAGAAAGAGAGAGCTAAACGCCTGAGGGAGCGGTGATGAGAGCAAATTGAGTGAATGAGAGAAATGCATAAATAAGACATTATTTGCTAATTGATTCGTCGCGGTTACATTCTAAAACAGAAATAAATACTAGGGAAACACTCAGCAGATCAGTCATACAGCAATAAATACAAAGAAAATCAGGATGACTCTGTGTTGTTTCCTCGTGTGTGAAAATTGCATCTCAAACGCCGCCATTGTTTCTTTCATCCGTACTTGAAGTAATTCGCCAAATCTTCGCAGTTCAGATTTGATGGAAATGCAAATGCTCAACAGGGGCTTTTAGTTTCTAGTTTCGCTTCCCCGGTTCCATCGTTCCTGGAACTATTAGGTCAAAAAGGGATACTACAATCCATATGTCTGTTATCTCCAGTCTGAGTGATAACATTTTCCTAACAATCCGCTCTCCATGAATACTTGGAAAAATCTATATCAGAAAATTCTGCTTACACTGAACCGCACCAGTTCCACTGATCTCAATTAACTTTCATGAAAACAACTGTGCGAACTATGTTTTGTACCTTCAGTTACAGTAAAGAAAGGCTGCGTGCGACTCGAGGAGCTTTAACAGTGTGTGTCAGCTAAAGTGTGTCGGGAAGACTGCCTGAAAAGATCCCGTAAGCACAGGCCACAGTCGCGCTGGTTTTAGGGTAAGTGGGATGTTGACAGCTTTTTGGACAGCTCGCACTCTGCTCTGACAGGCCAAGAGTTATTATCCAACCTGAGACAGCCCAGTGGCACTCAAACCCTCAAACATGCTCAGTTTCAAGTGTGTGTGTGTGTGCTTGTACAATTGTGTGTTTGAAGGCAGGCTGAGAAGGGCAGAGAGTCATCCAGTAGATTTACTGTGTCAGTAAGCAGCTGTGTTTGTCAGTGTTGGCCTGAGGCTTTTCAGTGTCATCCAGTGCGATTATACACCATACGCTCCTCTCCTTCCATTTTCTGTTCTCCTCATCCTCCTACTCAAAAGCCCACAGAAACCAAGGGTCGTCTTACCAAGAGATGTTGGTTCCACTCTCTCGCTTTTGCAAAAACACAAAAACATTATGCACCTATACACACCTCTACACATACATCCCTGAGGAGCAGTTTTTTTCAGTTCTGGCCTCAGATGGGATCCATAACACATACGCTGGCCAGAAGTGATGCTGAGATTTGTGACTCTTGAAAAGAGATCATGACCTAACCTGGGAACACTTATAAGCAGGGCCACATTACGAGTGTTTGTGACGTTCGAACCATGCTGGATGGCTGCTCAGCCAGAGCACTTGTCATAGCTCTCACTGCAGGTGTTCAGGCTTGGTTTGGTTTGAAAGGATTACAGGGTGGAGGAGCTCCGGTAAGTACAGTTTTCCCTTTGTGTCTGGCACTCTCTTTCCCTCTGTATGTGTGTGTGCGTGAGAGAGAGTGAAAGACAGACAGCATTACAGTGAATGCATACCTAAATGTGTGCATAGGTGTTTGTGTATGCATCACATATAAAGCAGTCTTTACTTTTTCATTGTTTCTCCATGTGTTTGTGCACATGTGTGTGCATGTGAGCTTGTGTGTTGGGAGGTGGGCTGGAAAGATGGAATAAAATGATGTTCCCACCCCATCAGTCACCCCACTCTCACCTCATAGTATCTTAAACTAAACAAAGACTAAAAAAAAAAAAAAGCATCCCTCTCTCCCACCTGAATCTCATCAAAGCTCTCTCCCACTCCTACAGGAACTTCTCTCTTTATTTAAATTTCTTGTGAACAACACTAATACTGTATAGTACTTTTAGGAGATTCATATTAATGTTTGGTACAGTGATGTCACTTTGATAACAAATAAATTCAAAGGGTCAATAAGTTGTGTGTTTAAAGTACACACATATCTCCACAGAGAAGCTGTGGTGTGGGTAGCTGTGTTGCTGATAGCATATTCAAATTCAATAATTCAAGTTTATTCCACTGCAGAATTCATTGTAAGTCACTCTTGAGCGAGGCACCAGCTACCGTAAATGCAAATTGTGCAACCTAATTGTTTATGTACATGTATGAGAAACTGTTTATGCCTCGTTAAAATGTGAAATCTTGAGCATTTATTCCACCACTGAGTATATTATTAAGTGCTGATATAAAACATTTTCTTGAAGTGGCTATAATCGTTATTATGATATTGTAACAAATGACCACTTAAAACAATGTGACAGTGTGAAAGCGGTCACTCATAATGATGAACCTACAGAGGATTATCAGCTCATTGTGATTCACCTCATTGTTAAGCTATCCATTCACCAGGAGGCCAGAAAACAGACTTAAAATGAATGATAATGTTGCTCCGGAACTGTTGAATGTGTAAATAAACTCCCTCTCATGACATGATCCCCTTTACATTAATCTGATGGCAACACAACATGTCTGTCTCATGTCTGAATAAGCCTGGTCACTTTTATGTAAAAGTCACAGTGGCAATCTTACTGGGTCAGACCTGTGAGATTTAAGTGCTTTATCACTTTCAACACAAGTCTAAATTGAATGCTGTCAGATTAACATAAAGGTGCAGCAGCACAAGGTTAAGCATTGAGAGAGAAAGAAATGCACATCTAAGATCACAGTAACACATTTATCATCTGAATAATCTCTTGTGCATAACATAAACAGTTAAATAAAGAAGCTAGTTTTAAGCTGTTGAGGAGATAGATCTTGTCAGATCACACAGATATAAAAATCTTCCCCTTGCAGTGCAAACGGGGCAAAAGTGATCACAGAAAACTGTTTTCTTCCTTGCTATCATAACATTTTTAACCCACCGCTCTCTCTCTATCGCACTCACTCCCTCTCATGCACCAGGTGCCAAATATCGCACAAGAACATGGGTTTTTCTGTTAATATGCTGTCATGTCTAAGTGAGGCTATTACTGTAGCAGTCACCTACATCTGAATGACCAAAAGCCATCACTTCAACAGACGGGTGACAGGTGTATTCTATATCTGAAAAGGGCTCAGGCAACTGTTTGCTAAAAAGTTAACCATAGCACCCTCAAAGTCAATGAGTTTAATACTGTGTTCCCAACTTGTTTCTGCTACCCATAAGGCGCCAGTTATTGCAGGTTTAAGTATTTGTACTTAGAGTACTTTAAGTACCAGCAAAAGTTTTTAAAAACAAATAAAACATTTGCTAATAGAATTTAATTATTTTAACCGTCTCCAAAGAAAATCAACTTATCAGTATTAGTCTTGTATTATTCCCACTGGTATCATTTTCTTGTTCCCAGTGCAGTAATCTGAACTTATTAACATTCCTTATGAAATGATGCTTATGAAATTCCAGAAAATGTAAAACTACACTGAGGGAAAGAGGAATTATCACAACACATTGGCAACAAACTTTTTAACACTTTTAAAACACTGTGTGTGGGGGTGGGGGTGGGGGGGTTGTACGTGTAAGTGCATGTGTATACAATGCTGTTTTACTAAAAGCAATGCGTTCCCCCTCTGCTCACCCAGCTCTGGGCTCCCCTCCCCCAGGCTAATGGTTAAATAAACAGCCTGGTGTCTGCCCTGCTGTGGGAACAGTCAGGGGGATCTGGGAGTGTGTGTGCTGCTCTGCACACCTCTGCACTAATGCTGATCAGAGTGTCACGGCCTGCAAACTGCATGACTCCTTTGTGGGCTGATAGACACAGACAGACAGGAAGAGACAGGCAGTAAGGGAGAGGAGAGGGTGAGACAGATCAGTTGCTCACCCTTGTGAAAGTCATTAACTATTTCTCACCCAGTTTCCCTTCACAGTTCCACAGATGACAGAGGAACGATGATCCAAGCAAATGACAGAAACTCTCATCTCTACTTTCTCCTTCAGTTTTGATATGACCATTTTGTCCTCTCTCATCTCCAGTGATGTTTTTTACTTTTTACAACATGTAAATATGTAACACCCGGATCATGCCATAATGTGACCAACTGTACTGGAACAAGATGTTTTACATATGTCAACACAGAAAAAACATGCAAACTGCAATAAGAACCTGTCACCTGCAGCACTTGATTCAAATAGCTGACTGTGGCTGCCTTTTTTTTTTTTTTTAAACCACTAAAATGTAATATCAGATCACAAGATACGTGTAAAAAATATCCATCAAACAGATCAGGGAACAGTGCAATAACTGATTTGGCCACTTGGAAACAGATATAACAAGTTATGAACATAAGATTTAAGTTTATACACAAACTTGTCAGCAAAGAGAGAGCAGTCAAGAGACAACATTATCATTAATTTGCGGCCTTGTTTGGGGACACCTGGTCAATGTAAGTTCAATATTCACTCTCTTTAAGCTCAGCTTTTAGTCTCCACCAACCCCTGAAGGAAATATTGAGTTATTTAGATGCTAAATACTCCACTTTGGTGACTAGCTCGTCGCTAACTTTGTCTGTCTGCCCTCTGCAAGCAGCTTACAAAGAAGGGTTTTTTTTTTATCTGAAAACAGCTGCCAACTGCAGCTGAAAACAACACTAGAGCGGTGAGAGTGAAACAAAATAATTAAGTTGTGAGCCAGGCAGCTAAACAATGAGCCGAAACTTGCTGTAACGCTCTGTAAAGCCAAAGATCCAGATAAACCAGATAAATTCAGGTGATAGCTCTCTGTAGGTTCATCACTATTATCACAGTTAAATACTGATTATAAACACTTGAAAATCAAATAGTTTATATTATGTAGGAAAGTTAAACACAGTGATAATAATAATAATTTCTCTCTAGTGTCCTGACCACATCAGTTCAGTGCAATGACGCAGCACAGTACTGGGTGGAGACTGACGCCGTCTGGCCTTGCTCCCAAGCAGAACCATAATATTTCAGGTCAGCAGGGTTGTTCCCTGCTGTGGGGGTGCAGTGGAAATGCATACAGTATGATTACAGTGTGGCACCAGTTAGAGTGTGCTATACTGGGCCAGTGGAGGAGGGCTATAATACTCCAACTTGCTCTGAACATTCAAATCTGACAAGTGTCTGAACTGATAGCTTTGTAAGCCAGGTGAGTTGGAAGAAAACAGTTGAGAATACTGAATTTGAAGAAAATATTTAACCTCTCAAACTGAACCTATTTATCAGTGGAAAATGTTTTTGCTCTTTTTCCCAAAGTCTGCCCAGTTTCCTTCATTAGGTTTTAACATTAGACAGTGTTTCATTAGGTTACTTACACATAAGGCCCTAAAACTTAATGAAGGAAAAATTCCCTCAGAGACAAAGTTTTTGTTGAAAATAACCTTCATATTAAGTCTGTGAAAATATTTTTCCCATCAGATTTGGACTGTGGAATGATCAACAGCAGATGAAAAAATGCTGAAAAAATACTGTGCTAAGCTACATAGTAATGTTTACCAATTAATACAGTGGCAAGTTGCATCCAGGTCATGACTCATTGCTGTGACTGATTCAAGGTGTTTTTACAGTGTGCTCTGCTCACAACACAGCAAATGAAAAGGTCAAGAAATTCTTCCCAATCTGTAATAATCATGTGGTAAACTATCATCAGTATGAACATAAATCAGATAGAAATTCACAAAGATATGATTGAAGATATTCCACCTTATATGCTGTAAATCATGCTGATAACACTTTGTGAAGTGAATATAGCTGCATTTAACCCTCACTGCAATTTTGTATGAACAATGAAAGAGAGACAGAGAGAAACAGAGAGGGAGATAAGTAGGCCATGACTCTGAATGGTGGCAGTGTCATGTCTTTGATGTCAGTCTGTGTCCATATCCCACACGCCTGATTGGACAGCTCCAAACAAACCGTCAGGAGCCCAGTTCAACACTTTGAGCACGCAAAGACAGAAAAACTCAGAGACACAAGCTGGTGCATGTCATAAATCGTTGTAAATCAGCTGAACAGCTCTCCCTGGTCTGAGGTGATTTACAGTAACTATGCCCTGAGAATGTTCCCATCTATCTCTAACATCATATTAGAAGTTAAAGTGTTGATTTAAATTATTAGAAGGCATCAATAAACCTTTTAGGACCTATTTTGCATGTTTCACTGAACACTCATATCACAGGTCCCAGAAGGGCTTTAATGATGTTTCATATTTTCTGCTGCATAAAAATCACATCTGATGTAATATTTTCAATATATTTGTTTATTCTCTAAACATTTAGCCTGAAGGTAGTCAAAATATACACTGTTTCTCTAAAACATGTGCACATATGTTACTTGTATATGTTGTTAAAGAGGAAAAACCACACTGAGTGAAATGACCTCTTGAGATTTCTCGTTCAAACATGTACACACAAACACACACATGAACACCTCCAGACACAAACATACTCACACACACACACATGATGCAGGCCTCACCAGGCATTATGTTTACAAATGTAGCTCCCAAGTGGCTGAGCTTACTGAAGTATTAAGACATAAACAAAACAGCAGTCTGCAGGGATATTTCACAGATCTAACACCCATGCATACACGCTAAAATGCTTGCGTGTATTTAAGGCCCGAAATGCACGCACGTCGCACACATAACATTATTCACATGTTTTAAAAACACACACAGCCGCAGAGGCCTGGATTTGAATCCAGCCTAGGCCCTTAGCTACACATCATCCCCTCTCTCTGCCCTACCTTTCCTGGCTTTCTCCACTACCACAATCAAAATAAAGCAGAGATCCCCAAAACACTACACACTCTACTCCGAAGGGACATTTTGCCATAATGCAGCTTAAACAAAACCACGCTAGGGTGTACATTTGTAGTCTCCTGGGATCACACTTGCAGTTTTAACAAATTAGCTAAATTGGAAAATGAAGGAAGTCAGAGGAGGAATTAAAAGACAGATGGAAGTTGGGGTGCCCCCGTAGCCGATTGGTTGGGGCGCGTACCACATGGGCTTAAGTGCCCTAAGCAGCTGGTCCCCGGTTCGGCTGGACCTTTACTGCGTGTCACTCCCCTGCTCTCTCTCCCTGTTTCCTGTCTCATCTCCACTGTCCTATTAAAAATAAAGGTAAAAAACCCCCAAAAAATAATAATAAAAAAATAAATAAAAAAAAGACAGATGGAAGTTAAGATGAAGGAACAAGAAGGCGGCAGTAATCTGGATTTTAGCCGATTCATTAATCATTGTTATTTTTTACCAGTACCGGCTTTTTGGTAATGTTATCGCTGGAAATTTGAAGGGGAGGACGATCAGTGTTTGAGCGGGCAGATTTGGTGTAAAGTCAGCAGTATGTATCATCAGAAGTCTGAAACTTCCTGCCCGCACCTTTCTAGCATCACAATTGGGAGGGCTGCTTTGGACTGTTTCTGTAATTTTCCGAAACCAATAATCTGACGTTCACACCCACTTCACGCGCAGATTGGCGAGGTGTAGGGACGCAAGAAAGAACTTCTCTCTCAAGTTCTCTTTTTTTCATTCAACAATTTTTACCCTTTTCATGTGTAAAAATGAATGCAGCACTACGAATGCCTTCCATGAGAGATGGTCTAAAAGTGTGCACCATTATCTCCATATTTGAATGATTACTGCGTCTTGCTCCACCTTCAAATGTGGCAGCTACAAACACTTTTGCCCTCTGACACAGTTGGATGACATATCGTACAAACTAGTTCACTATGAGAATATCCCAGCCTGAAGTTACATCAAGGAGTTAACAAGGCTGAAATTCCGAAGATTGTAGGCTTATTTTTTACACAAATTTTGAAGAGCATAGCAATGCAACTTTGTTATGAATGAGGACTGGATCATTGGCTTAGTAAATCATACCTGAGAGACAGCTATACCAGGTCAATGAAACACTAAACACATAGTTTAACACCTGGTTACATGGATTAACATTTTATTTAATGGGAATTTAGCCAAGCTTCAGTCACAGAGCACAGAACACACAAATGTGTTAATTTCTGTTCTCTGTCAGGTGACAATGGATGTGCTAGTTGCATCACTTATACACACAAAGGGTTACACACTTTCCCCAAATCAATACTTAATGCACCCTCTGTCTTTTTGTGCTGAGACCAGAAGACAATGTATAAATGGCAAAGTTACCCCTGCGGTGTTTATTGAAGGGGGGATATGTGTGTGTGTGTGTGTGTGTGTACAGTACTTGCATGTGCTTTTACATGGATGCCTCTGCATGTACGTAATTGACGTGAGCACACCCACAGGTACACGTGTGAGCAGCATGCCGACTACATAAATGCTATTTAGGGAGAATGCTTAGGCAGCACAGCACAGCACATTCTCTGTGTCAGTCATCCCGGTGAAATAAGGTTTATGGAGGGGTGTGGTACAACAAGGTGAGGCCCAGAACAATGATTGTTTGTTTGTTGTTATTTTATTGGCAGTGATAATTGCTCCCCCTCCTCTTAAGGATGCTTCCAGATACGCAGGCGAGCAAGCCAGCACACACATGCACACACTTACATACCCACAGGAATGCATCCACACTTCTGCAGGCATGTGCTCGCACACATACAAACGCAGACACGTGTCCCGGTTTAATGAAAATTTCCACATGTGCATCCCTGGAGATTTGTGATTCTTTCCATAACAAACTGCGACAGATATATGAGAGAAGGACATGAAGTTTTTCTTAAAAAGATAATTTTTCAGATTATGGAAGATCAAGATTGATGCAGTACTCACACACAAGTATACTGGATACTGCACTGCCATATTATATGAAAACTCCAACATGTCCATTTTAATTTGCTGGAAACTATGACAACATAGGAACAACTTTTTTCTTATAATGCCATGCTGTATCCAGTGACTAAATCAACATAAACTTTCTAAAATTTCATACAGTCCATAGGAGCAGAAATTGTTTGTACTGAAACAAAATAGCAGGGGCCACTGCAATCAAGGATAGTTTTGAATTGAGATGAGAGCTGAACTCACATGATCTCTCCTGTGCTTAAAAAACCCACACACAAACACTGACACACATACACAGAGGCTAGGAGTGTTTTCCTATGAGGCATAGGTAAAGACAGGCAGGCTCCAGAGCATAATTGAACATGTAGCTACACCACCACAGGGAGTTGGCAGCGCCTGGGGAGAAGACTTGGCTCCCCCAGAGAGGCCTGGAGCCTAACCAGGCCAAGCTGTGCCAGGCACTGAAACAGACACACAGCGCCCCCTCTTATTTCAACCACCGCCCCCTTCTCTGCTATCCTACTCCTTCAAACAACACCCCCTCTGCTCTGTTTTCCTCTCCTTTCAAACACAACTTCTCAGATCTTGTTTCTTCTCTAAGTTTTCGGCCTACTTCTATCCCAACTTCATCTGAGAGTGGGGTCAATGGGTCGACACAAAAACACACATATAAAATTATGTTATGACGCATTTTCAAAAGTTCCCCAAGAAATTACCTTTGGCTCACTGCCAGATCCCAGTCGGTTAGTCAGGTGCGTGTGTGAGTAAGTGTGAGGACTATGTTCTGTCTTGTTTGATCAACAGTGCTGTCAAACCTCCTCTTTCACCGCCACATGACACCATTTGCGGCTATAAAATGGTTGCAAGAAAAAAATTAAAAAAGAAAACATTTATCTGGTATCTAGCAATAAAGTCTACACATGTGTGTATATAAATACACTCATGCATGTTCACATATCAACCAACATATACACAGGGGCAGATATGCAAACATACATATTACACAGAAAGCACTGGCAGGCTTTTCCTGTCAAGCCGTGGTCAGTAGGGAGAAAAAGGAGGGTAAGTCTAATTTGGGATACAGTGCCTAACCATAACAGCAAGTCAAACAACATCACATCTACACCAGAACACTCTGGGTTTCTAGGAATGTAGGGTTCATGACTGGGTTTGAGACGGAGACTGAATGTGAGCGTGGTTTTACCCATGTAAGTTTAGCCGCATTTCAAAATCGTGAACGTCTTTGTTTTCTTTGTCTGTATGTTGAAATATATATGTGTATTTGTTGGATTTTGTGCAACTCATATGTAATTGATGTATAGTGCAAGCATGTGTTATGCCAACACCAGCTTGGTATTTACACTTCCCTTCCCTTATACAGCGTGCTCTTTCACAGGCTCTCTTTGAAGAGTCTTGCGTAAAAAGGCTTCTCTGGCACGTATCCAACCTTACCCAACCCCTGACCACACCAGAGGTCATGGGTCGAAAGGAAAAGTGTATGTATGTGTGTGTGAGAGTGATGTTTCTGGGATAATATTTGAATGCGTGACAAGATGCATGTCAGCCAGTGGCGCTTCTGTTTCATACTGGATAAAAGTCTGTAGCAAAATGGAGAGACAGAGAGAACAGAGAACGGAGAGATGCCAGTCTGAACCCATAACACTGCCAGGACAGGACAGGACATGGCATGTACCCTGCTCCACTGCGCCACCTGGACACTCCCCTCACAGACATGTTAAATCAACACCTGCCGTCTAAATGTTGTCCTCCCTTACATCTCCACTTTCCCTCTTTGTTTTGATTGGTCTAGTATTTCTCCCTCTGTTCTGCGAGGCTGTGTAATGAGGCCTAGACTGTAATTGGGCCAGTCGTGTTATTTTAGGGCTGGAGCGCAAAGTAATTACCCACCCTCTGCTGTACTTTATTCTCAGGAAGACAGACAGAGGGACAGAAAGAAAGAGAGAAAGACCAGAAGACAGACTTATTGAAAATGAGAGGAGATAGTACAAAGTAGATCTTAATTCAATATAACTGAAAAAAGATCTGTATTTTTGAGACTATAGTTGACTCTTCTGCAGCCTCTTTACAAACTCTTCTCTCCAGCTGTCTTGCACTCAAATGGGAAGTTGCCCACTGGCTCCAACAATCTGAGGGGTTGTGAAACACCACTCCTTCTTGACTTCTGCATCGGCTGCATCCTGTTGATGAACTTTCCAAAAACAACGTGACTATGACTTGGCTCAGTTCAGTGCTAAATAACTTAAAAAAGGGGAAAGCTGGAAACACAACTGTTAACATTGGATTGATTCAGCACATTGAAAGCATTACACAGTGGAAAAGCTACTGTACACGTGCACTCCCTTAGATCGTGACTAAGCAAAAGTCTAGGATACTATAATGCTGATGCTCACCATGAAGTGAAGGCTATAGGGTGTTTGCTGACATCCACATATCAGACAGAAAATATTATTTCACAAGGGCTATTACAGCATCTCAGATATATGTACAGAACATGTATTATTAGTATTAAGGGTTATAATCCTTAAGATTTCACAACAGCAAGTGCTGTTTTATACCAAAGGAAACACCTCTTAAGCAGCTACTTTGTCAGAACAACTGGTACATTTGTTTACAGTGCAGCCAAACAAACTCAAGTTGTTTTAATAAAGAAGAGAGTCGATAGCTAACTGTGATCTTAAGTCATCCTGCACACTGGGCAAGTAGTTTCTGCCACAAGAAGACACAATGGCAAGAGTTGTACCAGTAGCTTTTCATCTGTCATCTCACCTTGACTGCTCTATATTTTAAAAATGAATTCATTGAAAATGCAGGTCTTGTTTTATTAACCTCTGTGTTTCCTGTGAGTGCTTCACAATAGAAGCCCCCCCATGTTTTGCCATTAGAATGTTTTTAATGTGAATTAGCAGCAACAGGAAACGGTCAGTTTCAGTTAGTAGTAACTTAAAAGCGCTTTCCATTGATTTAGTATTGCATTCCCATAACACTGTTGGACTCAGTGTTATGCACGAACAGTCAAAACTACTATGTACAATGGTAGTTAAGAGTTTGATTTCATAAAAATCTTAAAGACTGTAACTTTAATGTGTGGATTTTGTGATGAAAAACAACATCAAATCTCTAAACGGGCTTAATTCCTGAAGGGTTCTACTTTATGCACATTTATGTTCAACAAATAATAAATAGATCAATAAAAGAAGCCATGATGTCTGAAATGTGAATTACTCAGTCAGGCACTCTTATATTCAAAGTGTAATCTTGGCAGTAGTAACCATACAGATGATAAGGGAGCTTGTGAGGTAATAATACACCACACACAGATTTCCTGTCCCTCTGGTGCTGAGAGGTGATGTCATCACAGATATCAGCGCAGTACACACACCAACACTTCGATAAGTCTTTTACAAGTAGTTGTATGCGCTGTGCTACATGTGAGAGAGCGTCAAGGAGTCTAATCCTTCATCTTATGAGATTAAACTCTGCCAAACGTGGTCAAGCAGATGTAAGCGCACTGGATCCCGCACACTCTCAAATGCATAAACACAGATTTAAATACAGACACACACATACTACTGAGAGCTAACTATTGAGGATTTGAAATTAAATGAATTCTATTAATGTCAGATATGAACCATTAAGGGCCACTTCAAACAAGCTTTTTTGACAAAGTTGGTAGTAGGTACTGTTGTTTGCTGTGATAGTGATAATTCTGTATTTTTCCCATCTACTTGCTTGCACAATAAATGTAATATTTCATGTTATGTTAAATTCCCATTTCCTTATCATCATCTTGTATTGTGGCTTTATATCATGCATTCTGTTATGAATCAAAGGAACGGTTAACCTGCAACCGGGAGCATGACACACACCAAGTTACCATTTATCGGAACTGAAAGGAGGGAGGACCATGTCTGCTGCCTCTATTCATCTTCCTTTTCATCTCTCCTGCTAACCTCTTCCTCATTCTGACCCTGACTCACATTGAGACCGGGGGACAGTTAACGAATATTACAACATCGAAACTTCATGCCCTCACATCATGGTTTCAGTGGAAAAATTTAGAGAAATTCACTCAGCACTTTTGTTCCAGCCGACTCTCGCAGGATAGGACAGGGTTAGCAGTCACGCTGTCAGAACCAGAACAGGGGGAAAAAAAGCGTGTGAACAAATGGAAAGAATGACCAAGCATTAATAGCATGATGAGTGAAGGAAAGAAGAGGAAAAGAGAGCTGGATGAGAGGTCAGTAGAGTGACCAGATTATAAATAAACAGCAGGAAGAGGATGGCTTGGTGCAATCTGGACTCAACCAGTTCTAAAAGACCTTAGGATAACATCAGTGAAATTTTTGCCCTGTTCTTGCCTCATCACACTCACAGCGGCTTAAAAACTATTTGTCGACATATGCAGTGTATAGGCTACGTAAATCATTAGAGGGAACTTTGCTGATGCAAACTTAGTGGTGTAAAAATAAACAAATGGGGGCGCGTGCACATCAACCACTTTAGAAAATCTAAAATAGCTCCAACATATGAGCAGAAACACTACATGCAGATGCAACTGCTGTGTTAATCCCTTATAGCCTCATGTGGTCTGTCCTGTCTACCTTGTCAGTGAAGGAGCATGGCTATAGTGTATGTCCCGTGAGCCTAGAGGAGGTTAAGAATGAGACTGGTGTGTGTGAGAGAGACAGAGAGCGAGAATATTCGTGTGAGTATATGTACGAATTACAAAGTTACAAAGTAAAATGCTTAATTTGCATTATCTAACTTTAATTTCACAAAGAAAGCCCTATTGAGATTTTTTAAATGTCCAACAACACAGAAACAGACAAAAGACAAAATATGTTACAGGACCAGAATTACACAAACTGCAATTGTAAAATCCTGAATAAAAGTGGCGATAAAAATCAACAAAAAACAAAACATAAATATAGAACCTGATAAGTAAAAAATTGACAAAAAATTGACAACTCTAAATCTAAATATAATAAATAAATGAGACCATAAGACTATATAGCTGAATAAAAAGCACATGAGTTAAATATGTCATCTGTATTTGTCACACTGCTCAGAACTGGTCATCTGCTGACATGATATTTTGGTATGAAAGCTGGTGATTTTAAGTGATTGCGTGCTTCAACAAAAAAGAGTTCTTCTCGCATCATACATTCTCACACATTCCCATGCATTCAAGGTTCCTTCATTTGCAAAACAGAGCAGAAGAAAAGATGAGGAAGGCCTTCTTTCAGTTCCTTCAAATAAACAAGGTCTTTGTAATGTGGGAGTTTGTATGTGGCTTCATGTACACATGTGTGTGTGTGTGCTTGTATGCATGCACAAGTCAGTCTGCAAAAGGCTATTAGGGTGGCATGGGTGAATGATGATGATTGTGGTTTACAAAGGAATTTCAAACTGTGCCTGGCTGCAAATCCATGCAAATGTGCATATGTGGATGTCTCTGCGAGGGAGAGGGACAGATAAAGAGCAGGGAGACAGAGAGAGAGAGAGAGACAGTGAGAGAGCAAGACAGAGGGAGATGTGCCGTGATTCATGGTTCCTCCTCCTAAAAAGCCTCAGCCGCAGTTGATGTTGCAAGCCCTCGTCACAGCCGTGTGAGGATGACAGAGGATGGAAGTGGCAGCTGGCTCCAGATTCAACCAGACAGACCTGGTTCCAAGCTGCGACCTCATGACTGCATAGAAAGTCATGTAAAGAAATGTAGTCAAGTTGTTTTGGGGACCTCTGGTCCTCTAAATGAGCCTTAATGAGGGGGTCAGAATGTTTTACGAGCAGGCTCCAGGTATGGACGCCTCAGTGGCTCCACAACCTTGAGGGCCTCAGCTTACTTGGCTCCTCACTTGCTGTCATTCACTCTAGCTCCTTCCCTGCTGGCTTATAAGTACTTTAATTACATCAGGACAGATGATGATCCGGCCTGCATGACCTCACAGCTGGAAAACATATAAACAGAGATGTCGTGCTCCTGAAAAAGGAAGGAATGGCTTTGAATTATAGTCACTGTTCCGAGAAGGAAGACAAAAAAACTTTTACAACTACAACCAGTTCTCCACCAAACTGAAATCTGTGAAGTGTGTCTGTGTATCTTTGCAGGACCAGCGGGGTGGAGGGGTAGTTCTTGTACAGCTGAGCAGACATAAGTAAATATTAACAGAACAGGGCTAGACACACACACAGATGTATGAAATGTCAGTGCAGTTACTGTAAGTGTAACAGATGAGAGCAGACAGGGAGATGGGTGATGGGAGGAGGACATGGTGAGGAATACTGAGAAAGGGAGAGAGGAATGATGGCTGACGAACAGGAGAGATATTGTTAGAGGGAGAAAAGATTACAACTGAGCTATAGCTCCTTCCCTCTCATTTCACCCAAGACCTTTCTTTGCTGTAAATCGACGGTGCAGCTTTTTCTGTGAGCAAATAAAAAAATCACATAAAAAGAAGGGGAAAGTGACAATGGAGAGCAGAGAAACAGAATGGAAGAATGTGATGGAGTGGGATAGAGTGGGCACTTTTATGAAGGTACTCTGTAGCCTTGTAGCTTTTGTCTGTGCGTATGTCTGTGCACATTTGTACGAGCATGTATACGGGGAGAAAGGCTACGTCGAGTCTTGCAGTCTCCGTTTTAATCCCTGAGAGAGTTAAGTGGACATGGAGTGGAGGGACTCTTGTGCCGGAGTTCCCCAGTCAAGGACTTCAGAGTTTAAGAGCACAGGATGCAGAGACGATGCAGACAGGAAATGCACACAGACAGTGGGTATGCAAAGTGTGTTTAGAGGAGACAGACCCCTGTGTGGCAATAACAAAGTCAGGGGTCAGTGCCACAGCTAATGAGAGGTCACACAGGATATCTGTGATCAAGAGGAAAGAGGATGAAATCCAAATGCTCTAGAATGGGTGATGCACATTCACACACATTTGAGGCCTGCTCAGTGACTATGTTATGCTTAAATTAAGTGAAGTGAAAAGTGGATCTCTCTACTCTATGGCAATAGCTGGACACTGTTGAAGACATGTACAGGGTTTCTATAAAATGTACCAAGTTAAATTTAAGATCTTTTAATGTCACATAGAATGCAATTTAATACCTGTTTTACAGTCATATATGCCAAAGTATGAAATGATAGAAAACCAGCAGGGACAATATGGCCTAAAATTATTATCATATTAATTTATGATAATAAATAATTTCTAGGTCTACCCAGCAGTATATAACAATAATTCCTAAGGATATAATTAATTTAGATTATTGTTGCCTCTACCCAGATTAGGATTACTCCATTAAGAGAGGTTAATTCAGTTATTTTTGGATTTTTTTTCCATTATTTTTTATTTTAGAGTTTTGTAGACTACATTTCAAGATATGCAGATACAGATCCCGAATATGTGGATAAGGAAAAGTGGACCACCTATACAAGCCAACACTGAGAAGACTGGAATATTTTAAGTTAGTTATATTTCTTTACCTTGTTGACATTAGTCAAGTCAATTTTATTCATTTAGCCCAAAATCACCTTTGACAAATTTGGCTCTAATAACACTTTTGTTGGTGTTCCTTCTGTATCAAGAAAACAAAACCAATAAAATGTAAGTTTAAAAAAAAAAAGATTAATGTCTAGAAAGAGTGTAATTGTTTGACAGGAGGTGATGCTGAAGCAAGACATGCTGAAACTATTAGTCAACTGTTTGTCAAATGTTGGTCAATCCATAGAGGATTAGAAAATCAAGAGGTCATTTTAGTTCCTTATCAAATAAATATACCGGGGTTGCCTCTGTGGCTTAGGGGTTAAAAGGCCAACCATGAACTACAGTGTCCCGGTTTCCACTGTTTCCTGTAATTTCTCCACTGTCGATAACTGATAGAGGCATAATATTTGCCAGTTGCCAGAAGTTGTTGGATTAAATCAAAAAACAACAATCATTAGTTGAAGCCCTACTGCCATGTCTGGGTGGTTTGATTGTTTTTGAATACTTCTCCAAGATCCTGAACACCCTGGGACATTTTTTAAACATCCAGATTGAATTTGAAGAGTCACGCCAGGCCAGTGTGTCGTGAGATTAGCACATGGTAGAGGAGGCGGCGTGTATGCGTACGTGCATGTGTGTGTGAGGGAGGGAGTGTGTGTGTGTGTGTGGGTACGCCTGGTCGTCTCTGCACTGGCTGCCATTTAGTAGGACAGAATTAAGCGTGAGGACGTCTGTCCGGTACCAAAGCATGACATCAGCCAGTTGGCAGAGGAAGTGTTGGAGCAGGTGCTATATGGGAACGAGGGAGGGATGGAGACATGCGGGGAGGGGGTGGAATTGGGGACGGACAGGGAGAGGATGGAGGTGTGGGACAGCAGAGCAGAGGGTGGTGCAGGAGGATGGGGCATGAGCCAAGATGAGTGTCCAAGTGAAGCTATTTATAGCTCTCCATCATGGGCCATTCTACCAGGCCCTGATCACCACCAGCATTATCCCTCTATTTCCCCTCTGCTCATATTCAGCTCATATCCAGGAAGAGGCAGAGACACATTTACCTCTGAATCATGTCATGTCAGTCTATTCTTGGGTAGTGACATTAGCCTTTTTCTTCCCTATGTAAAAAATATAACAAATTGCACTACTTGTCACAAAGCTTTTCTTTATTTAGGACGCCTACATGCCCAATTTACACAATTTTCTGATACCGTCGCAGTATCTGGGCGGTGGAATGTAACTACACATCTAATGTAAGTACAAACTTTAGTAATTAAGGTTTTATATTATTCTTTTTACTTCACCGCATTTATCTGACAACTACAGTGATTTCAATAGATTAGCGTTTACATATAAAATTAACGCGACAGTGGGGCATTTTTCTGAATTATGAGTACTTTTTATTTGTGATACTCTGAGTGGCTCGAGCTGTGATGGGGCCTCGAACAGGGCAGTTGGTGGCATAACGATTGAAGAGAAGCGAGCTCACGCGCGAACGAAACAGCAGAGAAGCGAGTATCAGCACCTCGTCTGCGGCACAACCCCGAGTACCATTTCACTCCCTGGCCCGGCCAGACGCAGCACCGTCCGAGCTCAACACACCCACGTCATTTCGATCGACGCCGCGCCGTGCCACGGGAGTTGCGAGCTCAGTGCGTGCGTGCGTGCGTGTGCGTGCAGTGCGCGCGTACCACGCATCTGTGCCCACGCCCACCGCCACGCATCTGCGACCTCAGCAGGTCGCAGTAAACGAGTGAGCACGCCGCGAGCACAACCATAGCGTCGATGATCAGTGGGGACCCGACGACTTCCGTTCAACCTGTGGAACAGCAGCCCGACTCTTTCCCAACTACCGCCCCAGAAACAAACAACATATCCAATGTGTCAAAAGTTATACTGTCGCAAAAAGCCGAACTGTAATTTGTGTCATTTGTTCATAGGTAAATGATACCGAAATTATCAGTTTACAGTAATGGCAGAAAGCAGTGAGGTATTGTGCAATCTCAATCTCGTCGTTGTCTTTCAGTCGATTACCGCCGGTCGAACAGTTCGCCACCGTTCACCAGCCCGCACCGGGTCCGGCACCAGCCATTTTATTGTCCAGACGAATATTATCGGGTCTGGTGTCACGTCGCCCTTCGACAGTCATTCTCACACGCACATCTCTCCGCTCACCACAGACACACAAATGATGCCCGGGCTGGCCTCCGCCGGCTCACGGCGAGGATGGACGTGAACAGTCAGGAGTCGATGGCGGAAAGGTATAGGCACATGTGCAGCTGGCTGGCGAACGCATGAACACGATGTTAAAACTGATGAACACGTGTTGAGTCATTTCAAACCACTTTCAAATGGCCAGCATTTTTGTGTCATAACATATACAGTATATGCCCATTTCGATTTGCAGTGAAAACAGGTTCACACTCAATTCCAACTGAGATTATGATTCCTTAATATAAACATTTTTGCTGAGAAAGCTAGGCGATCCAGCAGCTCAACGCAATATTTATTGAAATACGTATGCATCAAAGCCCGAATTGCCGAAAGAGACGGGGAGTCAACTTACTAATCACCGCTTAACAGTTTTTGCTTCACCTGCCTGTTTACGCACACCAAATGGGCAGCACCTCGCTCACGCAGCCACTGTCTCATTTTTGTTCTCAGATCCTGATGACCTCAGAATGAATAAGCTGTCGTCAGCCAGATCCTGTCTCAAAGGCCGGAGAACCCTCTTCAACGGTCCCTTATCGGCGATTTTCGTCTCGCCTTCCGATCGATCCCGCGCCCGATCAGCTGGTGCAAAGCCGAGGGTACACCAGTGAGTCTCCCCATAACAATGGTTCACCATCAGAGGCCTGACCGCTTTCCAGATGCATTTCAGCAAACCACCTCATCCTCAGATAGATAAGGCAGTAGTGATCTAGCTCCAAAGCCCACACGTCGCCTCAGGAGGTGGTGTCCAAGCAGTGATACAGAGGGGTCAACGCCTGTTGCCGGGGATGTTGCTTCCGCCGACGGTGCAGCGAAGTCTCTGCACTTTGAGGCCGAGGTGAACAGCTTACGACGGCCAGCCCCAACCGTGCAGCACGTTGAAACAGGGTGGGGACTGGCCTGCAGGCAGCCATTCACAGCAGTGCAAACCAGCTGTTGAGATGATGGGTTTGGCAAGTGCCCCTCGACCGCTTTTATGACCTTCGACCAGCCTCACCCCATTTTCTGCAGTTCTCCTTCTCTCATCACACTGGCAGAGGCCTGTGCCTGTCCTCATAGTCACAGAGCAGTTGCAGGTCAGCACTGCATGATTCTGCATGTGAGCCGTGACCGCCATAAAACATAAGACATCTGCCCAGCTCCCATACAAAATCTATGTACAGTACAGCTACGTACAGCTGCTCTGTGTGCAGTAAAACCTGCAAATGTAGGACAGGTACAAAGAACCTCCTATATTTTGTGTGTGGGAGAGAAACAAAGAGAGGAAGACACAGAGAAAATGGGGTGAGAGTAGTCAGAGGTCATAAAAGTAGTCAAAGGGCGCTTCCCACAAACTACATCATCTCAACAGCTGAGACACACCTGCTAATGTGATTAGAAACACACACATACACACACAGTGCCACAGTCCCCACCCCTCATGTTTCAGCCTTGTGCTTACCCATATACACAGTTGAGATGGCCATGCATGGCCTGTTTTCACCTCAAATAAAGTTCACAGAGACTGTACACAAATCAATAAACAACATCCCAGCTTAGCACCAAACATCATTTGGCCCCTCTTCCTGTATCACTGCTTGGGTTTCAAACACACCACGCTTCCTCCTTCCTTTTAAGTGACGTGCAGAGCTTTTAGACCGTCCTGCTGCCTTATCAGCCTCTCATTTTGTCTGTTCTCTAGTGAGTTAGGAGTGAGACACACTGGGAAATCCCCCATCTAAGGCTTGGTCAGGTCTGATGGTAAGATTACATTGTTGTTTATTGTGAGGAGATCGCAAATTAACTACCCTCAACTAAAGCTGCACCAATCATGTCAGTCATATTTGGAGATCAGATCAAGAGGCAAGACAAAGTCATATTAAAAAGTTACATTAAAGAAGAGGTTCTCAGCCTTTGGGGTGGGATCCTAACAACTGACAACTTGCTCATTTCTGAGGGTCATGGGACCTCTAGGAACTAAAAATTGGGAACAGGCCAGAAAACCCTGCATGAATGAAATATATACCCATTTAGTGTGCATAAAAAACAAACAAATAAGTAAAAAAAAAAAACTTGTTAGAAACTTCTTGTTGTTAAGTGTAAAGTTGCTGACTTCTTCTATCCACAGTATTTGTACCCAAAATCTCTTTCAACTGATTTGTTTTTGTCGCATACATGTTTATTTCAATAAATATTGCATTGGAATACTGGATCATATAAGCTCCTCGAAAACTAAAAGTAACATATTAGGAATCATAATCTCAGTTAGGTTAAGTGTGTGACCCTGTTTTCACCTTTTCATCCAAAGTGATCATATACTGTATATAGTATGACACAAAAAACACTGTGATTTAAAGTGGTTTGTAATGACCAATACGTATTTCATGAATTTTAAGCTTTATCATTGTTCATACATTCATATGTGCTTTACACATGTATGCCTATACACCTTTCCACCCATCTATTGGCCTGACTGCACAACTGTTCTCACGTCCATCCATCCACCTGTGGGCCAGCAGAGAAACAAAGGCCGGGCATCGATTTGTGTGTCTGTGGTGAGCAGAGAGATGTGCAATGTGGGAATGGCTATCGGGGAGCGTGTGACACAGACCGATATTATTCATCCTGGACAATATCCTAAAATGGCTAATTATACGGACCAATTAGCGGGCTAATTAGACAATTATCTAAGCAGACAATCTATTGGCTGGTGAAAATCGATACGGGAAAGAGATAGCGGCAGAGATTGGGATTTACTTTTTATTACCTCACCTGCTCACCTGCATTGCACATGAAGCCACTGATAGTTTCAGTATCATTTACCCTATGAACCCAAAATGAAACCTTAACTTTTAAATTACAATTCAGCACATTTGACTTTCCGGCAAGTTCCTCTTTATTTTGTGGGAGATGTTGGATTGTAATTTGACTGTTTCCTCTGGGCAAGAGAGAGGTGACAGCAGATTTGTAGGAAAGAGTCAGAGCTGCTGTTCCCACAGGACAGACAGAGTCAGTCAGGTCCCACTGTGGATCTTATCTGATCATCATGTCAACACTATAGACCTTCTCTCCTTCTAGCGTGCTCCTCCTCTCTGTTTACTCTCTGACTCTCACTGGCTTTCTCTTCGGCAGAATCACACAAAGGACTCATCTTTCTTAGTCGGGTATGTCCCTGACACAAATGCATGGTTACACTTACACACACACACACACACACACACACACACACACACACACACACACACACACACACACACACACACACAAAGCTCCTCTTCCATGTGCACAACACTGGCATCCAGTCAAAGTGGCGCTAAATTGTATTAAAATAGTGCAGTGCTCGTCGCAAATTTACATGCGAATTAGGGAGAGTAGAAGTAATTACTCCGGGCCAGTGCCGCTAATTGAATAAGGGTGCAGCCTTTTCTCTCCTCTCTCCTTCTCTCTTCTTTCATTCTATATACATGAGGCTCTGTGCTTCTCTTCAATGTCATTATGCCACTGCTTTGCCCTCTTCAAGGGCCCACATCACAGGCAAAAGAAAGCAATAGAGGGTGCTCTGCATGTGTGCAAGTCCGTGTTTCTGTGTGCATTTATAGGTATTTGTCTTGCCAAGTTGTTTTTGAACTGCAATGATGTGAATATAATGGCCTGTTGTACTCTATGTTGGATCACTAGTGTGTTTGTATTCCTGACCCATGTGGGAAATTAGATGGATAAAATCTATGCACATTAAGATGTAGATGTGCTGTTTGGTGGGTACTGTCATTCTCTCCGGGTCCTGTGGGAGACAAATCAGAAGCAGAGTGAAAAACACAAGCAGATAGGCAGACATGACCAGGGCACGCACAGACAGCCTGGGGCTGTGTTTGAAGAAGGCCTCGGAGAGAACACATTGCCTTTGAGGTGTGGTGTATATGTGAGTAACTGTCACACAGACACACACAGACTTTTCCCATTGGAGCATTTGCATGGCAAAGTGTCCGCTGGCTGATTCCCAGGTCTGCTTAATTCTGTAATGGCAACAAGTATTACAATAGCAAACCACTAATGCATGAACAGATCCCTGCAATACACCTGCATTGGATCAACGTTGGTTTGTGCATGTGCATTTTTAAATATGTATTAAATATATATTTCAAAATGTTCTACAAAGAGAGACATAAATTTTATTTCCTTTCTGTAGGTTTGTGTGTCAGCCATGCGGTGTGAAGGGGAGAGGCTGGCTGCTCTCAGGAATATCAACCTGTGGCTGTCAGCCTTATCAGATCTAACCCACTCAGGGAGAACTAAACACACTCTCCCTTCTCAGCCAATCTCTCTTTCTCACACACACACACACACTCAAAAAATCATAAGCAAAAACACACACACTGGCTATATAAACACGTGCACGTTCATATACAAACACTAATGCATGCATGAGACAGAATTTACAACAGCTTTACACTTTGCCGAAAACTTTAACATACATATTTCATAGTAATTCTGACTTTTTTATCATAAAAAATAGTAGTAGGTAGGCAGTTAGCTTAGCTTAGCATAAGGAAGTCACTTCTCCCGACCAATAAGTAGTCCAGCACTTAAACTTCTGTAAAAACACAACTTGCCATTTTTATACATTGGGTTTTGCACAGATTAAAGAACCAGTGTGTAGGATTTAGAGATGTGTCGCGGTGAGATTGCAGATTGCAACAGACTGAACACGCATCCTCTGACTCCTCCCTTTTCAAGTGAGTAGGAAAACCTACAGTGGCCTGCAGGTGACATAAAAATACGAAAGGCCCTCTTTAGAGGAAGAGGAGGGAAGATGACCTGCTCCCTATGTAGATGGCTCATTCTAAGCTACCAAAAACACAATGATTCCTAGTTTCTGGTGATAACACCTTAATGAAAACATAATTATGAATGTAATATTCCATTCCTTCCAAGGGATTTTTTAGAGTTTTATTAATCTTCTCACTTAATCTTCTGCAAGAAAAAGCAAATTTCCCAAACTATCAAACTATTCCTTTAACCTTTTCATTGACTTAAGAACAATCTGTTAACTACAGATAGCACTGTTACATTAGACTTTTATCAACAAGCCAATAAATTTCTAAAATGGCAATGAAGGGCCTAGATTCAGAATAATAACAGACCATACCATACTGAAGCCCATAAGATTTCAGAGGAAGCAGAATCTGAGAAAATCTGTCAAAAAGTTGTTTGTTTCAATTTTGAAAAAAAAAAAATCACCATTTCTCTTTCAGCTATTTCCTTAAGTGCTAGGTCATGCTCATCTGTGTATGTCAGTGTGTGGGTGTGTGAGTCTTCCCTGGTGGCGATATTATGAGTGAAAATACCTGCTGACGCACAACAGCCAGACGCAGAGGTCAAACACTCCAGAGCTTGCTTTCATTGATTCATAGCCCCAGGTAGAGAGCACACATTGTGTCCAAGTGTGTGTGTGTGTGTGTGCATGTGTGAGCGATAGAGACAGAGATACAGACAGAGAGTCAGACAGAAAGCGTGCACGTGTGTGTCTACATGCTTATGTGTCTGTGTGTTAGCGTGTCTGTCTACGCCCGGTGCTTTTGCCCCAAACAGAGCTTCAGGCCAGCCTGTCTTTCCTGGCTAAGGGCACAGTCACTGCGGTTAGGGTGTTAACAAGAGGGATACAGAACGAAAGAACAAAAGATGTGCCTGGAGCCAACACTGAAATGCCTTTGAGAAACAAGGGAAGATCTCCATGGGGGTAAGGAGGGATGATGGAGTGTGAGAAAGCAACGGAGGGATGAGGGAGTAAGCAAGGAGATGTAACAAGGCGACATACAGTAGTGTGAAATACCTTTTAAAAAAGGGTGGGGTGGGGGGGTGGGGTTGTCTCTTGTTTCTCCCTCACACACATCAGAAAAGGGGAAGATGTGTCACGAATGTGCTTTACAGTAAACAGAGTCCTCCGAGCTCCCCTATCTAACTAATCCTCTCAGCTTCTGTCAAACAAACAGAGGAGAGAGAGACTTAGAGATAAAGAGATGAAAGGAGGAAAAAAACACAGAGGGTGAACGACAGAGGGAGCAGTTAAGGATACAGAAGTGATGAATTGTGTTTGGACTGTGTTCCAGCTTTCATGATTACAGCAACTGGTCGCGAGTCACTGACATGGGTCTGAGGGATTTGAGGGACACTTGTGTGTGTTTTTGTTTGTGGTTTAATAGCACCAACACCTCTTTGTTTAGCAAGCACCTCTTCTGTTCACATTGTCAGTCCAAGATAATCCAGGCATCTGACAAAAACCTATTCTGAAGTGTATGTACACTGTTGCACTTGATTCCTATTCCAAACACAAGAGGGCTGACAACAGAGCTAAATTCATGATACACAAGGGGACTCTTTTATTTTCCATTAATATAGATAATAACTACATGTTGCAGCTCACACATGCACACAGCCTGTGACCAAACATCCTAAAAACTGTGATGTTTGCATATATCATCATGTCCTTGAATAGCAAACCGCAAACAAAAATATTAGTCTGGTACATAATATTTACATTCCTTATTTCCTTTCGAGGGGCATATGAGATTCCTCCTTTGTTCATATGCCATCTATCTGTTTAGAATGAAGCCAGATATTTTTCGCTGAAATGTAAAAGTAAACACTGCTGTGGAAGTCCCTCCATTTCCTGCTGACTTCCTGTCATGGGGATTTATGCACACACACAAACACACACACACACACACACTGTACAGGGAGGGGAGTGCTCGCTCTCTATTTCCCAGCAAAGTTATGCCTGTCAGCATTAGTTTTTCTACACTGACCTGTCATAACCACTAGACAAACAGGTGGATCAGGGGTGAAGTGGAAGTCAAAAGAAATAAGTAGAAATATTCAACCCCTGGTATGACTGCAACTGGTAGACCATAAAATCATGAGGACTCGTGGGATTCAAAGATGTGAATTTTTTTTTTCTGTTAGCAATAATGCTAAACATGGTTGCAGTTTCATTTAGCCTCTCATTTCCCATCAGCGCTGTCAGGCCAAGCCTCAAGTAGACTGCACATCTTTTACTCATTAAAGAAATCCCCTCAAACTTTTGCCAGACTTTATATTAATCACAGGTCCTCGCATAATTTGTTATCATCCTGTCTATTCCTACCATAAATCCACACTTATCTAAATTCATAGAGCTTATTGAAAACAACTCCAGAGCTGAATCTAAAATTACTTAATTCTTGCACTGCTGTTGTAGTGCAGGCAGCATACTGTGACAGCTGAGTACATAATGCATCATTTCATACTGTAGCAAATATGCATCCACTTGACTAAAAACTGTTAATGGAAGTATGTTGGTGTTTAAAAAAAAAAAGCAGCAACACATTCTTTAACTGCCTGAAAATTAGCATATAGTAGTGGTCCATTCTTGGCACTTCTTTGTAATTCACTGTCATCAATGGTGAGTCTGTAGGCTACTACTGACTGAAAAACCTCTGATAAAATCTAGTCTGCAGTGCAGTGCAGTGCCTATTTCTCTTTGATTTGTTCTCCTATTTATACGGAGTATCTGGAAGTGGAAGAACTGCTGAACAATAATAATAAACACTAAAGTATTTCTAGAAATAACAGGAGAGTTAGCTGTGTGACACACTGTGAATTATGATTGGATCAGAGTGGATATGAAATATTCATCTGTGGTCTCCTGCAGGGACGGCATGCTGTTAAAAAGGCATTGATTTGACAAGCCAAACAAACGCTGATGAGGCCTGATAATCAATGGCAGCATTGATGACAGTGTGTGGTGGCCCTGGGCTCCGAGCGATTGGATGGGCTCACTGTGAATAATGAATGAGGAGATTCCTGATTGATCAGTGAGGTTGTCTCTCTTTCAGACACTCAGCTGGCATTTCAATGGGGCCTCCAGCACCAGAGACAACACGCCAACAACACAACTGCAGGACTGGTCGCATCGTTGCTTCCTAACAAGTCGAAGGACAAGATGTGAATTGAGACAGTCCATTCATGATGGAAAAATTTTGGGTTTTTTTTTTTTTTGAATGAGTACAGAATCTTGTATAAATGCTGTAAGTGAATGCAGGAAATGAGTGAAAAACATGGGCTACAAACCCAGACTGGGCAGAACACCTTAAGGCCTTCAGTGACTTTGCCCTTGAGTAGAAAATGTCTGGACTGTTTGTCTAGAATCCAAGGGTACACAACCACACACAAACACAGGCAAATAAACACACACACAGGTGACAAGCAATGGTAGGGTGCATTGCGTTTTGTCATCTGCCTGGCTTCCCCACACCAGTGCTGAATGTCAACTCTCTTATTCTTTTGTACTCGGAGGAGGTGGGGGAACAAAAACACCACACAACAAAAAGGGTCCCCAACAATGCAGCTATCTTTGCAGCATCTACTGCCACTGTGTCTTTCTCCTCACACTCTTCCTCTCTCTCTCTTTCTCTGTCTGTCTCCCCCCCCTTTGTGCTCCCCCTTCCATATTCACACTCCCTCATAGAATATCACTTAGCTCTGCCCTTGAATCCTCCTCCGTAAGTGCACACACTGAGGTGCAGTCTGAAAAGACTTGAAGAAAGAAAGTGGGTGGGATGTCGCCGCAGTAATGACGCAGAACGACTGTAGCTCATTGTTGTCTCAAGGTAACGGCGGCAAGTTACATGTCATCCGTGTTGCATGCATTTGTGTTACAGTTGGTTGGTGATAATGAAGATACACTGACACTGCTACACACTCAACACTTTCCACTGCTAACTTGCCCCTTTATTATTTGCTTTGCATAATTGTCAACTGTTTCAGTACTTGATCTCTCTCCCTCTCTCTCTCTGAACTCTGAGTTTCTCTCCCAGTGTGAGTATTTATTTGGATGATGAGGATGATTATGCAAATGAGGGAAAAGTGCATCGATCTGTCTCGCCAATAACAAACCCCTCCATGATTTGGCCTCAACTAATTAGTCAATTCATCTGTTTTTTCTTCAACAGAAAGACAACCCATCATCTGCCGCTATTTCTCTTTCCTCTCGCTTTCTATCCTGTTTCAAAATATGTCTGTACTGCTTGCATCATTCTTCACTCTCTAATGTTTATTTCTGTTTTGTCTCTGTCTTTTCCATCAACATACTGTTCATGTACTCCTCATTTGTTCATCCTTACTCCCTCTACTCTCCCCTACAGAATCACTGCATATAAGTGCAGGTATGGAGAGTTATTGATCCACAGAGGAGAAAGCAAAGAGGAGAATGACTGAAACTTGCATCACACCTAACCAGGACCATGGGACTATTATATATTATTACGCTCTACATTCATACAACTAAATTATACTGTTTCTAAATTAAATTTCTAAATTTAAAAAAGTGTTGAAGTCTTCTTCCAGCTCAAAAAATTGAGTGGTTAAAAGCAAAGTTCATCTTCATGTCTCGCTTCCCACCAACTCCTAACTTCCCTGGATCCCTCATCTGTCTTCTCTGTCTGTGCTCTAAAGGTTAATCTTCTCCTCTGCCTCCATATCCGTCTCAAAGAGTTAACATGGCTTTGGATACATGCCAAACCACAGCTCGCCATATGGGGTTCTCATTGCAGATCATGAGCCTGAAGACAAACCTATAGTGATCGTATACAGGTCATCATCACCATAGCTGTGCCACCGTGAGACAATGTGGGACAGTGTGTTGCCCTGGTCCATCATATATGCCCAACAGTTAACAGCCTTTGGCAAAATCCCAGTTTCCTCCTCTCTGCTCCCAGGAACCAGCGTCGTCCCTGGACTCCAGCCAACCAAATTCTCCCTCTGTGAACTCCTGAAAAACTAAGCAGTGTATGCTGTGAGAAAGAGAACAAGAGAGCAATGGAGAGTGAGAATAGCTAATACCAATGTTTGTTCCTCTCAATTACAGTTTTAAATGGAAATCAATGTAGCAGAGGGAATGAGCAGAGCCCTTAACGTTGGAGTGATAATCACATTAAGACAGGGCTTAAATCAACACCAGACCTTGGCCTCTGGAGAGGGAAGAACAACACAGAAAAAGCCGAGACTATTCAATTCTCTCTCTCTCTCTCTCTCTCTCTCTCTCTCTCTCTCTCTCTAGTAATCTATCTATCACTCTCGTACAACAGTTGTCTCCAGCTCCCAAACCGCTGTCTAGTTGCCGGGATACCACCCATAAGTTTCACCATGGTAACATCTGGAATAAAGGTGGGTGGGCAGGGTGCCAGGACAGGCCTGGAGTTTCACTGTGGTCATAAAACTAACAAAAATAAATCTTTGTTCAACTGCTCGTCCCAGCGCAGCACAACACTGCACGCGCGTACACACCCAGTCACGCACATCTCAGCCAATTTAATCTAAGTTAACTGTTTCTCAGCTCTAATAACAGACAGACTGGGGGGTGGGGTGGGGGGACTTTTGTTGCCCTGCTCTTATTGTAGCCTAAACAGAGGAATGAACATTGAGTTAAATTGGCATTCTTGGATGCAGATTCTGTATGACAGCTGAAGTTACAACATCTATCTTTGTGTGGGCTCAGGCAAAGTGACATTTTCTAACAGCAGTGAGGTTTTTCCATTGCCTGTGCCTGGTATTTTGGTGACTCGCCATGCACCACAGTGGGAAGAGAGGTGCAGTCGGGTGGGGGGGTGTCACTGACAATCCAGCGAAGCACTATAATTCCGGTGTCATGATTTGCTCATGAGTCTGTCTGCTCAGAGCACAGGTCAAAAGAGCACTACATCTCATGAGTCTTGTTGGTTATGATTTTATGATGCATTTTCGACCAGTACGGACATGTGAATTACAGTTTTGTTTTGATTAATCCACAACAGCTTGCATGTATGAACACCTTCTCTGTCAATTAATTAACTCTGTGTAGAGCCATCTGAAGGTGGCAGGTACAGCATGTGTTCCATCTGTACTCTCATTTGAGTGATGCATGTTGTCAAACCATGATTACGCACGCCAAATCCAGTGGTTACTTTGATTCAATTTTCTTCAACTTGCGCAAGCACTGTTGCAAAATAACCACACAAGCTTCTGTATTCATGTACACGTCAAACTGGTTGCTTACATGAGAAATAGTGGAGGAAGGACTTGAAAATGACAGTAATGAAGCATGAGGCAGGTGCTCCTGATGCATGGCTAGACGGATTCCTCAAGAAATTCACTGTACACTGCAATTTTACTGCAAATTACAAAAAATGAACTCTTTCATCATTGTGACTGTAAAACCACTGGCTCGTTCTAACTCTAAATAAAAGTGTTAGAGATGAAGACAGTGTACATTATTCTACTGAATGAGCTTTAGAGTTTTAAGGGGGGAAAGACACAGACCACTTGGTGTGTACTTGTACTCCCATTGTGAGCCCCTTTCTTCCATGTTGCACAAGACACACAGTTACCAGGCACAGTTTAGAAAAATAAATAAAAAGAGCCACATACATCTGTTCCGTAATGCAGCTCTTGAACTTACAGAACATATCATAACGTTTTTATAAAATCATAATACAGTATTATTTCTTTGATTAATCACATAGTTTTCTATATCATTTTTATGTTGTCCTTGTACAGATGAATGAAGTTTGTCAGCTTGAGTGACTGACGTGTGTGAACAGGGTGATAAAAGGCAAAGGCTACAAAAAAGTCATTCAGTCAGTCAGTCAGTCATTTCTACAGGACAGGTTTTAGAGAATTTACAAGATGTCGCCTCTTCTTTTAAACACATTAGAGACAAACAAGTAACAACAAACAAGCACTGAGCCACTGCAGTTAGTTAAACCATGATATTCAAATTTCTACCTGCTACAACACTGGCATGCAATCTCTCCCTCCTCCCCTCTCTGTGTCTCTAATTAATGTCGTCACAATCCCAACCTCCCAGTGCCCATCCAGTGTAGTAGAATATAATACCCTGATGCTGGAAGGTAGAAAATACACACACACACACACACAAACACACACACACAGTGGTCCCCCTCCTGTGCACATCCTCTGTGCTTGGAGGGTGAAGATATGCAAAGCGTCACTATCATCAAAACAAAAACTGCAGGGGAATATAGGGCAATTGAGTGAATTAAAATGCATCCCTGGAGACACGTCTTTCTTTCTCTTCTCCTTGCTCTCTTCCCCTCATTTCCCCACTGTTTCCACTGTAGAAATAGGCTTCCCTTCGCAATTTAGTTTAAATTATGTTGCCTTGTTCTGGCCAGATGCTGGTCCAAGTCATAGTAACATCATCTGTGAGTATTTAGGATTTGAAAATTGAAAACAGTGAAGTTTAAATGTTTTAGTCATACAGCTGGCACTTTTTTTTTAGGCTAACTCGCTGACAAACACTTTGGCAGGATATTGGTTCAACTGAGGACATACAATGAAAAAAACTAGTTTGAAGTTTGAAGTAGTCTGAATAAAATTCATTGAAAATTAGCAGTGAGGGGAGGGGGAGGAGAGGGGTCCAAGGCCAAGACCACAGTACAGTTCTAGCACAGTAAAGTCTAAGATGGGAGATATGGCTGAAAAAAATTCTAGTAAGAGCATAATAATGATATAAACAATACAATGCACGTGTATCTGTGCTTGTGCTCGTCATTCTTGCATTAAAAGGTCTTTGTGAAAAGCACAGATGTTCAGTATCAGCTTTTGTTCTATGCACATACATTAGAACTGAATCAATGTGTCGCTTAATTTACAGAAAATGAATCATACAGCTACTTTAATATTTTAATAAATGTTTTAGGGAAATAATGCCAAAGATTTGGTGGTTGCAGATTATAAAACATGCAAATAATTGATTACAATTGTGATTCATTCCAAAGCATGAAAATAAATTGAGATTTTTTATTTTTATTTTGACCATATAGCTCTGTGAAGGAAACAGTGAGGCAGACCTGAATTCTCACACACTGTCCCTGAATGAGACAGTGAAAGACACCACCTTTGGCCTTTGTGCGGTTGTGGAGGCAAAAAAAGATATAGGCCATCAAATATAAACTCATCAACAGCTTCCTCCTGCATATTTACCTCGAACGGACAAATGAATGGGAGCCAGACAGCTACGTAAGTGGGCAGAATGATGGACATAACAGGGAATGGATGGAGGAAAAGGAGGTGATGGGGGAAAAAAAGGGGGACAGTTAGAGGTGTGTGTCCAGCCAATGTCCAGACAGACGCTGGTCAATAAATCAATGAAGAGGTCACACGAGCAGGTGTGGTGAAAGAGTAGCTATTGAGAGCAGCTCTTCATCTGACTGGCTAGATTAGCACCAGAGAACACTCCATGCTTTCTGTGCGACGCTGTGTCTTCCCTGCTGTTCCCTGCCGTCCCTGCCATCTAACCACTCCTACCACTACAGTGTGTCCTTTACTCAAAGACATCAGTGAAATTGAGGGAATGTTGAACTATTGTGAAATGAATGCTCTAAAGTACTCTACTGAGGTTTCAGATGTGTTTTACCGTAGTTGGGTGTGAATGGAGATTGGATTCCCCAAGACATTTGAGTTGTTTTGAAGTACATCGCTACAGTAAATGTTTTTGTTTGAGATATAATAGCATCTTAAGTCATCGTCACTTACGAGAAAGCAAAGCCTACCACCCGCATGTTCTGCTTTAATCCATACTACTTAATCTTTGCGGAAAAGGGTCTGCTTATCGTGTCTCCCGCATGTAAGTCTGTTTTTATCTTCTCTCTCTCTCTCTCTCCCTCAGACACACACACACACACACACACACACACACACACACACACACACACAAGTGCACTTATGAAAACACTCACACACATGCATACATACACAAAGACACACACCGTGTGTAAAGCAAGCGCATGTAATTACCTCGGTACAACGGTGCTACAAAATGCCAGACAGTGTTTGCATCAGCGTGTATGTGTTTAGAGTTTTGTAATTAGCAGAATACATTTAAATACATTTGGCTGAAACACTCCTGGGAGAGTTCCTGTTTGCTGTGTCTGCCTCAATCGCTCGCTGCCTTTATTCTCCCTGCTTGAATCTCACACTGCCTGCAGTACTCTTTCAAATTTACCAATCAAACTCTTCCCTTCATGTACTGCTGTTTTGTTCTCTCCTTTATGTTCTCCCTCACCAGAAACTGGCCGATCAATGAGCCTATTGACCTTTCTGTGCATTTTGCATAATGGTAGACCACTATGGCTGAACAGCAGCCACCACGTCTGGGCCTTCTCCCAGCCTACCACCACAGGATAACTTAACTTCCCCAAGGACAACATAATAACATTTTTGGACTCTTTGCTGTGCCTTGGTGTGGTCTGAAATGTCATTCTTGTCGAAATTGTGAAGTCCATCTACACTTTTCCGTCTTGTTATAAAAGACAATCAATCCAAGCAAAGGCGGAAATTTATTTACTCATGTCCAAGCACATTTTACGACACTTGACACACTCATCTAGGAAGGAGTTACATTCAGCCTCCCTCCCTTCGAGCCCCTCCCTGCTCATCAAACCAGTCTTAATTATTCAGCAGGCAGCCTTGTGTCTTTCATCTCTCTCTTGTTAATTGCTGCGGTCGACTTCTCACTGGGACCACTGTGCCCAATGAAAGCCTCTGCTTGTGCAGTATTGTACCACCGAAGGATGCATGTGGAGCGGTTATGTGTGTGTATAAGTGTGGTGAGTGCAGTGTGTGCATGTGTGTGTACAGACAGGCTTGAGGTGTTGGGATGGAAATTTAAAATACGAGTGATTACACATCACTGCTTATTACCTGCTTACAGTTGTAATTGGGGATACTGACTAGTAAAACATGAAATCATTATTCTTGATACAGTAAACAGTCATGTAAACTACAGCTCAAACTACTAGAGGATTAATCAACTTTCCAATAGAAAATTAATGGGCCACAATTTTGATAAGTGATTAGGCAAAACTGAAAAAAAATCACTGGTCTCAGCTTCTCAAATAATAATACCAGTAATTGTATTTTGGGGTTTTCTTAGTCCTCTATATTTGGTTTGGACTGCTCTGGGTGCTCATCATGGACATATCTTAGCTATTCCCTTATTTATCAATTAATCAATTCATTGAGAAATTTAAATGGTGTACAGATTGAAAAGCTCTTGGATAAAATTGACCTGACTTGAAAGTAGAGAAGAGTCCAGGAAGTGATGAAGGAGGGGTTTGGGTGAGACTGGATTATTGACACAGGGCCCAGACCCTCAGGTGCCACAAAAAACCCAGGTTCATTGTGTGTCAGCTGGTTTGTCATCATTTCAGCATTTGTTTAAAGATAGGCACCAGTATCATCAGAGCTGAAAAGGATCTTCAGCTGAGCCCTGCATTGTCTTATCTTGTTTGTCTGGTCTTGTTGAAGGGCTATACATCAAAATCTAATTTTTGGAGATGCAATTTGTTTTTAACTTGTTGACTGGATGATGATAGAATACATAGAGAGAGAAGGGAGCAAGGGTCAATAGGGGCCACAGCTCATTTTTGCCCTAGGGCCCCCAATTAATTCAGCCATAGTTTTGAATAGTGGATGCACGTCTTGACCGCACTGATGCCTTTAATTGTTCATTTGAAGTACGATTCTTCAGACTTACTGTGTTTATTTTTCAAAGATGTGTTTTGATATGTTTTGATGACTGCAGATCAACAATCATGAATGACAGGGAAATAAACAGGACAACAAACAACTTCTAGACATTCATCTGGAATTTTTGACTACGAGCCACAGCTAACATTGTTCTTATCTGTATAAAATATTCAACAAATAAGCAGAGGAGGGGAGGGAAAAAAAGAGTTAACTTTCAGTGCAGAAAAACATAGCTGGTATTGTAGTTAGCAGATAAATTGCAGTTAGCCAGACACTCAACTCCATAATCAGTAGACAGACATACTGGCGCTCGAGCACACAGAGCAGGAGCGGGAGTGATGGGGTGAAAAGTGATGGATAAAGAGGGAGAAATGGTGGGAAGCCTTGGCCACTAGAGCAGGGATGAATGGGTTATACCTTTGGTCTAAGATATACAGTTTGAAGGAAGACAGATATATGAAACATGACTGCCTTGGAGGACTGCCTGGGAGGGACACGTGCAAAGAAGCAAACATGGAAAGAGTAAAAACAGTTGAAACTAGCTCAAAAATGTGGCTGATTTGAGAGGGACAGCAAGACATCAACAAAAAACAGTGAAGGAAAAAAAAAACAAAAAACAAGACAAGATGAAATGAAGAAAGTTACCACAGTGAAAGACAACCATGAAAAGAATCTATTATGTTCTCCCAGACAGCCACTTTAGCCCTGAGACAGTACATTCTGCCTGGACCTTTGCAGCATCACACACTTGCTGGTGCACACAAACACACACACACACACACACACAGAGTTACTACGACATACATCAGTGGGCTGGAAACAGCACATGATAAATTCTGAACACAATACATTTTGTCCAAAAGATTTAACATCTAATTCAGGTCTGACAGCTCCCTCCATCTCAAAGCCAGACCGGTTACATTGATCTCTACACCATGCACAGGCGGCCTTGGACTTCTCCCATAGTCCCACACACAGACACGCAGACACAGACACAGACACAGACACACACACACACTCATAGAGAAAAGAGACGAGTACACAAACCAAACAGGTTCAGACTGCCTCACAGGTCCAGAAAACCAGCAAGTACTCTTAAGTACAGAGTAAGGAGAAGTGTTCCAGGTGTATCTGTGGTGTATCTCTGTAAAGCAGCCAAATGACTTGCTCACATTTCAGACTATTAGTTTTCCCATTTGCATCGAGGGCTTAATTTCCTCCACTCTGCTGTTTTCTTTCTTAACTCGTTCAATCCTTCCCTCTGCTCCCCAGAGAGTCTTCAGGTCTCCTCTACTGGGTAGACCATTTGGAAGAGATGTTACAAGTAATCAATGTAATGTGTGTGTGTTTGTATTGACATCTGTTGTGCTTAAAAGTGTTTGCAGTCTTGTTGACAGGTCAATATGGAAAGCTTGTGACTGACAAGAGGGAAAGAAAATGCAACGAAATGACACACGGGAAACAAGAGCATGCATGTACAAATATGCATGCACAAACACACAAGCAGAGTGACAGTTAGAGAAGCAGCTGCAAAAGACGTGTGTTTACTGTAGTGGTTCAGAGTCCTTGGTGCGATGAGCCAAAAACATGAACTTTGACCGCTGACTCTGATAGGGAGACAGACTGAGAGTTGCAGCACTGAGGATAAGGGGAATGGGGATGCAACTGTCTCTGGGGTCCATATACACACAGAATTTGGTCATTGCTGTGCTTTTTCAAGCTAATGGATTGCAGTGCCTTAGATTATGAGCTGGCTGGATGCCCTGTAGCCAGTTCAGCTACAGCTTCAGGAGGTATTACAGAAAGGACACTGGAAGTCTCAGCTCCATGGACTCCCAGCTCTGGGACTACAGCCCAATGGTGCAGAGGCCAGGGCAAAACACTGACATCATTAACTCACCGCTGAGTGGAACAGGAGAGAGAGAGTATACGCATGTGTGAGTGGATGCATGTTTGTTGGGATAACTCTAGCCCACAAACCCATACGTTTCCCATACTGGAAAAAAAAGAAGTATTCTCGTGTAATGGTGAGGGGAGAAGAAGGGCTCTGCGCAATACTTTTTCACTACCAACCAAGATGTGGCCATAGTAGTATTCTACACTATTTGTGTTTAGACAATATTTAACAAAGACTTTGGCTTCTTTTGTTAAATTACAACTAAAAAGAAAAAAGTTTGTAGAAAAACATTATTAGTGGTATCAGGTAGAGCTCATAATGGGTTCAACACATTTCCCATTCCTATTCTGAGATCTGACGTGGGGCCCAAGTCATGTATGCTCCACATTATTTTCAGTGCATAGTTAATATTAAGCTGCTATGAAATTGTCTGGTGTTTATTTGCAGTTGATTTAGTTATTGTGTTTTGTCTACCCCTTGTGTGTGTTACTGGTTTAGCCAGCCAGTATATGTATACTGTATGTTAACCTTCAATGTCATTCAGTTATGTTGCTGTTCAGTTTGCTGTATTTTGAGTTTAATTCTTTTTTGTTGATCTTTTTAGGGCCCAAGTTAGTTGATAATCATCTTTGTTTTGTATATTCTCAGTTTCGAGGTGAATAAAAACCACTTTTTTTGAAAATTAAACCTGTGCATCCTTTTCCTTACTGATCAGTGTCTGACAAGGCAGTGTGAGGCAAATTTTATGCCTGCTGGGTTCAGGTAGATTTTCCATTGGTCTGTTTCAATCAGCGAAGACCTCTTGTGTCAGATATGGTTATCTGCACTAGTGTAAAAAAAAATTCAAACCATACCTAGCACTTGCAAGAGATATACAGTCAATGCAAGCATGTGTATACATATACATAGACACACACATACACAAACACACACACTCCTCCTCAGGTCTTGGGGGACCATGTCAGAACATATTAGTGACAGCACCCCACACTCAACTCAAGCAAGGTAACACCAGCCCAATTTGTTTCCCTAATAGCTGGTATATTATTCACTCAGTCACTCATTCACCCACACGCAACCACACACACACGCTAGCTTATCATTATACAAGTATACCCTTGAGCAGGCCTCAAGTTCATCTGTTGGGGGTGCAGAGAGAGTCTGGTTGATATTAGGAGAGAGGTCACATTGTACTGTAAACACGCTTTGTCTGCTTATTCATTTATTTACTACGCTCTCCCATCACACCACTCAGCTTGTCAGCAATATGGGGGCTGCAGGTGGGGTGGTCTGGGTGCAGGCAATGTTTGTGTGTCGGCAGTTTGGAAACACTTTGGGTGATGGATAACTCATGACCGACTTCATTTTACAAGGAAGAATATTCATTATGAAAGTTAATTACTTTGTTAAAATACCAGTTTGAGTTTTATTTTTTATCTGGATAAAAATCTCTCTATGCACTCACCCAAGCACAAACCCACAATAGTGTGTCCCTGTGTTGACTGTAGCAGCCCTGTCCCGGTATCGACCCCCTGCTGTTTAATATTCATAAAGTCTATTTCAGCAGCTTCAGTCGCCATAGCGCTGCGACGTTCCCGCCCTCACGCTAAATCCATTCTCATTGATCACCATTGGCTTTCCCAAACGCACATCGATCCCGTTCAAACTCACGCTCAAGGTCTCCTCAAAACACACTCGCCTCACAATTCACTTACAAATGAAGGTCCCCCCCGGTGTTTCATGAAAGAGATTATTTTTGATCTTTTTACCATTGTGCAATTACTGTTCTCACTGAAACCAATAAAAGCTGATGTCTGCTATCGAGTCCAGGCGTTATATGAGATGTGTCACTCTGTGATATTAGTTTTACCATCAGAAGTCAGAGATGACGTTGTTTGGGACGGTCAAGAGGAAGATCTTTTGTTTGTTTTATCATACTCATATTTATTTTTTGGAGTCTATATTTTAGAGCTATGCACAAGACTAGCTTCCATTGCGCTTTACTGATCTCCATTACTTAGCTCTGTTACAGCATGTTTGTGTTCTGCATTGTGGAGTGTGTCTGTGTAATGTGGGTGCATAAGTGAGAGAGCATCAGCATGTCTGCACTGCAGGTTATGACACTGAGCGGTTTTCAGGCAGACGTAAACTGATTTAAAGCAGTGCTTTAAAACAAGCTGAAGACTGTAGAGAGATCCAGTCTAAGTACAGTAGCAGATGGTAGAAATAGAGAGAAATCTCTTTTTTTTAAATCTTTTAATTCCCCCTCTGTCTCTTTAGGGAGCCTGTGGCCGCTCGTCTGCATGGCAAATCATACCATTGTGTTAATTATCGCTTCACAGCTAGCCCCAAGCAAAGACATACACAAAATCACATGTACACACACAGACACACACTCTTTCTCTCATAGATGCACACATTTATACATGCTCACTGTATCCTCCTTGGTTGTCCAGTAACCTCAGATTTATTTTGTCTGGGGGAGAAAGGATCCTTTTGCTAAACTTAAACACACACTTATGTCTTACCTATCTGTGCAAGCTGGATACACCTGAGCCCAGCATTATGAAAACTCACACACACATGCACGCACAGTCACACGCACGAGACATTGGCTGCATTATTCATTCCCCAAAATTGGGAACAGCAGTTGTGTGCTCACACACAATAAACAGAGATGGATTCATCAGAAATCTCCCAAGTGCAGAAAATATGAAAAATTTAATCATTCCACAGAATAAAAATTCATAAGGAAATGTACAAAATCAATATTTTATGCTACTTACTGTACCTATTCTTTATTACAAACCTATTCAGGAACAAGCATTAAAAATTTAAGCTGGCAGAAAAGACAGGAGGGAGGAGAAACAACTGGTAGAGAGGGAGAGGGAGGAGGGTACTGCAAGGGACCTGTGAGTTCAAAAGCAATACTGTTTCATTCATGTTTAAAGGCACTTTTTTGTTTCTCTAAGAGCCACTGAAGCAGTTTTGAAACAGGCAGAAATACTTTGATAGATTGAGCGTTCTGAGCAGCATCTGCGCTGTCAACATAAATAGCGATAAAGAAGAGGGGGAAATGTTTTCAACTGGAGTTTTCAAGGTTATGGCCCATGGCAGTGATTTGAAGGCACCATTTGCTTTGTTGCGTTACTGGTTATGCATGGACAGTCGCATGTCCGTCCACAACACGTTAATGAAAACAGTTGAGTGTGCGTATTCATGCAGCAGTACTGTATGTTCTGCAGAAAGCTTTGTTTCACGCATTAGCACTTAAGGTGAATTGTGCAGGCACGCTCAGCCCAATATAGAACATATGCTGTATATGTTATTGCCAGCTAATCTATTCTGCACTTTCCTGTTTCATATCATTTATATTGGACCTCTTTAACGGCACTTTACACACACTCTCTGGCCTTTAACCTCCCATTACTCTGTCACTTCGACTCCTGCTTTTTACCAATTCATAAGTCACATCTATGTCACTGTAATAATAGGTTATTAAATCCTTTACCCTTTATCTTAATTATCCAAAGTTCAATTAAACATCTTGTCATTTTTTGGCTAAATCCTTTAAAGATGAGTAACAGTGTAAGAAATAAGAAGCAGACAACCCCAAAACCCCTGAGCGATGGAGAGAATGTAAAACAGCCTGATGAGTGACTCTAACCCTTCTTCCAACATCCATATGGGTTTTGTTTGGACAAATTCAGAAGAAAAAATGCGGTGAAGTGGTGGATCTGTATTAGTATGGCCAACCATATTGTTGGACTCATTATTTCTGATGATTTGTATGGTCATATGAGGTAACAGCAGAAGACGTGGCATACACAGAGTTGCCTCCTGATGAGTCCGTATTCCAAGATGACAATGTCTTCGTACACATGGCGAACAAAATTAAATACTGATTTCATGAACTCAAATACTCAGTCAGAAGCCATCCATAACCTCAGCAATCACCACAATCTACAAATAATTTAGTTTTATAACTAAGCTGAGGAGCACAGAGTAGGTGATTTCTACCACATCCCTCAAAACTGGGCGTCAGTAAACAATGAGGTTTCACCATTTATTTTTTCTGCTCCTGTGTGCCTTCTGTTAACTTCTGTATATCTGTACTATATTTCCAGCCATGTTGTGTAGGGCAGTGATGGACATTGCTGTCCATTTGCCGTCGAGCCATCACACTGATCTAAGTGAAACATGGTAAATGTTGGCTGGATTTTGAATTTGGTACAAATGACCCTTCATCTCAACAAGTCCTGCAACCTTAACATCCATATAGGTAATCCGTTCCCTGCACTCCAGGTACAACCCATAGGACTGTACCAGCAGAAGGTGTGTGAACCTTCATCATTAGTAACAATATTAATAAACAGGTTTAGGATTACTTACATTTGGTTGGGTTTAGGCACAAAAACTACTTGTTTAGGTTCAGGAAAAGATTGTGGTTTTGGTTTGAAATTAGTATTTCGTTCTGGCTAGAAACGCTCGACATTAATATTATAAACATGTGCTTCAGGTTGTGAATGCGGTCATGGTTTAAAGAAACAACACTGATAATCAGTGTTATGCACAGAAACAAACAACGGTGTCCTGTGTTAAAGTCCTATGTTTGTCAACCCATCCATCCTCCTAACAAGACTTTATTGCTCTTTATGCCACATCAGTAAACTTCCCTCATTTGCTGCGGTCTAAATTACTACAGTCGGCTAGAGATTGCCTAATAATAACGGGTAACTGTTAGTAACAGGCAACTTGTCCTTCTTTCTTTTTTTCTTTTTCTTTTTTTTTTTTACAGGAGGACCAGTCTCTTTCTAGCACCCGCAGAAGGTCAAACTTTTTCTTACTTGTCCAACTCCTCAGTTCAGTGCAGGCCATCTCTAAAACCAATTACCAAATTTAACAGCTATACTCACAGCTTAATACTGGCTATGAAAAATTTATTCTGTCACCACCTTCTGGCCAGCTCTAATTTTTTTACTCATGAACGAAAATAAAAGACATGGATCTTCTCTTTTTTTTTACTTGCATAATCATGGTATTATATATCTATTTAAAAAAAAAAAAACGGATTTTACTCACTTTATAACATTTCCCCACTGTACCTGTATTTTAAGAAACAGGAATCGTTACATTTGCACACAATACCTGTGCCTTTTGCCTTTTTTTTTTTGCTTTGTTTCTGACATCAAATTGCTTCTTCAATTTGATATTTTATATTGAAGCAGAATTAAATGAGGGCATAATCCAGACAGGAACCAAACAAAGAGTCAATCAAATGATACAAATGAAAGTCACGAGGTCATTTCTATTTTGGTGACTATGCCCCACCGTTGAATTTAGTGATTTATAACCAAGCTTGGTTTGATTGTTTATGATTGTGACTCTTGAGGTCCTAATGATTCGGCTGTGGAGCCTGTCTAAGTGAAGTTTGAATCTTTTTCTAATGCTGGCTTTCAAGGAATTCATCGGCAATAAGTCAAACATGGAATCCCCACATTATTTATACCTTTTCCTGATTTGACTGCAAGTCTCTGGTTTTATAGCTGGTAACTATAAACCCCTGTACAAGCATCAATGAGTGTGCATTTGTTTTTGTGTTTGTGCCCAATGCTGGTGTTTCCTTGTGTACCATGTTTTACATGAATATTCCTGTGGGTTACATGGACAACAATACACACACACTACGAACAGATATGTTGAAAAAAAAAAGAAAAAGAAAAGCAGAGGAGACAGTGGGGGCGAGATTGAATCCTGTCTCAAGCAGACTCTAATGGGAGAAAGGTATTGTGTTCTGAGATCATCTCAGGCTGTTAACTCATATTGAACTCTATCAGCTCATGTTTCTGTGTAATCTCTGCCTGTGGATAACGATCAGTCTGGATTCATGATAGATATCAATTATCCATTAATGATGGTTCTCTAGAAAAAGGACAGATCGGGAAAAGACAGATATTATTTGGTGGTCGGTTTCTCTGTATCCTGTGTCTTGTTGACAGATGTGCACTTCAACACCTGGCTTGGAGACAGTCTGAGGAGGAAATTTGTCCCTTTCTATTTTCATATTCCACCAAGTCCCAGCAGAGACACAAACATTCAGAGCTGTACTCCTCCTCGCGTCCCTGTGGTAGCCTCATATCGTCCTTCTCTCCTCCCTTCTCTCCTCCCCTCCTTTGTCTCCCTCTCTCCCAGTGGAAGTGTAGAGTGCAGGGCCCAGGGCCCCTGCCTCTAATTGCTGGTGAATGGAGTGCTGGGTGCAGAACTCCTGGATTAGCATGCTTACATACACATGCACACACACACACACAACATGTACTCAGATACACAAATGGATTAGTGTGTTCACTCATGGGGAGAGGAGGTTGATTTGAGCCGACAGCAGCAGCTCTTTGGAGAAAGCCTGGGCAAGACTGGTGGATTTTCAAGCACACACACACACATTCCACTTTTAAAATGATGGAGAAGAATGAGAGACACATCAAAGTTACACTCACTCATGTGAACACACCTCCCTTTAATCTCAGCTCCCAGTGGGCCTTGTGCCCAAGACATGAGGTGAATCATGTGCTGGGGTACTGATTAACACATCTGGAGGAGCTGAGTGGGGGTGGGGGGGGCAAGGGAGGCGGAGGGAGAAATGGGGGTGGATAAAAATCTGAGAGGAGGCGGGAGGAAAAAGGCAAGGGAGGGGCGGAAGTAGGAGTAATCCTGATTCATTGAGCCAGATCAACACTAATAGAAAATAGAGACCGAACAAGAAAAACAAACCTGGAGACTACTCTCGACACCTGTAACAAGGAATGAGGACTCTCCACTCCCATCTCCCCAAGCCCACGTCTATATGTCATGTCAGGCAGTCAGCTGTGCCCACAGCACCATACTCCTGTATACCCATCAGTCAGACCTCTTGCCCCAAAACACAAAGCGCACATAGACAAAACACTTTTAACACCCAGTTATTCCATATGATTTAACTGAGTTTAGTGGATTTGAGTTTCACCAGCCAGAGGTCTAGTCGAAACAAACTAATTTTAATTAATAACTGGTTAAATGACATTAAAATAAACATTTCTAGCTTCCATTTTAATGATTTTTGTTTTTAAAATTAGATAATGACTATTGGTTCCTTTTGTGATTAATAACACAAATTGAAAACAATGGTGCTATGTGACAGACAGTGGGATTATTGCATGCACTAGTGCCAAATGGATACCTTTTTATTGTATTAACTGCTGTTTTAATTTGCTTATTTATCTGCTCTTGATACTTAATTTTGAACCTTTTTTTACTTTTAGATTATAATATAAATCTAATTATATAAAAACTGGAAAAGCTGATAATTCATTGGATCCCTCTAAGTTTGTTTTGGAAGGAAGGTAAGAGACTTAATTTCGCCCTTGACCTCTATGCTGGGAGAGTTAATGACTGAAGGCTATGCCTCTCTGGGGCTGGATCATACCGTTGTGCTGCTCTATGCTGATTCATATCTATTCATTTTGCAGCCAAGCCTCTTGGAAAACACTGCCTTTACACAGAGACCTCCAACAGACAGGGACCCACATGATTCTATTTGCCTCTCTGTGGGTGCACAGGGGAGGGCAACCATCTCATATACGTCTTTTATCTCTGCTTGTATCTTTATCCATCTGTAGGTTTCACTGCCATCAAAACAGCATGGTTGTGTTTTAAACCACTGTGATGCAACATAAACAAGACATATCTCGGTCATGGTCACAGAGACAGAATCAAGCAATCCTGGCACAAAGCCAGGTGTCCACATATAAATTTTAGCACTGCCTCTCACGAAACACATGTGTTTTACCCATAACATATTCGGGCAATATGTTTTGCATTATTTGTGGCTACGGATACTGTTGTTTTACACATAACTAACTGAAGTTCTGAGGGGTTAGGTAAAGGGTTGCTGAAACAGCTGTCGCACTGTGTGGGGAAAAAGAAAAACACCAGACAACGAACCATTTCTCCTAACTTCAAGGAGGTAGAGTTATTATAATATTATGTAGATTTAATTCACGACTCTTCAATAGCTGTAATCCCTGTATTTGGCACAAGTTTGTATAAATGTTACCAATATTAATACGAGCTCAGTCTGCCTGTTATTCTTACACACCCAAGCGCACAAATTCTGACACAAACACAACTGAGCATTTCAAAGAGACAGACATTTCTGATCATGGGTGAGGGCTGGCAGCATCTCCATTATATCTAAATAGACATAACTGAAATAAGAAAGAAAGTTAAAATAAACTGTAGAAATAACAGCTTCCCTACATAATATTTGATTAATTGTATTTTCATTAAAGCTGTCAACAAGTAACTTGTGTATGATCATGATCGGCTCAAAATGAGTTGTGTTTAGGAAGAGACCATCATGTTAGGGTTAAAAACTTAATCCCACTAGAAACTGATAATAACATATAAGCACTAGAGCGGCAATCAAATTCTTTTAATGTATTAAATATGCTGCAATATACTGTAGTGTTTGCTTACTGTGGTGTTTGCTGACAGTCTTGTAAATTTAAACACTGCTGACATGTTAATTGACACTGTTGATTGTTTATAGATGCAAGCACCTACTTAACCCCATGTAGTTAAGTGCAGTGACTTTCCTACAGTCTGTACCATGCAATGCTGATGATGCAGCATGACAGGACTCCAAAACCGTCCAATTAATGGTTACCTGTTATCAGACTGACTCCTGTTAACAGCTCAGTTAACTCAATGACCACTAAAAAATATAGACCCTAAAAAATAATCATTTGGTCTTTTTGTTTGGACAACGAGAACCAACCGAGTGTACAATCTACTCATTCTGGAGACTAAATTTTCCCAGTAACCCTCCAGTAAAAATTCTCTTCAGCAACCTCTACTGTAGGTAACTACATCTAGTTTCACTGTAGACTTTGTAGTTTCCATTTGCACACTGTGAAATTCTGTACATAAAATGATTTCTATTCAGCAAATTGCAAAACAAACCTGAACTCAATTTTAATCCAATATCTTAGAAATAAAATATAATACACAGAGTTTTAATTTTTTGCAACAAAATGTATTCCTTCCTACATTACCCCAACCATACTGTATTGCGCTTCTACCCAGTATGACAAATGCTGGTTAATGTCACCCTCTCTGCTGGAACTGGTTTAGACACAGCCATTGTCCACCACCCAACCAGCACGCGGTCAATATCTCTACATTATTCAACTCCTCCCACTTAATTACATGGTAATTGACTACCTGTGAACGGATGACCCCAGCCCGCAAGCTGGCATAAATTCATGCAAGTGACATCCCACATAACAACCTCCCCAAGGAAGATTTAATGGTACAGTCTGGTGAGTTCAACAAGAGCTCTTGAGGTCGGAGTCTAGTCACACAGTCACTGGTCTGAGACCTGATCCAGTGGATCAATCATTCTATACCTCTCTGCCTTGGAAGCAGGGATACAAGCTCAGCTGCCAGTTTAAACTGACACATCTGTAAAAACTTAAGCAGTCTATTATTAGAGGTAAATAAATCCTGCATCATGATTTAAAACTTTGTTTAGAAATGCTGGTCATTTTGGAGGCTACGGTTGTGGTGCTGAGATTGTATTGTGTTATACTGACAGCTGTCTATATTTTTGTCATTTATTTATATCAATGAAGGCAGGCTAATATGAAACACACTCTCATATAATGCAATTGGGTTGCTTGATTATTGGGTTCAAACTTAATTAATACTTTTTATGTTTTCTCTTTTACAGAATAAGGCGGCAAAGAAAGCAGGAAAAGGACAGCCACTGGTTGATTGTATGCATACAGATCTCATGACTCCCAGTTCTGCTCCCAGGAAAGCAATAACTCCCCAGAAATCTCGCCATGAGTGTCTGGTACTGTACTAATGGGAGGGATCAGGCGTTCTTTCCTATAATGGGGTTTGACAAGGTGATGCCACAACCCCACTCCTGCCAATGCTATTAGAGGGGTGGTTGATGGCTTTGTCTCAGACACAAACACACAGGCCAGCGCGCACACCTTCCGACAGATACCACAGCCATCGTTCTCATTCTCACCCAGACATTTACGTTGTATGTCCCGACCCGCCCCACCCCACACCCCCATCTTCAACCCTTCCTCTCCTCCTCCCTCCCTATCGTGTTTTGTGTCTCGGCATAAGCATCCTCCATCCCTCCTCCTTCCTCTTTTCTCTTCTTCTCCAGCGACTCTCGCTTTGCTTCAGTGACTTTCATGACAACTCATTCCGTAGTCCTTTTTCTCTCCCTCTCCTCTCTTTCCTTCACTCTCCCCAGAGTGAAATAATGATGGATTTTTTATGAATAGCTGAAGAAAAATTCATTTCAAATTCAAAATGAAAAAGCGTAACATTCCGCATCTGCTATGCCTCCCGCATTCATTATCCTTCACAACATCCTCACTCCCTCTCACACTCTCCCTCTTTCCTCTTACCCCCTCCTCCTCCTCCCTTCCACCCTCCTCCTTGCCTTGTCTGCCTGAAGACATGCGCTCTGTCTCTTTTTTCCCGCCACTTGGACTAATTGCTTAATTTGACCTGCTCTCATCAATTAAAAGTCTGTCAGTGGTAGACAGATGGAGGATGGATCAGAGAACCAGTCGATGGACAGATCAATGACAGAGACAGCTCAATAAGTAAATGGAATGTAGCCAGTGATGGAAAAAGGAAATGAGAAATTAAATGAAGAAGAGACAAATTGAACAGGCTGTCATGACAAAAGGTGCAGCGCCAAGCGTATCACTCGGATATAGTTCTCCTCAATATCTCTCTGATGCTCTGGCTCCCCCTCCCCTTTTCTTCATTTCTTTGAAACTCTGACTCCTCCAACAATCCCAAAGCGTGCCCAAAAGAGACTTTTTCCTCTTTCTCTGTAATGCAGATGTGTTAATGTAAACTGAATCAAGAGCATCTGCAAACCCACGTAACAAATATTAGAAAAAATAAATGTAGGGGCACAGAAATCTCAAGCAGGAATGAAAGCCCCGTTTCCCTAACTTTGAATGACCAACAACCACATCAAGGAAAATAAAGTCATATGAGCGAGGTAGCTAAGAACAGACAGAAATGAGGTGAGAAGGAGAGTGGAAGAGGTGGGACAAAAGCTGAAACACTGAGGAATATACCTCATGTGAAGCTGGATACTCTTTTTTATCTCTTGCAGAAATGCAGCTCCATAAAGGCAGATTTCCGTCAATATGGCATCACACCCAAGAGCAGCATTAAATCTGCTTTTCCTCCTACTCATTCATTTCCTTGTTCACATACATACACACATTCACACATGAAAATGCTACAAACAAATTATATATTGTATAAATGAAAATACTTCACGTAGTACTCAAAAGGATAAAATCACACTTATGCTCGCAAACACATGATGACTCAAGTGAACCGCAAGTCATGTTTTGTAAACAAATACGACTTCACACGAGTAGCTCACACTAATACGCCCAGATATTGGCATGAGCGTGCACGCACCGTGTAACTATACTGCGCATGCAGGCGTGTGTTGTCTTCCCGTCAACACTTTGTTTTAATTAGCTTTCTCAGCAGGACTGCTACTCAGACCAATTAGGAAGATTATCAAAGCAGGTCTGGAGTAGGGTGCATGCCCACGATGACTCCTCCCCAGGATAGGCCAGGATGAAGAGACCTCAGCACTACATACACACACACAGCCATACACATACAATACGTGAGTCTCTAAGGCACAAATATGAACCCCTTAGGATCTTCAAGACAAGTGCTAATATGCCTTATAATACATCGAAATAACCCTGCACAACACAGCACCATGCTACACAGAACATACGCGGTCCAATCATTCTATATTGATCAGTTGCAGATGGATCACTGAGGAGATACAGAATGGGGTCCTTCACTCTGTCCCTCAAGAGACTAAAACCCTCATTGATGCAATCACTAATGGAACACTTCAGAACATTAGAAAGTTACCGTCTCAGAATTAGGCTATAAAAACACACATTAGGTGTTTAGGATGAACCTGAGGGAATGAAGGAAATTATATCTGCGATGCCAACTCTTGCATTTCTCTTGCTCTTATCTTAAGCAAATCAGTAAGCTCTTTTGGAGTTATGTTCCAGCTGAGATCTGATGTATGATCAGAGGAGTTTTACCCCCAAGGAAAGTGTACCTGTATATAATAATTACCTAGAATTGTCATTATTTATCTCTCTAGCCCCTCTGCCTGTTTCTCCTGCTTTTGGAGAAATCTACCTAACTGCAGCTTTAAAAGCATGTGTATGTTATCTCTGTGATATGTCAGTACAATACAGTGTGTGTATTGTCACAAGCTGAATCCATAAACTGATGGTAAGTTAATAGCACTCAGTGGTATTATGTGCAACAGTGATTAGATTGGAGGCTGATGGCACATATTGGTTTTGGTCCCTGAGGCCAGCTAGAAGAGTCAGAGATCAGGGGTCCAATCACCCGCGAGATCAATGTCACTCAAAGAGCTGTTACATTCAAGACGCACTATATTACATTACATTGCTTGTTGAGTTGATTTGGTGTATATGAAAACATAGGAAGCCAAAGAGAGTCTTGACTAACTTTACTCTTCTCTGGCGACAGAGCACCATCCTAGGAAGCAGGATGTGCAGGATATTGTGCTAGTGAGAGAGACACCCTAAAGAAGTGACCCCTAGGACTTCATTAGCTAATATGGCCACCAATACTAACAGGTTTGCAGGAGAAGAGGTGAGGAGAAAGCTCCAGAAATGAGATATGAACACTTATTAGATCAGACCCAGCAATTGTCTTACCGCTCATAACAGATTTCACACTCACACACATACACAAACACAGACAGACAAACACAGACATACACAGCACTGGATTGACAAGCATAGTCATGCAATCTACGTCTTGTACATTATCATGTATACATTATAATTATAACCTTATATTTACACTTCTATAGTTGCTGGAGGAGGAATGGCCTCCCCTGCCAGCAGAGCAACCGTCTGTCCTCTATAATTTACAGACTTCGCGGCAGTGGAGTTTGGTACACTTGGGTTGTACCTGTCTCTTCTGGGCAGGCTAGGGACAAAATATTTTTTGCCCATGCCCACTAACCTGGGAGTCAGCTGAGGCCAAAGGAAAGGGACAACAAGAATGTGAGAGGTAAGAAAAATGTTTGATTGAAATATTTTCACACTCTTATCATTTTTAGAGAGAGGATGTAGTAGAGCTACCACTGCCAGCATGGCATAGCTAGGGCTGCTAATAGGTAGTCACATCCTGTGTCAGCCTTTCTCAGAGAGAGTCACCTCTGCTGCCAGAGTGGGAGTCAGAGGAAAGCAGGGGATTTTCTTTACTTGAATCGGCCCGTGGACACTATGGTGTCAAGTCAACCTCAAGTCAAGGGAGGGAAGGACCACTTGCCATGTGCGCCACCATACACCTCTCCAAGTGGCAGATTGAACATGTGGGCCAAAATCTTTAAGGTTTATCACACAGTGGCCAATAAATGTTAATTAGCCATTGGAGGCACCATCTCCACTACAAACATATTGTCCCCAACATGTCCACAAACCACTTAAAGTAAATCTGGGAAACAGGAGGAAGCACCACTTCTGAGTTCTTTATAATGTTGTTGGAAATAGGGTCCTCAGTAGCCTTTGCTCTCTGCCTGGACCTGCCTTCCTCTCACTCCCCCTCCTCCCTCCTATCTAGGTGTTTGTGTCCTCGGCATAAACATCCCTCCATCCCTCCTCCTTCCCTCTTTTCTCTTCTTCTCCAGCGACTCTGTTTGCTTCAATGGACTTTCATGACAACTCATTCCGTACGGGTCCTTTTTTCTCTCCCTCTCCCTCTCTTTCTCCTTCACTCTCCCCAGGTGAAATATTGATGGATTTTTTATGAATAGCTATGAAAAATTCATTCAAATTCCAAAATGAAAAAGCGTAAACATTCCGCATCTGCCTATGCCTCCCGCATTCATTATCCTTCACAACATCCTCACTCCCTCCCTCACACTCTCCCCTCTTTTTCCCACTCTTACCCCCTCCTCCTCCTCCCCTTCCACCACTCCTCCTTGCCCCTTGTCTACCTGAAGAAGACATGCCGCTCTGTCTCTTTTTCCGCCACTTGGACTAATTGCTTAATTTGACCTGCTCTCTCATCAATTAAAAGTCTGTCAGTGGTAGACAGATGGAGGATGGATCAGAGGGCCAGTCGATGGACAGATCAATGACAGAACAGCTCAATAAGTAAATGGAGATAGCCAGTGATGGAAAAAGGAAATGAGAGAGTGGAAGAAGTAGAAGAAGAAGAGAACAAATTGAACAGGCTGTCATGACAAAAAGGTGCAGCGCAAACGTGCATCACTCGGATGCTCTGATTCTCCCCTCTCAATATCTCTCTCTGATGCTCTGACTCCCCCTCCCCCTTTTCTTCATTTCTTTGAAACTCTGACTCCCTCCAACAATCCCAACGTACCCAAAGAGACTTTTTCCTCTTTTTCTCTGTAATGCGAATGTGTTAATGTAAAACTGAATCAAAAGAGCATCTGCACAAGCCACGTAACAAATATTAGAGAAAAAAATAAATGTGGGGCACAGAAATCTCAAGCAGGAATAAAGCTAATTCTAACTTTGAATGACAACAACCACATCAAAGGAAAATAAAAGTCATATGAGCAGAGAGTAAACTAAGAACAGACAGAAATGAGGTGAGAAGGAGAGTGGAAGAATTGGGACAAAGCTGAAACACTGAGAATATACCTCACATGTGACTGGATACTCTTTTATCTCTTGCAGAAAATGCAGCTCCATAAAAGGCAGATTTCAATCAATATGTCACAGAGCAGCAGTAAATCTGCTTTTCCTCTACTCATTCATTTCACTTGTTCACATACATACACACATTCACACACATGAAAATGCACTACAAACAAATTATATAAACAGAGTATAAATGAAAAATGCTTCACGTAGTGCTCAAAAGGATAAAATCACACTTATGCTCATAAACACATGATGACTCAAGTGAACCGCAAGTCATGTTTTTGTAAACAAATACGACTTCACCGAAATATGGCCTCACACTAATACACGCAGATATTGGCATGAACGTGCACACGCACACGTGTAACTATACACGCATGCAGCGTGTGTTATCTTCCCCGTCAACACTTTGTTTTAATTAGCTTTCTCATGAGACTGCTACTCAGACCAATTAGGGAAGATTATCAAAGCAGGTCTGGAGTAGGGTGCATGCCCACGATGACTCCTGTCCCCAGGGATAGGCCAGGATGAAAGAGACCTCAGCACTACACATACACACACACACACACAGCCATACATACAAGCATGCATTAGTCTCTGAAGCACAAATATGAACCCCATGTAGGATCTTCAGAGACAGAGTCTTATTGTACCTTATAATACATCAAGAAATAACCCTGCACAACACAGCACCATGTATACACAGAACATACATGGTCAATCATTCTGTATTGATCAGTTGCAGATGGATCACTGAGGAGATACAGAATGGGGTCCTTCCACTCTGTCCCTCAAGGGGAACTAAAACCACTCCATTGATGCAATCACTAATGGAGACACTTCAGAACATTGAAAGAGATTACCGTCTCAGAATTAGGCTATAAAAACACACATTAGGTGTTTAGGATGAACACAGGAATGAAGGAAATTATATCTGCGATGCCAACTCTTGCATTCTCTTGCTCTTATCTTATGACAAATCAATGAAAGCTCTTTTGGAGTTATGTTCAGCTGAGAGATCCTGATGTATGATCAGAGGGGTTACCCCCAAGGAAAGTGTACCTGTATAATTACCTAGGTGTCATTATTTATCTCTCTCGCCCTCTGCCTTTGTTTCTCCTCTTTTGGAAGAGAAATCTACCTAACTGCAGCTTTAAAAGCATGTGTATATTTATCTCTGTGATATGTCAGTACAATACAGTGTGTGTGTATTGTCACAAGCTAGTCCATAAACTGATGGTAAGTTAATAGCACTCAGTGGTATTATGTGCAACAGTGATTAGATTGGGAGAGGCTGATGGCACATATTGGTTTGGTCCCTGAGGGCCAGCTAGAAGAGTCAGAGATCAGAGGTCAATCACCACGAGATCAATGTCACTCAAAAGAGCTGTGTTACATTCAAAGACGCACTATATTACATTACATTGCTTACATTGAGTTGATTTGGTGTATATGAAAACTTGTATAGGAAGCCCAAAAGAGAGTCTTGACTGCTTTACTCCTTCTCCCAGTGACAGAGCACCATCCTGGGAAGCAGGATGTGCAGGATGTTGTGCTGAGCGGAGAGACACCTAAAGGGAAAGTGACTTCCCTGGGACTTCATTAAGCTAATATGGCCACCAATACTAACAGAGTTTAGGAGAAGAGGTGAGGAGAAAGCTCAGAAATGAGATGAACACTTATTAGATCAGACCCAGCAATTGTCTTCCACCGCTCATAACAGATTTCACACTCACACACATACACAAACACACAGACTTAGACAAACACAGACATACACAGCACTGGATTGACAAACATAGTCATATGCATAATCTACATCTTGTACATTATCACATGTATACATTATAATTATGTACCTTATATTACACTTCTATAGTTGCTGGAGGAGGGCTAGCCTCCCTGCCAGCAGAGCAACCGTCTGTCCCTCTATAATTTACAGAGACTTACAACGCTTGTTGGAGTTTTTGGTACACTTAACGGCGGGTTGTCCACCTGTCTCTTCTCGACAGGCTAGGGACAAAAATATTTTTGCCCATGCCCACTAACCTGGGAGTCAGCTAGGGCCAAAGGAAAGGGGACAACAAGAATGTGAGAGGTAAGAAAAATGTTTGATTCTGAAATATTTTCACACTCTTATCATTTTTAGAGAGAGGATGTGAAGTAGAGCTACCACTGCCAGCATGGCATAGCTAGGGCTGCTAATAGGTAGTCACATCCTGTGTCAGCCTTTCTCAGAGAGAGTCACCTCTGCCAGAGTGGGAGTCAGAGAAGAAGCAGGGGATTTTCTTTACTTGAATCGGCCCGTGGACACTATGGTGTCAAGTCAACCTCAAGTCAAGGGAGGGAAGGGACCACTTGCCATATTGCCACCATACACCTCTCCAAGTGGCAGATTGAACATGTGGGCCAAAATCTTCAAGGTTTATCACACAGTGGCCAATAAATGTTAATTAGCCATTGGAGGCACCGTCTCCACTACAAACATATTGTCCCCAACATGTCCACAAACCACTTAAAGTAAATCTGCAGGAAACAGGAGGAAGCACCACTTCTGAGTTCTTTATAATGTTGTTGAAATAGGGTCCTCAGTAACCTTTGCTCTCTGCCTGGACCTGTATTGGTGACTCTGTTCTCCAGACTCTCATGTCCAAGGTTGGCTGGGCAAAATGGCCTTATTTTGCACAATGACTTTCAGCTGGACACATCCCGTGTACTCTACCTTTCCTGGGATGGACCAAAGATAGATCCACCCACACCAGACTGAGCATTTTTCCTGTTCTAGCCAAGTGCAACACAGACATCCAGAGAAGAGGACAATCTTTGCTTCTCTCCAGCACAGAATTATTATCATCCTGCAGAGAGAAGTATGAGTGATGGGCAAAGCACAGGCCCTGCTGTTGCACGCCACCTTACTATCATCACAGTGAGGTGAGGAGATCTGAGGAGATTGCTGGGCGGTAAAAGACTTACCACTGCTGCCAAGCATTCTCCAACTCGTCCCGCATTCTGGCAGTGGCTCATTTAATACCAAAAGTACTGTAAGTACACCAGAGCAGGAGGAGCAGAGACTTGTGCAGTCTTCTGCCAAAGCAATCTGTGGCTAATCAAAGCCTACTGCTGCTGAAAAGAGCTGAATGAGATGTAGTGGTGGCACTGGCCTTTTACAGAAGCAACCTCCATACATGAAGGGGGCTCATCCTGACTGGCTGGACTGTACATGTACAAGTTTTTGTTTGGAAGACACACAAAAATGAGCAAAGATGAGCTGTGGAGTGTTATTGGAGGGCAAAGTCTGCGAGAAATACAACAGCGTGTACTCAAAGACTACAAGAGCAAAGAGGAATGAAGGGGGGAGAACAAGGTAGACAGAGAGGAACAGAGGGTAGACGGAGAAAGGGAGGGAGTGCCACGTCGTTCTTAATCTAGTTTGTCTGTCGTAATCGTGTCAATGTCACTCTCAATCAGGCAGCCACAACTAGGGCTATACAACTTCAGTTTGATTGGCCCAAACCTTGTCTTTAAAATGACCTCTACAGGGAAGGTGTGTGTGTAGATACAGAGACAGAGAAAGTGGGAATAAAAAATAGAAGGGTGGGGGGTGGGGGGGGGGTCCTTCTAGAGACAATATGAGAAAGAAGGAGAGAGGGAGCACAAATTAACTTTAAACCTGTTACTCCCCCACCTGTCTGTCAATTTCACTTTGGTCTCTTTCTTTCTTCTGATTTTTCAGTGTGACAGTATCGATTGCCCTCTCTTATTACACAAGAGGATACAGAGATGTCTGTGTGAGTGGGCGGTGTTCAGGTGCTTGTGTAAACTTCAGTCATATTGCTGCCTGCTGGCACTTAAAACATTCAGCTGTTCATGGGTTTGAAACAAAGACATCAATGTAACATGTCTGTCTTTTGTTGACTTTGATCGAGTTCAAATGTGTTCAGAAGCACACATATGTATGTGTGTGTTTCTACTTTTGGGATTAAGTTAGCAAGTGGGAGCATATAGTCACATTCACAGGAGGTAGCCACAACACTGTGGTTATAAACAAGGTAGATTTAGCTAAATCTGCAAGTTTCAGCAGATCCGCTTCCCTAAAAATGTGTACAAGCAACCCAACATCTGTGATCACCAGTTATAGTCATACTCAGTAAATATAGACATAGGAGTTGTGAAAATTCTTTAAAAATATAAATTACGTAATAGCTTCTATAACAGTTTTATTCTGATCACACACAATATTATTGTACTAAACACCACAGGGCATTCAATCTTGTAGGAGGTTTTTCTTTTTAGTGTTCTCTTTAAAACCTCTTTTTCAGCCATGATTTGAGAGATTAGTCTTTCACCACAGAATATTTACAGAGACCCACTAATACCACTGTGGCGTCAAGTTTGTTTTATTGTATTTGTCTCTGTGTTTGAGCATGGTGCATTAAGCCACAGGCAAATTAGTGAGAAACTGTTTGTACACTGTTGGTATTTGCTTTTGTCTCCTCTGTGCACACTTTGAGTTTTTTAGTTCCACTTTAGAGTCCAAATGCCTCAACGCTGGTTTTGATTATGTAAATTCTATTGGACTGAAATCAGTATTCTCTCTTAAATTGATTCAGTCAGTTTTTTGGTACATTGCATTGCATGGGAGTACATTAGATTTAAATTTGTGTTTTAAAAGTATTTGTGAAAATTAAATGGTAACTTTATGTTTTTATTGTTTGTGGTGAAACTGGGTTGTAATTTGAGCTGGAGAGTAAGTGGAAAGTTTCAGGATTAGTGGTTCTCTACCCCATCAACGCTCTTACCCTCCAAGAATCTATGAACACATGCTGTAATTGATACATTCAAAATAAATCCCAGATACAGATTTTAAATTGTTAGCTTGATATCCAAACCCATTTCCTGATACTGGCGTGTGTGGTTTGGGTCCGATGTCTCATGCTGCCGTGAGGGCAGGAGGGCTTCAGTACAACAGCAGGAGTCATCGTTCAAGGTTAAAGATTTGTTTTTGTTTGCACGGCTGGGTCAGTTGGCAAGTTAGCAAGTGAACAAAAATTGCCACTTCCTCATAAATTTAAGGATTTATTCATTGTAGAACATGTGGAAAGATACTTTAATTCAACAATTTCATTTATTCTGTCAAATCCAAACTGACCTGCATTGTAGTTACATGAGTCCTCAGAAAATCATCTTTAATCTCTATTCTATTCTCCCTTTTTATATAAATATATATTACACCATATTTTAATAAAAAGCCTCACTGTGTTGTGATCTGTTCCTGTTTGTTGTGTTAATTTGCTGTTGCTAGTCTTTTCCTGCACAGTACATGCAAACTCAACACTTCCTCTAACTGTTTCAAATTAAATGCTCTCCATCAATTCAGACGGCATAATACAACACATTTACTTCTCTGGAAGACTTTTATTGTGTAACATCTGCTAAAATAGCTGAGTTCCATCACATCAGCTTGACCAAGAGTAGTAGAGAGAGTAGTAAAATTATTGAAATTAATCAGTAGCACAACATGGTGGTGAAATGCCCATACCATAGTGTTACACCGATGAAATTAATGCTTTAGCAATGTAGATTATACAGAATTTACTATATGAGGCATTATAGTGAAAGAAAAACAGAGGTGAAATCCATCATGATGGTGAGTTTCTCCCAGTTCATCTGTCCCACCACCAGTGCAGTAATTGGACATGCTGAAGGGTTGTCAGCTACCAGCCTTACCAACATACAAACTAGGTGCCACCAGCTGTTATCCTGTGCTTCATTTGTGCAATGCTGCAAGGTATAATTATAGGTAATAATGTTCAAGCTGTACAAGTTTTACTCAACATAACCCACTAACCTAATGGTTACTATTCAACATTAACCCAGGGAAGCTGTTGCTGTTGCAGCAAAACAGCCAGTAGTCTGTTATTTCAAATGAGCACACAGTTTCAAGGTGTAACTGCAATGGCTGAATAAGAGGTAGATGGGTTATTTTATGTTTTCCCATGCAAAACAGTGCTTTTCAGATTTTATTTCTTCCAAGTGGGAATGACCAATTCACCAGCTGCTCCTTTAAAACATACAGGAGCATCACGAGGAGGGAATAACACAGAGGTTCATGCCACAAAAACAAGAAGGTACAGTAGCCACTCAAGACTCCATCACTTAACAACACAAAATATAACAGTTAGTGCTTTAATGGATTGTTCCATACATTTGTTAAAGTTTATTACTAAAATATCTGTGTGGCGAATGTTACATTTTGTTGAGTAAAACGAAATGTAAACCACTTTTATTTGTTCACAAGAAAACTGCAGAGTACCTCTAATATCACATTTGGAAGTCAAGTCGTAGTGCTACAGTAAAAAGTGTGATGGTGCAGTGCCATTGTTCCATTCTTCAAGGAAAAGCTAGTTACTACTGCTAGCTAACTAGTCCAGAGACTAGTTAAAGTATAACACAGGGCTGAGTGAGCCAACAGCAGTGCAGAGCACAGTAGAAAGATAAAGATACAAGCTTGAAGCCAGTGAGAGGCAGCAAGGGAAAAACTTTTTTTTTTCAACCAATGGCCCAGTTTGGCAACTAACTAACCAGGTAACTGGTCCAAGTGAACCTCCAACTGGCCCTCGGCCACTGGGCAATCCTTATTGTTGAACTCTGCAACAGTGCTGTCTGTTGTGGCCTACTGCTGCATAACATATGGTCCTAGGCTTTTCATCTCTCTAGGGATGAAACACCCACACAAACACATGCACAGACTCATTCACACACAAACACAGTATCAATGCCGAGAGAAAGAGAGAAAGAGAGAGAGAGAGAGAGAGAGAGAGCAGGAGAGAGGAGGAAATGCAGACAGACACACAAAAAAAGCAACTAAACACACGCACACGCACTGCCGGTCTTCAGAAGAAACATTAAACAAAAACCAAAACAAGCCACCCCGAGTGACAGGCTGGATGAATAAAACATGCTTTCAGGGCGACCCCTCTCTGGTGAGCCCCACTCCTCAGAAATATTGTACACCAGGAAATATTCCCAGGAGGCACCAGCAACAGGGTCCATGTGAATGATGACCAGCTCCAGTAGACTTGAGCTTTGTTTCATAAGTGAAGCTGTCTGGCAGAGGTTTGTCTGGACTGTTCAGGGTTGAAGTACAGGGGATGTTATTCTCTCTCATTCTGCGCTGGTGAGGAATCCCCCTGATTTCAGTTTTATTTCAACCTCATGGCGTCTGTCTATTGAAGTAAACATTAAAATATTTTCTTTGTATGAGTAATAATACTCATGAAAAACTTTATAAACTCACACAAACCTCAAAACATATGAATAGCACAAACACATGAACAAACTGGCACACACACAGACACACACAGAGTCCTATCCACACTCAATTCCTCTCTGCTCTAAATCAAGGTTCAGCCAGGCTAATGCATGGATCCATACTGCTCTGGGTGAATTAACGTTAGTAATAAGATATCATGGCTCTGATTGATCCTCTATTTCCATGTCCACACCATAAAATGACCCAGGCACAGCTACAGCACACTATTACTCTAATGCTGCATTGATTCCACTCTGGAGTGCTGGGGATTTAAGTTTAAGGCTACAGAAGAAGGTATAGCTGGAAGTGGGCAAGGGACTGGAGACACTAGTACATGATTGTAAAGTAAGGCAAGAACTGGAGATATACTATGATACTGCAGCTTTGGTGGTGTGGTGTAACAAGTAGGAGAGTATACAAAAATCAGAAGACCTGGGCTCAAGCCCCAATATTCATCAATTATAAATTTATTGTTGCTGTTTTAAACATTACTAATACAGATGTCCCAATCCATATTTTTTTAGTTTCATTCTGACCTAATCTCATGTTACTCACAGATTTAATAGCTGATGTGAGTCAGCCAGAGACAAAAAAAAAAAAAAAAAGAGGAGCCACTAGTCAAATGTTTTGTATACTGCTCTTTGCTAATGATAATTAGCATCAGAGCTTCACAAATCAGTATTTTTGCCAACTGACTGGTGTCAGAACACAGTCAGTCACAGGGCGACCACATATTTTTTTCATATTCTCACACTCTAATTTTCACCCTCATATGGAGTGAATATGCTGCACTGTAGAGCACGGCTGTCATAAAAGAGAGCCACAGTAGGAAGCTGAGATGACAACACATAGCAGAGTGCAATAAAAAAATGATTGGATGCTGATTGGCTTTATTTTAGCCAAGACCACTACAGAATATGTCCCGGATCAGTCCCAATATCAATCCTTAAGATCAGCTTATTAATAATATTAGTGATTAACAATGACAGGTAATTCAGCTCTACTTGTAAAGGCTATACCAAATGGAAAAAATGGAAAATGACAAAGTACATCCTTCCTTTCACTGGAAAAATTTGCACCACATTTCTACTTGTTAAACACTAAAACTATAATCTAAATGGTTAATCATTAAAGAAAAAGAATATTATTATTAATATGTGGACAACACACCAAATCAGCCAACCTCAAATGCAAAATTTGAATAAATGCCATTGTGTGTGGAAATTGTCTGAATTTTAAATTGCTCTCAATTGAAAACTTACAAAACTGTTTGGAGAGTCAACAGAGAGGAAATATAGAAGATGATGCCAACTAATGAATGATGAGTTATGTAATAATACTAGCTTTGAAATAAGGGAATTATATAAATATTAGGTTTCTTGAGGATACAAGCCAGAAAGTGATTATTATGAGCCTGGGCTAAAGGACAAGATACAACAGTAACACAGTAAGGCTGAGGTTGAGACTAGAGATTGGCATTGGTGTCCAATGTTAGCACTGGGTTCGAACAAAATCTTCAGCAAAAATCTATCCATCAACCACTAATGAGTCTCCTAAATTGCCAGCTTACACCAAATACATCAACATGTAGCCAAAAGGAAAGACAAAAAAGACTGAATGACCCATTTAATATTGTCCAAGCAGCCTTGGGCAGACGGATTCACCCAATATCATCACACGCCAACTTGCCTGATGACAGAGCAGAAGTCATTGAAACCATGTGAGATTATTTAGGGGGAGAAGATTGTTCCAGGAAACTGGTAGTCACTGTCAGAGTATTGGTCTGAGTTTGAGGACCTGTGATTGATTTGAAAACTACCAGAGGGCCAGGCACAATCACGCCAATCCCCACTGGACCAGGACGCTCTTAGGACAGGCTAGATACAGACCAAGTGCACCTATACACAAATACATAAGGTATACACACACACAAACACACTGACACACAAACGCACTGACACACATGCACCAAACGGTCCAAACACATTCCTGCCTGTCTGAATTACATGCTGGACAATATCCCACGATCATTAAAACCAGATTGCTTTGAAGACACAGACACCACGCAAACACACACATGATCACACACACACACATACACACACACACACACAGACCGACAGACACATGTGCACACATACCTATTGCTTCGAGGCAAACTGTTTGTTTCCACTGTATAGTCTGTCTGTCTGTTCACATGGTACACAGACTTATCAGGGGAGTTAACTCACTGCTGTTAGTATACAGGAAAAACAAACCAATTGACAGACCCGACAGACAGACAGAGATAGAGACAGACACAAACACAGACAGACACGTTCACATGGCAGCAGAAATGAAATGAGTAATACAATATAATGTCAAACAGGTGAAAGGCAGAAACACAACTGGTGAGAACTCAATAGGCCAGACTAAAGCAATAATACAAAGCATACACAGATACAAATGCATAAACATGGTGGTACCTTTGAGACTAAACCAGGTGTAATCTCTCTCTCTCTCAAACACACACACATTTTGCCTATATAGTTACAGACAATGGCACGTAGAACAAAAGGCATCGCCATGTTCATATTTAGTGAGCCAACAGGACTATTTTATTTTACTGAGTCACAAAGAGTCTTCTCTCCTGCAGCATGTCACTATTCTCATATCAAAGCTGGGCTTATAGCAGACAAAGCTTTGAAAGTGGCCATGGCTCATAAATGCCTTTATGTCCCTCGCCGTACACTCAAAAAGTCAGAACAATGCATTTTAAGTCTGCATTTGGAGAAAGGTGGTTACAGAGCTTATTATGTGTGTGTAAAAAGTGTGTGTATCCACACTTATCTGTGTTTGTGGATTGTGTTAAGTCTGTGTGTGCAGGTGCTCACACAATGCATTCAGGCATGCGTGAGTGTGTGGCAAAACAACCCCAATTTACCCCCACAGTTGTGTGTTTTGAAATGTAGGTGTTGTTGGATTAATTCCTCCACTGACATTGTTCTTTTCCTATCTTTTTTCCGCTGACAGAACGTGCAGCCTTAACACTCAGCTAACAACCCTGGCTTCCTGAATCGTACAACCTAATCACTAACGCCATCTGTTAATTATGTTAATAAAATGCCTGGCTGCTATTCACATCCATCTCTGAATTAGCACCCCACTTCCCCACCAAGCACCCTCTCTCTCCACGCCTGCTCCTCTTTCTCTTTGTTCAACTTTCCGCTATCTCATAGGCTCACCCTTTCTTTCAAATCTTGTGTTTCTATCCTTTCTAATTCTATCTCCTCTCTTCTCTCTGTGGTTTTTTTTACTATCCTTACAATCTTTAAGAACTCTTTGCTTCCATCATCCATTCCTTATTCATGTCATCAGCCTCCCTTCCAAATGCCTTCATAGTCCTTTCCTTTTTTCAACTCTTCCATGTTGTACTCAAAATCAAAAATTCAAACTTTAATTCTCTCTCCTCACAATCCTATCCCTTACACCTCAGCCTGCTATCCCCATGGTAGCTGTTGTTGCTCCTGCTGTGAAACAGAGGCTAAGCTGGCTGAAATCCCAGAGAGGCTTTTGTCTAAGGCCATCTTATTTGTGAGTGATATCGATCTATTCTCCTCTTAATTGTTATTCACCAGGCTAATCTGGATTTATAAATCTAAGTTTCATTGATCAGTAGGAGACATAATAAACTTTGTCTGCACCATGCAATAAGCATTATTGAAATGCAGGGAAAACATCATTTAATAGTCGTATACAGTGTTGTCATTATATTAATACAATCGAAAGGCGGACTCAGCAACTTATAATCGGAGGTATAAGCAGGCCTGGATGGCATTGTGGACTGTCCCTAGGAGGCCCTGTTCAAGCTTGGGATGAAGGGCAGTTTGCCCAGAGAGGAAACGCATGGAGCACAAAGCCCAGAGTTAACCATCTGTTTGACTCAAGAACTAAAGAGCAAAAATAAAGTAGTCCAGGAAAGTTCATAATACTATAGGTGCACGTATAACAGTTGAAGTTCATAGCTCAATGTGGAGTGCAGTATTCTTCATATGATAAAGGTATAATAAGACTGAGTCTACACCTATGCTAGCAACAGTAATGCTTCAGTTCAGTTGAGGTATGAAATTTGTTTTTGATGCTTAGAATTACTGGTAACATGTGAGTGTAAATGTCTTAGGTAAGCAAAGATGTGAAACATGAACTACAGAGATATAAGAGGTCCAACAAGACCAATAAATCAGGTGGGCTGATATATTAGCCAATATGAGATTATTGTAGACATACTGGTGTCTATGTATATGTCAGCCAATAAGTGACAAGAAAACACATCTACTGGATCTTTTGTTGAAATTCGTTTAAATGTTGTCGATTTTTTAGGAATCCTAAAGTTTGATATCGTGCATCGGCCCCAAAACTCTAGTAATAATACAGTAAAAAGTATAGTCTTTATTATTATGCTTTTGTGAAAATATGTATACCGATTATCTCTGTGTATAGTCGAACATTATCAGTAAAGGGTCCGAGTGTTTCAAACCAAGTACAGTTGAGCTGATGGAATGTCATCGATTTCAAAGTTGCATTTGCTCATAAAACAAATTGGCTGATATTTAAAATTTGACCTGAAGATGGTTTAAAGGAAAACTCTAGTAGATGTCATCCTTGGGACCATGAATGCCCAGAAAATTCTTCATAGCAGTCCATCCTATAGTTGTTATATTTGGTCTGGACCACAGTGAGGATTGACTGACACATATCCACAGGGCCGCCACTGTGGCTAAAACACACAAAGAAAAAAAAAAAAACTCATGAACTGTTTTCAGGAAATGTGCAAGAAAACACTGAGTCCTATTGTCAAATAGTACATTGGCAAGGTAAATCTACAGTGTCAAACACAACACTCAAGGTCAGGGATTTTATACCACCACTCACCATAATAAACACATAAATATCACTGGGATCATTCAGCCTCTTCAGTTCCCAGTCCCACATCCATCCACACACACACATACACATACATGAAGAACAATCATCTCCACGTTTACACACCCACACATACAAGCATACACACCAGCAACCACACATGCAAACACTTTCACACCCTAATACCCCAGTTGCCCTGGCCTCCCACAACTGGCTGAGCGAGGCCATGTTTGGGTGGTAGCTCAGAGTTTTTACATTTGGCTGTGAATGTTATTTATTCTGTGAGGCTGCATGGTGAGAGGTGCATGGTGGAGGTCGGAGCAGGGTGCAGATCACTGAGCAGAGTTATATTGCCACAGCAGAAATGGGCCTATAGTTATTTCCGGGCTTGTTTTAGGCTCATATGCGTATTTGCAGATCCTGTGTTCTCATGCACACACTCATACAAAGTACACACACTTCTCGCTGCTGCCAATCTTTTGTCCCTCCATGCCTTTACTTCAAGCATTGTGTGGTGTTTCTACTCTGTGCAGCAGGAGCATGTCTCTTCACTGCCCACCACTCTAATGTAGCCTGAGGTGTAAGGGAGGCACATTAGTGATGGCACCAGTGCTCAACATGGGAGTTCGATTCTTGCCCTCCCTCAGGTGTGAGGTGAGAGGCAGGGTTATGAGGACAGCTCCAAAAACAGTTGCTAGCCTGTAGGATGCCACGGTGCCCTCTGGCGGTGAAGGGTAGAGATTACAGAGGGGGCCATACAGCCTACATAAGGAGACTCTTGAGAGGCAGTGTCGCTTTCACCACTGGGCTTCCATCTGTCTGCCCTCCTTGATCCTTCTCGCCTTTAACCTTTCTTTCTATTTAAAATCATCAACCTTCCCTGTTTATTATTACAAACTGATACATGCAGCAGGTAGCAGTGGGTAGATTCTTATTATGGCATTTGCTAAGACACAGCCATCTGTTGCCATTAAAGAAATAATCTTTATTATGCATATATCCTTTCAGTCTATGCCTACTGATACGTTGAATTTGGTGAACAATTACTCAACAGATAGATCAACAGAAATGAATTAATAAATACACAATCAATTACCACTGTAAAACTGAACACCCTTCCACCCAATCATTGATCGACAAGACAAACAATTTGACCACAATGCCTCGGGTGGAAATGGTGATGGACATTTTCATAAGATTTCTACACTACGGGATTAATCTGGAAAAAATAATGAACAGATTGATCCATAATCAGGCCAATTATTTAGCACCAGCCCAATCTGAATTCCAAACACCATTTGGAGGCACAACGATAGTTAATAGAGTGAGCTAGACCTGCCGCAACGCTGCAGCAAATGTGGGTTTTCTAAGTCTCACAGAAATACTAGAAACAATATGGATATGGAATTTTGTAGATCTCTCTGCAGCAGAGGGATATATGATATTTTGTGGCGCACGATTCTTGGAAACCACAGAAGTTACCTCGTTAGAAGTGTGAGCATATGTTACAGGTGGTGGAAAGCAGAGAGTTGAAGCGAAGAGTGTGAATCTGTCAGGTGAGAGTGTTAAGCAAGGTGAACTCTGAGGGCTAGCATAGCTGAGCTCTCAGTTCAACACGCACACACACACACAGACAGACACAGAGTACAATCAATGAGCACATGTGCACACACACAGTGCACTCTGGAAAATTAGAAAATATGAATGAGAAACAATGTAAGGAAAGTTTTGGTATGTACAAACAACCTGAGTCACCTAATTGCATAGCCGAACAACAACTACTACTAAACAATACAAAAAAAAAACAGTATGGCACATCCGCACACACTTTTACTGTAATTCTCCATCTCGTGAGAAAAAAAATCTATTAGGCTATAAATATCCTTCAGTCTGTGTTCACAGAGTGGGCTAATGTGGACCATACTTATGTGTGTGAGTCTGTGATGTGGTTATACGGCAGATGTATTCTCTGGCGTGTGTGTGTGTTTGCATGTGCGTGTGTGTGTGTAGGTTTTCGTGCCTGTATGATAAAATGGCAGCCAGACATTGGGTTAAGAGGCAGGGCAGCCCAGATGGACTACTGTTTGTGCCCATTTTTTGCCAACATAACACATAACCCCTACGCATACAACACACATATGCAAGTAACACACATACACACACACAGACTGACTACTCAAACCCTCTCTCACTCATTCTGCCAATGGGGGTCAGCACTATGACATGTTTTTAGTAAACACAAACTAACATACAGAAGTTAACCCTCTGTCATTACAGCTACTATTCCCATAATTTTTGGCTTTGGGTTTTTTTTTACACACCTCCCCCAATTCCCCCACCACTTTTCTCCCTTCATTTTCATCCTGTTTCCCTTCATCTGTTGTCCTGACTGACTACCTTTTACTGGAAGGGTAATTTTCTTGCTCTCCCTAACTCTTAAGACTGACTGTGGGGTGAGGTAGTGTGTGGGTGTGGTGGTAGTATATTTTTTTTTTTTCTTGGCGTGAGCTAAGGTGTCTTCTTGGTCTACCACATCCTCCTTCCTGATCCAGGAAAACATACACGATTCCAGACCTAGCCCTCAGCCTGCCAGCCCCATCCTCAAATAGGACTTTCCAGAACTGCCCTGCCCAGCTAAGGAGAGCACTAGTCAGCCACAGTCAGGCTTCTGCCCTGTGTGGGACCCAAAGCACCATAATGTGAAAGAGCAGTACAGAGTCATACGGCCATGAAATCAAGCAATTTTAGTCTGTAATTGTGGGATTATCAAAGAAAAAGTTTTTCCAAATAAAAGCACACTTGGGGAGAATATTAGAACGAGCAAGAAAGTAGTTAATAACACATGAGCTGGGTTAATAATCACATGAAACTGTTTATCAGATCAAAAGTATTGCCATTTCTGAACTGGTTCTAATAAACTCCTCAGATGCTGTGTGATTCATACTACAGGTGTGATGATAGCAGATCCAAACCACTGTATATCAAACACATGGACCCTTCGTGATAAACCTCCATCATAAACAATACTGTAAAATCAAGATCACATCTGACCTCTTCCCAGCTTCCCTCCATTACAGCTCTTCCACTCACGCAGCTGAAAATCAAAACCACCTTAAGGGAGAGGTAAAGTAGAGCAAGTGTCAGTAGCTGCGACATTTTCACACATTACGAGCTTCAATTAGCAGGCTATACTGCATGGACTGTGTAAAGTGAAGACAGACCCATCTGATAAATGTCTGGTGGTTAAATTTAAGATATCCTAAAGCTTGGATGTCCTTACACATTCTAATTCAATTCAATTAGGGCTGAACAGCGCCTAACATGGTAGGCCAGTAAAAATATTTCTTAAGTGAAATATGTCATTCTAAAACAGTTTTAAGACAGCTAACAATGATGTAACGCCTAAAAGCAAGGTTTACCACGTTAGCAGCTCTGATTATTCAAAGGGTTTTAAGGACCTACCACATACACCACCCTGTGATATATTACCTGGATGCTGTAAAACAGTTTGGCTGGAAAAATTTACTTTTTAAGAGAGCTGTGACTAAAAACAGTTGGCCAACAAACACATGCTGAACGATGACTGACCATTTCATTATATAACTCTGTCCACTCATCCTGGTAGTGCTAATTCCTTGTCCTCACTACCCCAGAAAGTAGATTAGCTCGCCTGAATATAGCACACAGAGCCTAAACAAACCCACAGACTGTATTTCCCGCCTCACGAGCAGGTGAAGGGGCGTTTAGCCCAGCCCAGGAGAGGGGCTCAGTTGGGAAGATACAGAGTCAGCCTCTCTGCACTGCTCCTGACCGAACAGGACACGGGAGGCTCTTTTGTTTGAGAAACAGCTGAGAATATCTGGTAGCCCTCAGGCAGCACTGACACATCACTTTATCTATGATAATCCACAACACTGACTGACAAACACCTGATTAAACATTATTGCTGTACACACTACATACACACACAAAACGACAGAACGCAACAGGAACACTGGAGTGATTTGACCATTTTGATAACATTTAGTACATGGTATTGTACATAGTGTTGGAAGGGGCCCTGGGAGAGAATGGCTACGTAGAGAGACTGTGCTGCACATGCTGGCATTACATTGGCTACAGCACTTCCAGTAGTGTGTGACAGGACAGAGAGGAGGCTCGCATGATAGCAGCATCCTGAAGGACCCAACCAAAATACCACACAACGAAGGACACGATCTGTAAACAATACGCACCCACGTTGGCATATAAGCCAGGGCTACTAACTGTCAGTGATGCACACACACACACACGCACACACACTTTCTCTCAAGCTTTCTGCACCCCCCACCCCTTTCACACTGTCCCACACATACACACACACACACACAAGCCACATTATACAATTGACTATGAAAGGACATCGGGCTCATAACTCTGTTCCCCTGGGGCAGAAGAGACCCAGTCACTGTCAGGCGAAAAACAAAACAAAGAGATGGAAAAATAGAGCAAAATAAAGGCAGGAGAGGAGACAGCCACGGTGTGATTAGAATAAACGGGGGAGAGATGAAGGGAAGCTGTGACAGAGGCTACTACCTCTCCTTTAATATAGTTGGGAAATCTTCCCCCTTTCTTCCACAACTGAGGGACGACAGGTTTGGGTGATTAACAACCAGCGGCCTGAGGTTATTAAAATAAGCAGCTGTGTGTATGTGCTTATATGTGCTTTGAGGTGTGTATATGCCTCTGTGTGTCGCCTGGAGAGAGTATACGGCCCCAGGTACGGCAGCAAAGAGATATTGTGAGAAAGAGCTAGAAAGAGAGACTGATATGTTCTTGATCTGCTTTTGAGATGATGGAGAAGACTGACAATGGAGTGACAGTTAAGAGGACCGCCTATATCTACTTTGTCAAGTAATCAACTATCCAACAAGCATCATTACATCTAAGGGTGTAACTAATGATCATTTTCATTATCAATTAATCTGCTGATTTGTTTCCTAGATTTATCAAGTTTATCACTTTCTTAAAGTCCAAAACTGACCTGTTCATAGATAGCTTTCATTTTATTCAGACCAACCCAAATATTCACATCTGGAGCAGCTGAACCCGCGATTTTTGGCATTTGGATGAATAACAATTACTTGTCCATCAACTAATCAATTCATCAACTTATTGTTGCAGCTCTAATTATATCACTGACCTGCCAATACCCACGCATATCCAAGACTTTTTTAATGAGCTATGAAAATGGCTAATTTTCAGGTTTATGACATTGCATTCAGATCCAGTAGTTTTCCAAATGGTCAAGAGTGACAGTGACAGTGAAAACTAAATAGAGGATTTAGGTTCTCTGGCGTGTCTGTCTCATCTATGTGTGATTTATTCATTTTTCTAAAGTCTAAATAATCAGAAACCAATGGCCACAATACAAATCACACTATTCTTAAATTATCCAGGACAATCCTGTTTCGTTGAGGATATGATTAAAAGAAAACTTAAATGGGAATTTACAGTGATAAAAAAATACTAACAGTAGCCCATCCCATTTTGCTGTGAGTCCCAGGCTCTATAACAGATTTTGATGATCTTCTTTCATCCATACATCCTAACATGGCTTTGACATAAACCAAAGGTCTCAAGTGTATTCATCTGAGCAGCAGTTCAAACCACAGCTCTGTGTGTATATGTGTGTGTGTGTGTGTGAGAGAGAGAGAGAGAGAGAGAGAGAGAGAGAGAGAGAGAGAGAACTGGCAGAAACTCAGGTTAGAGGTAGCTCATATATTGCGCCAAAGACACATATTCGCATCGTATGTGTGTTTGTGTGTATTATGGGCATGCACCAGCAGGCGCATAAAAAGACCACAACAAAACGAGCACAAGGTCTGTGATCTCCAAGAATGAAATGGGTCAACTACAGAGTGTGTGTGATTCAGTGATTGAAGTGTGTATAAAGTTTGTGTGTCTGCGTGTGTTTGTGTGTCTGTATGCCCTTAATGCACCCTTGTGGATCTTTTCACACAGTGCGCACAAACACACATAGACAAACAGTGCACAGCCATATGGTCAGATCATGAATATAATGAGAAACACTTCTGGAGGTACTAATAGTGTAGGGGGGAGAGGGGTGAGGAGTAGGAGAGATGCCATGAGAGAGAGAGGGGGAGAAGAAGAAAGAAATTACTAAGTTTGACTGGGAAACAAAGACATGAATGAGTGAGAGAGCAAGAAAGAGAGAGGGAGAGAAGTTCTTACTGAGTGCAAACTGTACAAATGAAGTGACCCTGTGGAGAGATCAGATTTCTCACACTTTACCCTCTGGCTCAACCTACATGAAAAACATTATCCTGCACTTGTTGTCAGCCTAAGATTTATCGCAATAGCTTGATGTCACAGAGATGTTGAATCAGGCTCAGCAGCATAGCCAATACTGTCAAATTCGGATGAGAACAACATTTTTCTAGGAAAAAGTTTGCAATCAAGGTGCATGTTTCAAGGAATCATTGTAAATATCAGATTTACTGAAGTGAACCACATTACAGTTGAATCATCCTTCCTGAGTCATCTTTGTGTCAATGTCAACTGAACTCATAACTACTACAGCCTCTTTTTCAGTATCATTTCATGTTGTTATTGTATGCATGTAAAATTACGTCTATCCATAGTCTTACTTCTGATGTTTCATTTATTATTACTTAAAAATAAAACATGCTTGTTCACATCTTAAACCATGATTAATCAAACTAGTTTTCCTATCAGTTACATAAACAGAATAGCTATTATGATCAAATATCATCATGTTATGAAACTATACAATAATATTGAATTATTGTCCCGTGTTCTCGATATGGCCAGGAGCTAAGAGGAATGTTTTCTGAACTGCGGTGGATGTTTTGTCTGGGCACTGAAAAATAAAGTTTGTTTATGGAAAGTGCCGCAGCAGAGGGGAAATTTTGAGTGGTGTAACATGTTTTTGTAAAGCGCATTCAGTGGTAAATCAAAAGACCCCCATCATCATAATAACACGCACGCATGCACACCCCTCCCCGTGTCTCCACCTTCTCAACTGTTTCTCTTTACACTCATTAATGCACACACTATCGTGCACCGTTTATGACACTGAGAATACAACACAACTACCACAGCCTACACTGCTTACTGGAATGGACTTGAAAGACCCAGATAACAAACACACTGCAACCTTTCAACTGCAACTCCATCACTAACTCAAAATAAGTTACACTCCAACAAGACAACAAGTTTACCAGCGATTTAAAATAACAGCGATGTCCGGTTTACATGGTGAAAGGAAATCAAGATGTGCTGGCACAGGCGGACCACTGCTCACTGAAACACAGATGGATGGCTTCAGTCACGGGTCACATGGAACAACCTCCCAGCCTGCCATGAACGGAGAAAGCCGACTCAGCTGGACGCTGCAGTACCTACCTGTTGACTCACACTGATGACACATCATCATGACTGTTCCACGAGAGAAAGACAGAGAGCCAGGAAAAAGAGAGGGTGGGAGAAACAACAAGAAAAGGGAGAGAGGAGGAGAAAACGATGGCGGCGGTGGCGTGCAGGGGACTATGACCATTAGGGTCATAGCCTGCAGGTCCACCGACAGGGCGGATAGCCGGGTCAGCAGATCCCACACTCCGCGTGAGTGAGATGAATCATTATAGGATGGACTGATGACTCCATCATGGTGCCTGAGAATTAACTTGACTAATATGGGAACTGTGTCCTTTTTTGAGCGTGAGCAACATCAAAGAGAAGAGAAAGAGGGAATGGCAGAGAGGAGGGTATTGCTGAGTGTGTTAGTCTGTGGTGTACTGCATATTATAGAGCAGTGTACACACACATTGAGCCTGGAATGAGGAGTTGAGTGTAAGGAATAAGCCGCACAGTACGCTTATGTAATCAAGACAAAATAGTTTGTATGCGTGTGTGTGTGTTTTGTGAAGATCATAACCAGAACTAAGTGCTGCTGAGTCAGTCATATCTGTTCATTTCCTCAGTAAGGGTCTGTCAGCGCCACTGATGGTCACACAACAGGCTAGCAGACCAAACCTAGCCCAACCATACCAAACCAGACCAGGAAAATAACACGCTGTTCGGCCAGCTGCCTCCCGCCAACTCAGACCAGCATGCATGAGTCCGGCCGTCCAACTGGAAGCTCCCACTTAGGGAAGAGCAGCTCTCCAGGCAGAGTCGCTGAGCCCAGTCCAGGAAGCAAGCTTGCACCTGGATCAAGACATTGGGGCTAATGCTAATGTGTATGGTTACACTTAAGACTGAAACCAGACGTATAGACAAGCAGAGAGTGAGTCCACAGACAGACTGAACTGAATTCCACACACTGCCGCATGTCAAATCAACAACTTGTTTCAAATTTATTTTGCATAACAATAGATGAGAGTCTGAGGCTGACAACAAATATACTATGAGTAAAAGGAGGAGTCCTAATGGTACATATGACTGTTCCCAGTGAATCACCTCTAGTACTACATCCTTTCATCAAACTGACAATCCAAATTTATTTGTACGAGGAGGATGCCACATTACTGCTCAGAAGCAAAGATATCTATATGTTTCTGATTTAGACTCGATGAGTTTCGCCTGCTGGTCTCTTTTAAACTACACCTACACATGCTGATCTTGGTCCAAATAATTAACCGCACTGACACACACATACACGTGTCCAAACATGCATACACATAGGCTAGAAGATTATTCGTTTAACCTAACGTACTATACGCTATGTTTTACATTTGTGTGTTTTTACCACCTAGGAATCAGCTGTTTGTCTGGCCTCATGTGTATACTGTGCACATACTCCCACACCTCTAGTGTCTGCAGACAGCTGCAACTCTTTTGAGTTGGCAGAATTTTGCCCTGGTCAAAAGCCCAACCCAACATCAAATTCTATCTTCCACCTGCCAGTTTCCGGCAGCCAAGAGCACCACAGCAACCAAACACAACAGAGGGCAAAGGGAAATGAAAGGAACCGGGCATTGGTTTGTGTTCGTCTTCAGTCTACCAAAAGGAGAAATATAACATACTTTGCAGTGATGTGCAAAAAACTCCTAGACAGTTGAGATCTATCTCAAAAATGTTTATAAAGTTTTATATTATAATGACACAGGAGCAATAGGCACTCAAGCGATTTGTAGTGAACCTGTAGGATTTCTTATAGTCAAAAGTAACTAGCAAAGAAAGTGAGGCCGATTGTCAAATAGTTAGTTGATTAGCCGATCTCAGAAAATTAATGTTGGTTAGCATTATCAAGTCATTTTAATCACTTAATTTAAAAAAATAAGAGATTGATCAGTTATTACAATAATCATTAGTTGCAGCCTAGCAAACCATTGTGATCATCTAATTCAACGACTAACAGAAAATTGATAAATCTCTAGAGTCAATTATCAGGCAAATATTCAGTGGATCCAGTTTCTCAAATGAGAATAGCTTCACTTTATATGATTCTAAATAAAATACGTTGTTTTGAACTGTTGTCGATAAAACAAGCCTAAACAACTGACCATCGAAAAACAAATTAACAGATCAAATAGCATTAGTTGTAGCCCTAGTTAAACTACTGTATGCAGAACAGGAGCTCCACTTTGTATTTAAAATACATGTCTGTCTTGTTTTTATGAAATATAATATCATCCAGTAAAACATTATTACAGAAGAATAATTATATTAAACAGAACAGATGATTCAGAGACAAAAAGAGGAGGAAAAGAGAGAAAGGCAGAGAGACACATCCAAGATGGCACACAAAGTGAAAAGAGCTTGTGTAAATGAGGCATTTTCCTCTCGACAATTTGCAGCCACACAGCAGAGACACAAATGCCAAGAGTATAAAGGGAAGGAGGAAGGAGGGGAAAGATGCAAAAAAGTCTTTGATGTTGGAAGTGCTTTTATGTCCATATCTTCTCCCAGTGCAACCTGTCACATCGCCTCTCCCTACTCCATCCCTCCTCACATATTAGGCAACCTGCATCTCACATCCCTGTTGTCCCATCCTCTTCCCCTGTCTTCCTCCCACTCTGCCTCTAACTCTAACGCCTCTTTACCTCTAGCCTGCCCGCAGTCCTTGTGAACACTTGACAGCAGCTCTTCAGATCATTGAATCCACGTGGACAGGATAAGAAAGCTCATCCGTATCTGCCAGGGTCCCCAATGCATTGAGGCCAGTGCCACAGTTCCTTACGACAGAATCTCCTCGACATGAGACACATCCCGGTGGACTGAATAGATAACCAGAGTAATCCGAGCTATAGATATATCACCAGGAATTTTAGGTAGCAGAATCGTTTCGCATCAGTGTCTTTTACATTACAGTATGGTTCCTCAAGGACCAGTAGCCCTTTGGGATTTGGTGGTGGATAGTGGCTTTCACTGTTTCAATGCACACAAGAAATAGGCAGAAGTAGAAACCGTGTTTTAAGGGGCAGAAAGAATGTCATACGGTGGGCAATAAGCCGTTATTGTAAGCTGTGTTTTCATGTAGTTTGTTGTAACCATTTTTTCTCCAAATCCAAGTCCTTAAACCAGGATGACTTATTTTGTTTATTAGTGCTTTTGTCACCTGTTTGGGAGTACTTGGACTACACAGTGGCTTTGTAGTGGAGAGCAACACATGCTGTCTAAAGCCCTATTGACACTGATAAAACCTACCAACACCCACCAACATCTGGCTTTTGTTCTAGGGTACAATCGACATTCATTCTTCACGCCAAATGACTCTGCAGTAGTCATGGGTATTAATCAGCACTGATGGGCAGTGACAGATGACACCAGGTGGACAAGTTAATTTTCACCCCTTCCAGTGTGCAATGCTATGATGCAGTTGTGATGTTGGTAGTGTAACAGAGAGTCTATGGGAAACAACATGCAACAGTGACTTTGGCCAGTACATGCACATCATGTAAAAAGCAGGAGGGCAAGTAGCTATAACATAGACCCTGGAAATCATGCTGCTTACTGTTTCTCAACTCTTTCCAGGTGTTCTTGACATTGAATGTGACACACCAGGAAATACAAAAATAAGCCAAATAGGCAGTGGTAAGTGTGCTGACTCATGCCAACAGTACTGACATAAGCAAAAGTACCAGCGTATTTATCAGTTGCAGACGTCCACAGCACAGCCAACTGTCGTTGTTAAGCGTATACTTCTAAGAAATCACGCTACTGCAGAAGACACAATAACCCAGCTTACTTAAGTGCTTGTAAACACACTAACTGTGGGTAAAGACTAATTAAATAAAGGAGGGTGAGAGCATCCATGCTGTATCTGTAACAGGTGCAGATAGAGTGAGAGAGCAGTTATGGTGTGTGTGTGTGTGTGTGTGATCTGCTCGTCAGGAAAAAACAGACCTGCTGTTTGCCCTCCCCTACAGGCCTCTCGCTGCATCTCTCACCCTATCCCTTTTGCATTTCTTCACCCTCCTTCCCTCCCTCCACTCAGCAGCAGTGGCAATAGCCCATGTGTTGCCTCTGTACATTTCTGTACATGTTTGTTTATTTGACTGTGTTTACTTCACAACAGCTGGATATGGTTTGTACTCTTAAACCGGGCTATGTGACTCCTATCATCACTGTGAAGACGCACACGTACACAAAGAGAAAGGGGAAGAGAGAAGTGTTGCCACTGTTCTAGTTTGCAGTTATAAGACGGAGACCATAAGGTTGAGAGTGAACTCACATATGTGATGATATCCTTTACATGATTCTGTTATTGTTTTATTTTGCCACCCAACAGCTGTGTAATATCTGGATATCTCTCAACAAAAGCTGATATATTGTTAAAGTGTATATGATGTGACTACTGCATGCATGTTAATGCAAGTGTTATGCTTGTGTCAGTCTGTCCATTTTTGTGTGTGTGTGTACCTGAGTCTAATTTTGTGTATGTGTGAAAGAGAGAGACAGTGAGAGAGAGCATACCACGCTGTGATCCTTAATAAGTGCACTCAGTGTACGATACAAATTCCTACAAGGTGGAGATAAATACACAGCCGTCCCCAGTCCCCCTCCACATCCCTCCTTCTTTCTTTCTCCTGTCCTCCTACACATCCTGGCCCTTTCATGTGCAAAGCAGATGGAGTCAATTGACATGCTAATGAGACAAGGGCTGCTTCACAGCAGTCCTGGAGCCACATCACCTAACACACACATACACAGACACACACATGTATATAAAGACACTTGGATATCAGCGAGCACACTGGAGCAGGTCCCCCACACACAGACACTCAACCACCCATCGACTTACCCACACACACAAGCATATATATGTACCATTTGACTCAAACTGTATATTATCTTTCAATAAATGAGGAAATGACAGTATTTGGTGGTGGACTTGGACTTGGGACTCCACTGCAGTACAAGCAAGTGTCTGTGTGTTGCAATGAATGCATAAGATGACCCACTTCAGTAAAAACGACGGAAAAATCAGGATGCTGACTGCTACGTGTCAATCAAAGCTAAAAGTTTAAACTTTGTCATTAATTATTAAATCAGATGTTATCAGTAAGTTCACAATCAGATGGACAATGAACTGTTCTGGGTTTTAACAAGACATCAATCTGGCAATCAAGTGTGTTCTGTTCAAACCCTACATGTTGAATTTGCAAGGTCGATATGGCCATGATGGCATTTCTTTTGGTTTACTTTTTGCAAGTTTTCAGGTCAGTTTACACGACCAGAAAGAGCCAAATTTGCGTGTGTGCTGGAGTTTTTCCTACTTGTCTGGTTTTACTGCATGAGGCTAAACTGAAAGAGGGAGAGGCAAAGCAAATATTTATGCTTAGCATAATGCCTTGAGCTGGCCAATATCACCACCAACCAGGTTATTGTGGTTTTAGTTGTCCAAGTTCAGTGTCATGTCATCTCTTTGCCATGAGTATGTCATTTGTAGTTACTTTCTTTTAACATTTATCATTATTTTCACACATCATCAAACATCATTAAACCCAACTGTTGCAGAAGACCTGCAATATTGTTCATCTTAAACATCTACTCTACCTTTCAGGTAACAACCCCATGATTGAACAGTGACTTGATGACTGGATTGTTATTGTCCAAACAGATTCAGGTGTGTAGAGACAAGGTCAAAATTCATACCTGTACTCATTGTCACGACAATGTGGGATTCTTGATTACAGACACAAAGCAGAATCTTTCGTTTTGAGCTCTTACTTTGTGTCTGTGCAACAGATGTTCAAAAGCACTTTTTTCTTTTTCTTTTTTACAGTATCTGTGTAACCTCACCACTGATAAAATTTTGTTCACAGATTTTATTCACAGTCTCTTTTTTTAACAACACAAATCTTTCTAAAAATATCTTGTACCATGCAAACTTGAATCACAGATTTATTTTACTACAAAGGATTTACAACTAAAACTCAGATTATGTATGAACACTAAATTTACAATATCAAAAACTATTGACATTAATTTGAGTCCATACACTTCTCCTGCAGGCTTTTTATGCTTCCCACACACACGCTTTATTAAACTGCAATTATGTACCTGCTTCAAGCCACCCAATAACTTCCCACACTGAAAGAAATGTCGGATCACCATGTAGAACGCCACGAGCATTTTCATTACACTGGCAGTCTCACAAATGCAAAAGGCATGCTAAAAATGCTAACAGCAGTTTACCTCGCTATGAAAAAGGACGCTACACTTACAGTTTAGTTACTGAAAGGAGGGGTTAACATATAAAGTAGTAATACTAGCTTTAGCAGCTAATGCTGCCACCAACTAGCTCCAGCTTCTTCTGGCTGAAGTCAAAACTGTCAAATGAAGGATGTGCTGTTTTATTTATGAACATGTGCCCAGAGCACACAAAAGATTTTATTAAGTGCATGTCTGCAAAAGCTGGCAAGATGTTGTTATATCCTCAGCTGTCACTGGAAGGTTTGACCTATGACTGCCTTTCGTTTAGCTGAGTTGGAAAGAGGCATGTGTGTGTCTCTATGCATATGGATCTGTATGTATCTGCAGTATTTTGTTGTAGAGTATGAGAGTATATCTATGTACAGTATGTGTATTTCACCAACACATTTTCTCTCATTCAGCTGCCCACATCACCTTGAAAGCTCAGGTTGTTGATGGGTGAGTGCACTGAGCAGTACTTGAGGCCAGATTAACAGGTGACATTTACGAGGTGCAGTGTGAGCATGTGTGGAGACTGGCAGAGTCGGGACTGAGTGATTTAGGGCCTCATCAGCAGACAGGAGTCAACTACTCCCCACTACTCCCCACCCTAAAGGGCAGGCTTTATATAGGGTCCTGATATATGCTCCTTGCGCAGCAACTTTTATTTAGGAGCCCCTGTTGAACCCTGTCCTCTGGCTCACTATTATGAACTTATTAAAAGACTGGTTTATGTTATTCACTGGTTAGTTACGCTTTATTGGAAATGTAATGAATTAACTAAATTTGACCTGTTCCCACATTTCTCTTTGTTTCAGGCCTTTTTCTTAGATTCTAAGTCCTATTGTCTATTTGCTTGCACTGGAATCGATTTGAAATGAAATAAGATTAGATACTAAAGAAGACAAGGGAGAAAATGGGAGTAAGGGAATCTTTAATCGTAGATTATATAAATTGCTTAGTTGTATTTTTTATCATGCATGTAAAGATTGTGCTCAATAAAAATGATATGGACATTTGAGTAGGGTCAAGGTAATGTCTTATAAATTGTCCTTTTTTAACTTCCTTTATCTTTAAAGGTGCTATGTGTACATTTTTTGCTACATTGCCAACATTAGCATTTCATAGCTGTTTACTTCGTTAAGAGTTAACAGCCAACATTGCATTTACAAGCAAGATATTAATGCTAATGTTAAGGTGTAGCAGTATCAAAAACTATATGTAGCACCTTTAAGATGATACTTTAGAGTACTAGTATTATCAAAATAGTTAGTTTTGGTCTACTTCACTGGGATTGTAAGGTGATGACAGAGCATATCAAGTTTTACTTTTGACATAATATGCTGTCCAAATTAGTGATTGTGAGGATATCTAATTATAAATCAAGAAAAGTACGAACTCCATGGTTTTGTCTCATGTAATTCATAGTAGAGCACTTCACCGTATCGTCATCAGTTTGATTCATTTGTAATTCTGCATTCAGTACATTTTTTACATTGCACGATATTTATGATACTCATTTCAAAACATAATGCCAAACCCTCAAGGGCAACACTAACATCATCTTCAAGTGTGGGCTCACAACAAGCACTGACTTACTACTTCTATGTCTTTCTTTATTACTCTGCCATAGTAACTAGGGAACATCTTAAACAGTCATAGTAATACTGTGATGCCAAGTAGTGATCTCTCTTTCCAGGAACAGGGAGGCCACCCTCCTGCTGTCCTCTGACCCAGGAGTGTTAACTGAGCCTAGTAGGGCTCACACATTGCCCCCGCCCACCACTAAGCATGATTACCTCGGCGTATTAGAAGAGATCAATGTTGTTTTATTTATTCATCTCAGCAGCTTCAGTGATCCCATGTTCTGCCTCTGTTTGAAGGCATTGTTTTAGGCACTGTATCAATCCAAATCCATTGACACTCACAGGTGTGTTTTACTTCAATCCTTTCTCTGGCGTTCTAGTCTCTACTTTTCTGTTCTTTTTCTCCAACTCAAGCTGTAGTAGTTGCTAGTACCACCACCACCATCATCATCTCCATTACCAACATCACACCTGTTTCCACTGTACACTCAGGTCTCATTGAACTACTTGGCTACATATACACTTTCCCTGTGCTGAGTCAAAAGATCATAGGGTTTAACTGGAAGCTGGATGAGTCATAGCTCAGGTCAGGCACTAGTGCAGTGTGTGGCCTGTGTCTGTCTGTCTGTGTGTGTGTGTGTGTGTAGCCCAGTGATTGATGAGCCAGATGAGAATACAGCCAAGCCGAGGTGGAGAGCAGCAGAGGGCATCATGACTACCACTTAGACACAGGATCAAATGTCTATAGGCTCAGAGTGAGAACACTTTAAAGAATGCTTTTACATAAATGCTTAGAGATACTCAGAATAACCCATCCTCTCGCCGCTATGCACAATGCATTTTTATTTTTTCATTTTCCTTTTATATTACTGCATCTTAGTTACTCAGTTCATTGTGCATTGTGCAATTGTGTTGTTTGTTATCTATAAGGAATATTAAAAATGACTGAGAAATGTAATTAGCTTTGACTGAAAACAAACTTAATTGTACAAAAAATGTCTCATGGCCCTTACATTGTTTATGTTAAAACACTTGAAGGTGAATGGCAGTTTTATAACCCCAGTCTGACTCTTCTTTCTGTGATGAGACAGGCCTCAGTGTGCAGATTGTTGACTCTCAATGAAACCTTTGGGAATCTTGGTTGGTAACATTATCCAGCATGGGAGGAGGCAATGAGCACCTCATCAAGACTCTCTATCAGCCTTTATTAGCTTCATCATCAATTCAATCTTCTTCTGGGACACTTCTTCTCTGTAGTTTCACATGTACAAATTAAAAAATGCTTGGTAAGAGGTGAAAAAATACACAGGGGCAGTAGGCAAAGTAAACCTTCAGAGGAACGATATCAAAATGTTGTCCTGTAACCTGTAACTGCTTCTTCTCCTCTAACTACTCATCCATCAATAAAATGTAATAAAAATACCTCAAATTGACTCACACAAAGATATTATACCCATAAAAGCACCGCAGGATACTTTTCTGTTCGCTATATTTTAACCCTGCCTAAATAATGCTCTGAAGACTCACCACAACAAAAGGATCTTTAGTAGCTGACAAATGCAGCTGATTACTTTTAAACCTAGCTTATGGCCCCTAATTTGTCACTGCAGTGTTTCAGGATAAGTTTCTTCATGGTCAAAATCATTTTCCACACGATGTTCACACCATCACCACAGACACCAGCGTGACACTCGATGGAAACATGATAGACAATTTATGATATGGTTTATATAATACACACACATGTAATTACAGCCTGCAGCAATAGTGTTGAAGGAATATATATTTAAGTGTTTAAATGAAATAACGTTGTGCATATATAGTGTATTTATAACGGCTTTCTATGGTTAAGATCCTGTTCAGCTGCTTGACTTCGCCAGGATCTGACTGCTCAGCAGCTCGTTTGAAGACTAAAGAATTTTGTGGACAATAGTGAATATGGCCAATGTTTCTTCTTGTACTTGTGCTCTGTTGGAATCGGGCTAAATACAGCATACTACAGTATATCACCAAGGGCAGTAGTGGTTAAGCAAACATATAGAAAATACACATCATTGTATGCTGTAAATTATCAGTAATAAGCCCATCTCTATGCCACCTGGGTTATCTTTAGGGCATTTGTCAAATTTGCAACACACTTCATCTTTCAA